>CM062374.1:26532648-27132648 GCA_031216125.1 Dalbergia cochinchinensis
CATAATATCAAATTAGTTTTCATACTTTATTAAACATCATACCAAAACATAGTTCAAAACACAAAACTAGATTAAGTTTACAAATCATTTCTATATCATAATCTATATAGCTAAGTCATAAGTTCTCAAACGTAATCATAATATAAGTCCAAGGACCCTACCAGTGATGGAACAACTGACAACTACAAACCAAAACCAAATATGGGTGACAACCAAAAAAGGCCCTTACAAAAAGGCTCACCAACTTAGAATTTACTAAGATTGGGCCGGAGGAATGCCAAAATCAGCACCAACACCTATATCTGAAAAAGGTAGAAAACAACGGAGTGAGTTTTGCAACTCAGTGAGAGATAGGATATCCATAATTTACTAAATGCAAGCATAACACGATATAAATATAATAATATATATGTACTCATAAAATATGATTTTAGTCATAACATGAGATTTCTTGATAATATAACTTTACATAATCATGTAAATCCAAACACACTGGGAAATTATCCGAAGCAGAATGATAACAAGTGCAAATATGATCCAAGGCCATGTGCAGGTTAGCACCACACCTGCTAACTGGAGTTGGCTCGTAGCCATATACAAGCCCAAACATGATAGAAGTCATGTGCAGGTTTGCACCTCACCTGCTAACTGGAGTTGGCCCATAGTGTGGGTTAGCACCTCACTTGCTAACTGGAGTAAACATATAGCCAAATACAAGTTCAGACATGACAAAAGTCATGTGCGGATTAGCACCTCACTTACTAACTGGAGTTTCTCACGGTGCACCAAGGCTAATGTCACTACCGTTAACTACAGGTTCTAACTATGGAATTTTCCCAACTTAATTCAAAATCAAGCACATTTCACTTTCATGATATTTTTACAACATAAAATCCATCTTCATGTTATATGAGATATAGTGGACAAAAAATAAACTCAAATTTAATGATTAACATAAGATGTTCTAAAATTCAACATTTGCTACAGTTTGACTAAAAATATTTTAATCAAATTCTGGCCTCCAAATGAAATTTTTCATTTCAAACATAATGCCTCATTTTCGATAAATAAACTATTTTCTTATATGTCAACATACTTTCAACTATTCATATAATTTTATTTTTATAATCAAAATTTATCATGTGTAAAGTAAATTGCAAATACACTATCTACTCACAACTAGTGGTTCAAAGAACCGAAGAATAACTCCATTGATGCCACTAATTCAAGTGTTAATGTTCGATTGCTCTATCGCTCTAGGAACAAGATAACATTAACATTTGTGAGCTAATAACAATGTCACCAATTTACATAAATTAGCCCCAAATTACTAAAATCTCCAACTTATAGGGTGTAGGTGAAGATGTGCATGAAAAGGGGGGTTGAATCGTGCATTGATCCTTTTTCATTTTCTAAAGCTTTTGAAAAGGATTACTATCAAGTATAAAACTTGAAGCGTAGCGAAAATATAGTTATAGAAAGCTACTTTCTAAATTTTATTAAATAAAAACCTCGATATTAAAAGAGATAACATAAAGCGTAGGAAATAGAAACGTATATATAAGACTGGTGATAAGGTAACAAAGCAATCAATAAAGGAGATCAAGGTAAGAGAGAAAGTACACAAAGGATTTTATACTGGTTTGGCCAACATGCCTACATCCAGTACTCAACAATTGTTGAGGTTCCACTATAACAACAACTTTCTCAACCTGAGAAAGTAAAGATGGATATTATTTTCATTAGTCTTCCCAAGCTATCATCCAAGGATCTCAGAAATCACTTGTAACCAAGGACTTAGAGTAGTTCTATACTAGCCTCTCCAAGCTAACATGAGTAGTCTTGACTTTGGCCTCTCCAAGCCAACCCGTGACTAATAGGTAACTCCTTCAGCAAGTTGATAGTAGTCTTTCTCCAGCCTGTAACATCCTAATTTTTAACCCAATACTCTAGAACATACTTAGGTTAATCATTAGTCTGTTACTTCATAGTTCTTATTTTTACTTTGAAATACTTAGCGGAAAATATGGGTAAATTTTTTTTGAAATACAAAGTGAGAGCCGCGTGATGCAATATAACATGTAAAGGACAAAACATACATCTCATAACGTCATAGCATAAGGCACACAAAGGCACATCATGAGAAACACTGAATATCATCTCATATATATATATAACTTGCTCACTTATAAGTGTGGGACTTAGTTTAGTACAAAGGAATACATGAAAGAAAATACAACATAAACATAAACATAAACTACTCCCCTACACGAGTGCATCTAATGGGGTAACCTCTAAACAAAAGAAGGGTTATCCTCGTCTATGCGATGTGTGCACTAACCCGGGCCATCCATGACCTCCCCATCGCGACTATCCCTCGAGCGTGGCATGTAACCAGGAAACTGAGCAAGCTCCTTCGGCGAGAATAGGCGGAACGGGGCTCGGGAGTGATCCAAGCCTCGGCTAAGTCACGGTGGGCTCGCTACCCTCCCCAAGGTCCATGGGTATGGTGGCGAAAGATCCTTTGAAGGGTTGCTAAGCGACTCGTAAGGATCCGTCTCCGAAAAAGACGACGAGCAACGGGGCACATACTGGGGGTAGTCTCAAACGGCGGACGCGGACGGTGGAGTACGGCGAAGCCTCTCCTCTCGGGGACGTGCGCGCTCGAACACCAGGTCATCACCAAAAGGTGAGACGGGGGAGAAACGATGGGAATGTACAGGGGGAGTGAAGGGTCGACCCATGAACATGAATACTCTAACCGTGCATCGACCCACAAAATGGAATGACCCATGGTCCGGGTCATGGTGCACCTCCCATGTAGGCGTGTCCACGAACACCACGAACGTCGCCATCTAAAGACGTGACGGAAAGAAGAGACAGAGGGAGTGAGAATCTTACTAAAGATTCTCAGTAGGGCCTCCTACTACCTAGGTGTCATCATCTACGTCCTCAGGAACCCTGGGTTTATTTTCGTAGAAGCAAGTGAGCATGCATCGAGTTCATTTTAAACTTTAAAATATACTTTAGCCAAGGTCCATTCATTTTAAGATGATCTTAATGTCATGAATGCAACACAATAGAGAATGTATACATGGCGCTACCTAATGCACATACATAAATCATATCATCAAGCATCATCATACCTAGTGGCATAAAGTGGCAATAGAAACATTCATATGGGACAAACTTAGTGACATAATCATAATCGTGAAACTTCTCTTCCTCATGGGCGCCTAAAAGACAGCACTCAGGGTGCTCGATCAATCGGTGTCACCTGCATCCGTGTCACATCTCTAGGTTATGAGCTCATACCTTAACTAGTCGTCACTAGTTTTTACTTACCACTTAACGATAAGCGTATCATAAATCATAAATCCCGACTATCTGAGTACGGGTTAGGGGGCAATTCTCTTAGGGGTGCTCAGCCGAACCGGTGTCACCTAAGAGTATGAATTGGTATCGATGTCACATGAGTTCTATGGAGGTGCTCAGCCGAACCGGTGTCATCCTAGAACCCATCTTCGTACCTTAATTTTCAAAATCTCTTTAAGTCCCTAAATTTGTCGGAAATTCGGCGGCACCATGGCATTACGCCGAATTCCTTCCAAATTTTCTTTATGCCACATAAACATATATCCTCATGAATTCCTCATATGAATAACATTATCATCTTTCACATAACATATGCATCATCATAGAACATTCAAACGCTTACCCTTACGGTAGCTTATGCTTTGACCCTTACGGGTCTTAATTTTGAGATATAGTTCTCTAACATCCGTCGGTCATATGTTATGCACCTAAGGGCTCATAATTAATCATCATTCCTAATCCTCATGTTCATACTCAAATCTGAAAAGCATAGGGCAGAATTTCTAACTTGTGGTTACTTAGGTTCTAGAACTTACGTTTTAGACCCTTTCTCGGTTCCGTCTTCGCCTAAGGCGCTATAAATTAAATCTAAATCAATTATGAGACATTCCTATGCTTAAGAGCTAATTATAAATCACATTTATCATGTTGTGACGTTGCTGGACAGAATCTAGAAAACTAAACGTTCTAAGAGTTCTACATTTGCATTTTTATGGTTTTCTAGTTACTAGTTTCCCTATAGGTGCTAAAATTCAATTCTAATCCAAATGTTACCAAGTTTTTCATGTATAAACAATCCTAATCTGATTATGTTCCCATTAAAACAGTTTGGATAAGTTTCAAAAACAAATGGGTCTAAACTATGTTAAATTCTAGCTTTACGGTATTTCTAGTTAGCTAGTTTCTTGCCTATCATGCATAGAATCGTTTCTACATCATCATGTGATATTTCCACACATTTTAACTCATCAAAACATCATCATACAGCCACAAGCTCATCTTGATAGTACCGAAAACATCTACCTTCAATAAGAGAACTAAATTGACATCTCTAGGTACATAAGTTAACTAGTTTCTCTTGAAATCAAATTAGAATTTCTAAAACTCCTTGCAAATCATTTTAATTCATCAAGAGGCTAAGAGAAGCCTTAGGTCAGTGACCAAAATATATTTCATCTTCTAAAAGGGAATAAAGTCATATCTCATGATAACATAACCTTGTAAAGATTTGTAAAGCTTTAAGAAAAACTTAGAACATAGACTATTAGTCCTTGTAGCTAGATGAAAACTCATTGCAAGTCCATCATCACTACTTGGCTGAAAACATGCATTCAAAGAATGCATTCACATTAAACTTTAACTTGAAATGAAATGGGCAAGTCTTTGAGCTCTAGGTTCTTAAGTTATGACACAAAATAAACGTGCTCATGCTTTTCATTTTTAATCTTGCTTACAAAATAAAGTGATGACTTAAATTAAATATGCAAGGCATAAACTTAAACGCGCAAGCTTGAAAGTAAATATACAAAGTTCAATTCTTTATTTTAGTGCTCCTGGCCCAACAACAATTGACTTTAAGGCCGAAATAGAAAGGCATTCGAGAAATTAATTAGGTGATAATGCAAGTTCAATTCTTTATTTTAGTGCTCTCGGCCCAACAACAATCGACTTTAAGGCCGAAATAGAAAGGCTTTGAGAATTAAATTAAGTGATGATGCAAGTTCCATTTTAATCTTTATGTTCTTAGGTGATAGCTTGAAAGTAAAGGTGCATAGCAAGAATGTAAATATAAATGCAAGCATAAAATAAATTATGCAAGTTCATTTTATCTTTCTAGAGCTCTTAACAAGACTTTAAAGGAACTTAAACCTTAACCCAAACTCATTAAACCAATATATGGTATAGTCTAGAGTTCTTAGAACTCAACATAATATTTTTAAGAATCAAACCATGACACTTAGAAAAAGAAAGGAAAAAGGGCCGAAACCTCAAGAAGGAAAAAGGAACATTTTAAAACTCTAGGGTCCATGATCTTGATGATATATTAACACCAACATCATGAGACCTCATCATTGAGTCCTTAAAACCATTTTGAAACATCACCAAAGATAGAGTTCTCAAGAGTTCAAGAAAGGAAGAACTAGAAACATTTTTGCTCAAGAACAAAGATCAAGCTCTAGAGTGTGTTTCAAATGATGAACATCATCATGAAACTCTCATCATCAAGCTCTCATTTCTCTATTCTCAAGGGCTCATGGCCGAAACAAGAAAGAAAAAGGAGTAGAGACGAAGTTCTAAAAGAAAACAAGAGAAACCATAAACATTAAGCTTAAAAGAAGAACATTCATGAAAAGAAATCCCTACTTGGTGTGATGAACTTGAAGATGGAAGAAGAAGATGAAGAAGATGAAGAACTTTGAAGAGATTGAAGAACACTAGAACTTTGAGAGAAAAAGAAAAGCTTTGGAGAGAACTAAACTTTGCAAATGATCTAAAAGTGGTGCAAGCTCCTCAAGGCATTCTATTTATAGAGAAATGAAGCAAATGGAAGGTGCATGGAGGGGGAGGGTGTTCGGCCATCAGATTGGAGGGAACCCATGAGTTCCATGAGGTGAGATAATGTGGTCTTGAGGCATGGTGAGGTATGGTTCAAAGTATGGTGAGGTATGGTTCAAGGTATGGCCTCAAGCATGGTTCTTTGAGTGAGAAACAAATCAACATGTGGTCAAATGGGGGAGGAGGTGGCCGAAACTTCATCAACCATGGGGGAAGGATTTCTTGCATTTTAATTGTGGTTTAGAGTTGTGTTTAGGTATATCTTTGATTAGGATTAAGATTAGGAATTTGTAGGAAAGTGTTTAGGTAAGAAAACAGGTAATTAAGGTTGTCAAGGCATAATTAAAGAGTGTTCTTGTATCATTACTGAGTTATAAATTCATTTTAGTGTATAAACAATTCTAGACACAATTCCTTGATTTAAGGAATTGGAGAGAGAAAACATTATTCAAGATTCCAAGAGTGAAATCTTGAGTTTTAGAAAAGAGATTTAAATCTAACTAAGCAATCTTAGGTTCTAATTAATTTTAATAATTTATTTTGACTCTAGATTAATTATGGAAATTAATTAATCTTCATTTAGAGCCTAATATTACTTAGGTTTGCTTAATTACATCATTAAGCTCAAAAACACTATTCTAGGGGTAAAATCATAATTTTGCACTAAACCGCTCGGATCAAGTGGACTCAAATGAGACCTCTAGACACATGAAAACATGTTTTTAAACCTCTGGGGGAAAGTTTCGGGCTCAAATGGCACTTTTACCCGCGTAAAAAAGCTATAGGGGTATTTTGGTCATTTTGACCCGAAACAGCGAAAAATGAGATTTTCGCTTCCGAAAACATTCGAAGGCCATTCAATCCCCTTCAAACATTGAGTTGACCCTTCGAGGGCTACCGAGTTGGTTACCCTCGAATTCGGGTCAGGAAATGACCTCAGGGGCATTTTGGTCATTTTCTCGAGGTAAAAATCGGGGTGTTACATTACTCCCCTCCTTAAAAAGAATTTCGCCCTCAAAATTCATTACCTCAGAACAGTTCTGGATACTTGTCCTTCATCTCCGATTCCAGCTCCCATGTGAATTCTTTGGACTTGTCGCGTCCTCATGCTACTTTCACCAAAGGAACAGACTTGTTCCTCAGCTGCTTGACTCCGCGGTCCACGATTCTCGTCGGTGGTAGTTTAAACGTCACATCCTCCCTTAACTATATGTGTTCTGGCTCTAAGACATGGCTAGGGTCGGACTCATATTTACGCAACTGAGAGATGTGAAAGACGTCATGAAGGTTTGACAGATTAGGTGGCAGAGCTATTCGATAGGCTACGGATCCGATTCTCTGAAGAATTTCAAAAGGACCAAGGAATCGGTGACTCAACTTTTTGACTCTCATGGCTCTACCTATTCCTGTAATGGGGGTGATTCTTAGAAATACATGTTCTCCCTCTTAGAATTCCAACGGCTTACGCCTTTTGTCCATAGCTTTTTCACGACTTTGAGCGGTTAAGATTCTATCCTTAATCCTTTAGATTTGCTCTGTCGTTTCCCTCACTACATCGAGTCCTAAGACACTTTGCTCCCCAGACTCGTACCAACACAAAGGTGATTGGCACTTCCTTCCATACAACGCCTCGTACGGTGCCATACCGATGCTCGTGATAATCATGTTATACGCAAACTCGATCAAAGGCAAGTACTTATCCCAACTCCTTCCATCTAAAACACAAAGCTCAACATATCTTTTATGGTTTGTACGGTTCTCTCATATTGGCCATCCGTTTATGTGGTGGTAGTCGCGGCTAATAAATAAACCAAACGCCTTTTGGAAGGCTCCCCAAAAACGTGACGTAAACCGCGGATCTCGATCCGAGATTATCGTCGACGGCACTCCATGCAACCTCACTATTTCTTGGATGTAAAGCTGAGCCAACTTATCCAATGAGTAACTCGAATAGGTAGAAAGTGAGCCGACTTGGTTAGTCGATCCACGATTACCCATACGGCATCATGGCTAGCTTGGGTCCTTGGCAATCCTGTCACGAAATCCATCAATATACTCTCCCACTTCCACTCGGGAATTGACAGGGGTTGCAACATGCCAGAAGGTTTTTGGTGTTCGATCTTTACCTTTTGACAAACTAAACACTTACTCACCCAGGCGACCACATCCTTCTTCAATCCGGGCCACCAGAACATCTTCTTCAGGTCCTGATACATTTTGGTGGCACCAGGATGGATGGCAAAGTGGCTCTTATGAGCCTCCTCCAAGATTTTCTCTCGGAGGTCGCCATCATGTGGTACACAGATCCGCCCCTCATACCTCCACAACCAGTCGGGGCCTTGCTCAAAACCTTTCAATTTTCCGGCCATAACTGCCTCTATTGTCTCCATAAAGTCCTCATTTTCTCTTTGGGCAAGCATAATCCTTTGCTTAAACCCATTGGTCACCGTGAGATAGCTCATCACGATGCCATTTTCCGTTGTTGCCATCCCCAAGTTCATATTCCTAAACTGCTCTATTAACCCAACTTCATTGATCATCATACAAGACAGACGTAATGACTTTCGACTCAAGGCATCGGCAACTACATTAGCCTTGTCGGGATGGTAACTTAAGCCGAAATCCTAATCTTTGAGGAATTCCATCCATCTCCTCTGTCTCATATTCAACTCCTTTTGATCAAAGAGATGCTTGAGACTCTTATGATCGGAGAAAACTTCAAACCTTACACCATATAAATGATGTCTCCATATCTTAAGGGCAAACACGATGGCTGCTAGTTCTAGGTCATGGGTGAGGTAGGTTACCTCGTGAGGCTTGAGTTGTCTAGACGCATAGGCTACCACTTGCCTATCTTGCATCAACACACAACCTAAACCCTTGCTTGACGCGTCAGAATATACCTCAAAGGGTACATTGGGGTCAGGTAATACCAAAACTAGGGTTGAGGTGAGCTTTTCCTTAAGCTCTAGGAAGCTCTTTTCACGCTCAGGGCTCCACTCAAACGGGGCATTCGTCCTAGTGAGCTTGGTCAAGGGTAGGGCTAACTGGGAAAATCCTTTGATAAACCTACGGTAATAGCCAGCTAAACCCAAAAATCTTCTAATCTCGGTCACGGAGGTTGGTCTATCCCAATTCATTACGGCCTCTATTTTACTTGGGTCGACAGCTATGCCACCTTTTGACACAACATGTCCTAAGAATTTCACCTCATCCAACCAGAATTCACACTTAGAGAGCTTGGCGTATAGCTTCTTTTCTTTTAATACCTCTAAAACCAGCCTTAAATGACGCTCATGCTCCTCGTGGGTCTTCGAATAGATGAGAATATCATCAATGAACACAACCACGAACTGATCTAAATAGGGTCGAAAGATCCTATTCATGTAATCCATAAAAACTGCGGGAGCATTCGTCAGACCAAACGACATCACTTTGAACTCAAAGTGTCCATACCAAGTTTGAAAGGCGGTTTTTGGAATGTCCAAATCTCTAACCCTAATCTGATGGTAACCGGACCTCAAATCGATCTTAGAAAACACTACAGCTCCTTTCAATTGGTCCATACGATCATCAATCCTAGGCAGCGGGTATTTATTCTTTATGGTCACTCGGTTCAACTGCCTATAGTCTATACACATTCTCATACTTCCATCCTTCTTCTTTACAAATAAGACCGGAGCACCCCAAGCCGAAGCACTCGGCCTTATGAAACTCTTCTCCAATAAATCCTCTAACTGGGTTTTTAACTCAGCTAACTCCAAGGGTGACATTCTATATGGGGCTATAGAGATTGGTCCCGTTCCGGGAACTAGTTCTATGGAAAACTCTACTTCTCTTTCGGGAGGGAATTCGGGTATTTCCTCTGGGAATACCTTGGGATAGTCTCTTACCACAGGTATCTCATCTATGTTTTGCTCAAGGTCTACATCGCAGGCGGCTAGGAAAACATATCCCTTAGTTTTCTCCCCACTACAGAAGACTTCTATGGAGTTTAGGTATAACCTAAGAGGTTGAGTGATATCCTCGGGAGGAGAAGGAAAGACTACTGTCTGGGTTCCACAATCTAACAACACACGGTTGGCGTGAAGCCAATCCATGGCTAAGGTGATTCCTATGTCTTTCAGGGGTAGACAAATTAAATCCATGATAAAAGACCTATTTTCTACTACAAGATGACAGTTCAGGCAACAATGGCAGGTATTAACAGGGCGATTTGTAGGAGTAGAAACAATGAGATCAAAGGGAAGTTTAGAGACTTTCAAATTTAAAGACTCGACACTAGCAAGTGAAATGAAGGAATGAGTAGCGCCAGAGTCGAAAAGTACAGTTAAGGTTCTACCATTAAGTTCGCACTTACCTTCGATGAGGTCGTTAGACTTCTCGGCGTCTTCGGCGTTGAGGGTAAAGACCCTCCCTTGGTGTCGTGGACGGGGGTCCTGGCTTGATGGCCCTCTGCTGGTACAGTCTTTTGCGTAGTGGCCAGGCTTGCCACACTTGAAACAGACATTCTGTCCGGCTAGGCATGGGCAGTTCCCATGATTTTTCCCGCATTGAGGGCATACAGCAGCCGTTGCGGAACCCGAAGAGGTAGCGGGGGTTCCTTGGTATGCCTTATTCCTAGCTCCATTTGCCCCTCCTTGGCTATTGCCATTTCGAGGACCGCCTTGTCCTCCTTGGTGATTGCTATTCCTCTGGCCGTTGTTTTTGAATGGGGGCTTTTGGTTCTGTTTGGATTGTTGGTTGTAAGGAGTCCTTTGCTGTTGTTGTTGTTGTGGCCTGAACTAGTTATTATTGTTGTTGTTGTTCTATGGAGTGTAGTGGCTCCTTGACTGGTTCTGATGTTGCGGTTTGAACCTTGGGGTTTGTAGTCCCAACCCCTTGGCTCTTTCCGCCCTTGCGGCATTGAGTTTCTTCTGGCCTTCTTCCAGAATCCAACACTTGTTGACCAGTATTGGGAAATCCCTGATTTCCATGTGAGCAATGACGAAGTTTAACTTCGCCTTGAGACCGGCCTCGTACTTCACACATTTCCACACCTCATCGGGGTTCCCTTGGAACACCCGAGAGAACTTGATCAGTTCTTCGAACTTGGCAATGTATTGTGCCACAGTAGACCCTCCTTGGGTCAACTGCATGAATTCTATATCCTTAGCATTTCTTACGGATTCGGGAAAGTACTTCTCGCAGAAGTAAATCTTGAACAGTTCCCAGTTGATGGCCGTACCAGAAGCTTCCAGCAATCTTCGGGTGCCAGTCCACCAAAACTCGGAATCCGACTCCATCATATAAGCGGCAAAGGTGACCTTTTGTTCCTCCGAACAAGCGACCACGGAGTAGATCTTTTCCATGTTCTTGATCCATTCATCAGCTTTGTCAGGGTCCATGGCTCCTCGGAAGGATGGTGGATTTGCCTTGTGAAACTCACCAAACCTTACTTGTTCCACCATCTCAGCAATAGGGGGAGCACGTCTCACATCCCCTTGTTGATCCATCCTCTCGAACATTCGTTCCAAGGCCCTAGCCATGTCACAAACAGCAGCAGCAGTAGCATCGTTTTGGTCCTCCTCGGTTGGGGTCCTAGGTTGTCTCCTTGGTGCCATTGGTTCCTAAACACATGAGACAATAAACACTGAGGTGATCAGGCTCAATATTCCATGTAAAATGAGCTAGTTACCATGGCACACGCAAGTAGACAAGGGTCATGCACTTCTACCCTATAACTTGTCTCTAACTAAGCCCTACACATGACATACCTATCGTACAACGCTTTAGAAAGCATAGTCAGTCCAATCCTCAGGCTCTATGAGAACCGAACTGCTCTGATACCATAATGTAACATCCTAATTTTTAACCCAATACTCTAGAACATACTTAGGTTAATCATTAGTCTGTTACTTCATAGTTCTCATTTTTACTTTGAAATACTTAGCGGAAAATACGGGTAAATTTTTTTTGAAATACAAAGTGAGAGCCGCGTGATGCGATATAACACGTAAAGGACAAAACATACATCTCATAACGTCATAGCATTAGGCACATAAAGGCACATCATGAGAAACACTGAATATCATCTCATATATATATATATATATATATATATATATATATATATATATATATATAACTTGCCCACTTATAAGTGTGGGACTTAGTTTAGTACAAAGGAATACATGAAAGAAAATACAACATAAACATAAACATAAACTACTCCCCAACCCGAGTGCATCTAATAGGGTAACCTCTAAATAAAAGAAGGTTTATCCTCGTCTATACGGTGTGTGTACTAACCCGAGCCATCCACAGCCTCCTACTGGCGACTATCCCTCGAGCGTGGCACGTAACCAGGAAACTGAGCAAGCTCCTCCGGCAAGAATAGGTGGAACGGGGCTCGGGAGTGACCTCCATGGCGCGGCCTCATCTCCGATCGTCGTGTAAGCCTCGGCTGAGTCACGGTGGGCTCGCTACCCTCCCCAAGGTCCATGGGTATGGTGGGGGAAGATCCCTCGGAGGGTACCTGGGTTGCCGAATCCTCGGAAGGATCCGTCTCCGAAAAAGAAGACGAGCAACGGGGCACATACTGGGGGTAGTCTCGAACGGCGGACGTGGACGGTGGAGTACGGCGAAGCCTCTCCTCTCGGGGACGTGCGCGCTCGAACACCAGGTCATCACCAAAAGGTGAGACGGGGGAGAAACGATGGGAATGTACAGGGGGAGTGAAGGGACGACCCATGAACATGAATACTCTAACCGTGCATCGACCCACAAAATGGAATGACCCGTGGTCCGGGTCATGGTACACCTCCCATGTAGGCGTGTCCACGAACACCACGAACGTCACCATCTGAAGACGTGACGGAAAAAAGAGATAGAGGGAGTGAGAATTTTACTAAAGAATCTCAGTAGGGCCTCCTACTACCTAGGTGTCATCATCTACGTCCTCAGGAACCTTGGGTTTATTTTCATAGAAGCAAGTGAGCATGCATCGAGTTCATTTTAAACTTTAAAATATACTTTAGCCAAGGTCCATTCATTTTAGGATGATCTTAATGTCATGAATGCAACACAATAGAGAATATATACATGGCGCTACCTAATGCACATACATAAATCATATCATCAAGCATCATCATGCTTAGTGGCATAAAGTGGCAATAGAAACATTCATATGGGACAAACTTAGTGACATAATCATAATCGTGAAACTTCTCTTCCTCATGGGCCGCCCTAAAAGACAGGCGCTCTGGGGGTGCTCGGCCGAACCGGTGTCACCCAGAACGTGTCACATCTCTAGGTTATGAGCTCATACCTTAACTAGTCGTGACTAGTTCTTACTTACCACTTAACGATAAGCGTATCATAAATCATAAATCCCGACTATCTGAGTACGGGTTAGGGGGCAATTCTCTTAGGGGTGCTCGGCCGAACCGGTGTCACCTAAGAGTATCAATTGGTACCGATGTCACATGAGTTCTATGGAGGTGCTCGGCCAAACCGGTGTCATCCTAGAACCCATCTTAGTACCTTAATTTTCAAAATCTCTTTAAGTCCCCAAATTTGTCAAAAATTCGGCAGCACAATGGCATTACGCTGAATTCCTTCCAAATTTGCTTTATGTCACATAAACATATATCCTCATGAATTCCTCATATGAATAACATTATCATCCTTCACATAACACATGCATCATCATAGAACATTCAAATGCTTACCTTTACGGTAGCTTATGCTTTGACCCTTACAGGTCTTAATCTTAAGATATAGTTCTCTAACATCCGTCGGTCATATGTTATGCACCTAAGGGCTCATAATTAATCATCATTCCTAATCCTCATGTTCATACTCAAATCTGAAAAGCATAGGGCAGAATTTCTAACTTGTGGTTATGGGGTTCTAGAACTTACGTTTTAGACCCTTTCTCGGTTCCGTCTTCGCCTAAGGCGCTATAAATTAAATCTAAATAAATTATGAGACATTCCTATGCTTAAGAACTAATTATAAATCACATTTATCATGTTGTAATGTTGCTGGACAGAATCCAGAAAGCTAAATGTTCTAAGAGTTCTACATTTGCATTTTTACGGTTTTTTAGTTACTAGTTTCCCTATAGGTGCTAAAATTCAATTCTAATCCAAATGTTACCAAGTTTTTCATGTCTAAACAATCCTAATCTGATTATGTTCCCATTAAAACAGTTTGGATAAGTTCCAAAAACAAATGGGTCTAAACTATGTTAAATTCTAGCTTTACGGTATTTCTAGTTTGCTAGTTTCTTGCCTATCATGCATAGAATCGTTTCTACATCATCATGTGATATTTCCACACATTTTAACTCATCAAAACATCATCATACAGCCACAAGCTCATCTTGATAGTACCGAAAACATCTAACTTCAATAAGAGAACTAAATTGACATCTCTGGGTACATAAGTTAACTAGTTTCTCTTGGAATCAAATTAGAATTTCTAAAACTCCTTGCAAATCATTTTAATTCATCAAGAGGCTAAGAGAAGCCTTAGGTCAGTGACCAAAATATATTTCATCTTCTAAAAGGGAATAAAGTCATATCTCATGATAATATAACCTTGTAAAGATTTGTAAAGCTTTAAGAAAAACTTAGAACATAGACTATTAGTCCTTGTAGCTAGATGAAAACTCATTGCAAGTCCATCATCACTACTTGGCCGAAAACATGCATTCAAAGAATGCATTTACATTAAACTTTAACTTGAAATGAAATAGGCAAGTCTTTGAGCTCTAGGTTCTTAAGTTATGACATAAAATAAATGTGCTCATGCTTTTCATTTTTAATCTTGCTTACAAAATAAAGTGATGACTTAAAATAAATATGCAAGGCATAAACTTAAACGTGCAAGCTTGAAAGTAAATATGCAAGGTTCAATTCTTTATTTTAGTGCTCTTGGCCCAACAACAATTGACTTTAAGGCCGAAATAGAAAGGCATTCGAGAAATTAATTAGGTGATAATGCAAGTTCAATTCTTTATTTTAGTGCTCTCGGCCCAACAACAATCGACTTTAAGGCCGAAATAGAAAGGCATTCGAGAAATTAATTAGGTGATAATACAAGTTCAATTCTTTATTTTAGTGCTCTCGGCCCAACAATAATCGACTTTAAGGCCCAAATAGAAAGGCTTTGAGAATTAAATTAAGTGATGATGCAAGTTCCATTTTAATCTTTATGTTCTTAGGTGATAGCTTGAAAGTAAAGGTGCATAGCAAGAATGTAAATATAAATGCATGCATAAAATAAATTATGCAAGTTCATTTTATCTTTCTAGAGCTCTTAACAAGACTTTAAAGGAACTTAAACCTTAACCCAAACTCATTAAACCAATATATGGTATAGTCTAGAGTTCTTAGAACTCAACATAATATTTTTAAGAATCAAACCATGACACTTAGAAAAAGAAAGGAAAAAGGGCCGAAACCTCAAGAAGGAAAAAGGAACATTTTAAAACTCTAGGGTCCATGATCTTGATGATATATTAACACCAACATCATGAGACCTCATCATTGAGTCCTTAAAACCATTTTGAAACATCACCAAAGATAGAGTTCTCAAAAGTTCAAGAAAGGAAGAACTAGAAACATTTTTGCTCAAGAACAAAGATCAAGCTCTAGAGTTTATTTCAAGTGATGAACATCATCATGAAACTCTCATCATCAAGCTCTCATTTCTCTATTCTCAAGGGCTCATGGCCGAAACAAGAAAGAAAAAGGAGTAGAGAAGAAGTTCTAAAAAGAAAACAAGAGAAACCATAAACATTAAGCTTAAAAGAAGAACATTCATGAAAAGAAATCCCTACTTGGTGTGATGAACTTGAAGATGGAAGAAGAAGATGAAGAAGATGAAGAACTTTGAAGAGCTTGAAGAACACTAGAACTTTGAGAGAAAAAGAAAAGCTTTGGAGAGAACTAAACTTTGCAAATGATCTAAAAGTGGTGCAAGCTCCTCAAGGCATTCTATTTATAGAGAAATGAAGCAAATGGAAGGTGCATGGAGGGGGAGGGTGTTCGGCCATCAGATTGGAGGGAACCCATGAGTTCCATGAGGTGAGATAATGTGGTCTTGAGGCATGGTGAGGTATGGTTCAAAGTATGGTGAGGTATGGTTCAAGGTATGGCCTCAAGCATGGTTCTTTGAGTGAGAAACAAATCAACATGTGGTCAAATGGGGGAGGAGGTGGCCGAAACTTCATCAACCATGGGGGAAGGATTTCTTGCATTTTAATTGTGGTTTAGAGTTGTGTTTAGGTATATCTTTGATTAGGATTAAGATTAGGAATTTGTAGGAAAGTGTTTAGGTAAGAAAACGGGTAATTAAGGTTGTCAAGGCATAATTAAAGAGTGTTCTTGTATCATTAGTGAGGTATAAATTCATTTTAGTGTATAAACAATTCTAGACACAATTCCTTGATTTAAGGAATTGGAGAGAGAAAACATTATTCAAGATTCCAAGAGTGAAATCTTGAGTTTTAGAAAAGAGATTTAAATCTAACTAAGCAATCTTAGGTTCTAATTAATTTTAATAATTTATTTTGACTCTAGATTAATTATGAAAATTAATTAATCTTCGTTTAGAGCCTAATATTGCTTAGGTTTGCTTAATTACATCATTAAGCTCAAAAACACTATTCTAGGGGCAAAATCATAATTTTGCACTAAAACTGCCCGGGACTGCCGGGACTCAAACAGAGACCTCTAGACACATGAAAACATGTTTTTAAACCTCTGGGGAAAGTTTCGGGCTCAAATGGCACTTTTACCCGCGTAAAAAAGCTATAGGGGTATTTTGGTCATTTTGACCCGAAACAGCGGAAAACGAGATTTTCGCTTCCGGAAACATTCGAAGGCCATTCAATCCCCTTCAAACATTGAGTTCACCCTTCAAGGGCTACCGAGTTGGTTACCCTCGAATTCGGGTCAGGAAATGACCTCAGGGGCATTTTGGTCATTTCCCTCAGACAGAAAAATTGGGGTGTTACACGGCCTCTCCAAGCAACAAGTAGTCTTGACACTGGCCTCTCTAAGCCCAACCAAGTAGTCTTGACACTAGCCTCTCCAAGCCCAACCGAGTGGTCTGTTCTCAGCCTCTCCAAGCCACAAGTAGTCTTTCCCTAGCCTCTTCAAGCTACAAGTAGTCTTTGACTAGCCTCTCCAAGCTAAACCGTAATGAGTAAGAATATCTTGTTATCGCGTTGCAAGTAGTTTTACCTTAGCCTCTCCAAGCTATGTCTCACTCTGATCACTAATGGATCATGGATACAAAAGTTAAGTGTTTGGTTTGCCACTCAAACTAACCTACACTCAAGTTTCCTTAAAGATGATACATTTTAAAAGATCCTAGGAGAACTTGAATAACTTCCTTCTTTTACTTCTTCTGCAAGAAGAATATAAATCTAACTAAGAATATAGAAGGAAGATTTTCTTTGCACTCCAAGGATAAAACTGATTACATGATAATGATTGAATATTTCAGGAGGTGGGAAGAGATTTTTTGCAGAGTTTCCTCTCTTGAATTTTCAAATCTCTCTCTTTCTTTATCAGCATTTATCAAGCTTAGCATCTCTTTTAATAATGGTCTTTCTTTTTTATCATTGCCATAGATCAATTCTTCAAGTGACACGTGTTAAACATCAGTTGTGTCTTGAAAGAAAAAGCTAGAAGAGAGGTTGACAGAACTATCATATCGGTTGCAGAAGCCATTGCAAATATGTACTTTCTATCTCCCATCAAAAACCACTTTTCTACTTTCTGAGCAAGCTTTCTGAACTCCTCCTTCATGAAACTAAGGTGGTTAATCAAAAGAGGCAGAAGAGATGATGTATCAGTTTAAAATTGGGTTTGACTTGATAATTTGAAATTCAAATTTCAAATTTTCCTCACTTTCCTGTAGCATTCTTTGCTCCACTCACATGTGAGCTTTCTGATGTACGTAGTCGGCCCTTAAAGAGTTATTTGGCTTCTAGATCTTCGATCAAATCTTCTTAATGATGATTTCTTTGCGATTGTGATGATTGAAGATTAAGTAACACGTTGCATATGGACATATTCTGATATCTTCATCTTGAGAGTACTTTCTAATGTCACATGCTACTTTCTGAACTCTCTTTCGTTGGTTTCTTGTAGCATTATTGTCTTCCTTTAATCGTTAGCTATCAAGAACTTAGATAAGAATATAATTTCACTTCTTTAATAGAGCAAATCTGGTAACATGTTTAGACATGCATAGTGAAATACATATACTTATTTGAGTAAGCCTTACTCTTGCTAAACGATAGATACCTGTTGTAAACTTACAAGAAACTCAGTAGAGACATCAGTCATTCTTCAATTTATTTTCTTTGAATTGGTTCTGTTGTCATTGAAAACACATAAGCGCAAGGGTTCTGGAGCTAATAATCTCCCCCTTTTTGATGATGACAAACCAATTTAAAGAAAATCGTTTGAAGAGATGATTGAAAGAAATATTTCAGCAAAGTAAACAGGATAAACATATTCTTTCAAGATATTAGAACAAAAGATTTTCAGGAAGTTCTTTTTCTTAAGGCATGATGTGAATCATAAAAAAAAACATTTTCGCCTTAAGTGACATATAATCAAGTACTACTGTTATTTCGTTTTAAGCACAAGACAGACTTAAGCATACTTTCTGATTGTTATGAGAACTGATGTTAAGGAAAAAGATGGTTAAGCTATAGATAAACTACCAGCTTGATTATTTGCCAAAAAAAGGAACTTTCTGAAGATTCTTATGGTTGAAAAACATAACAAGTAAAACTTGTGATACTTTATCTTTCAAGATCCATTTTCAGCAAATCTTAAACCAAAAGAACTTTTGAAAAAGAATAGCAACATACAATCCATTTTGCTTTCTAACCTCAAAAGTAAAGAGAGATGGATGAAAGTAAGGACCTGTTGCACTTGAGTAATTAGGATAGAGGGGGTTATCTCCCCTGAGTGATGTTTGGGAGACCTTGTGAAACAACTGGAGACTTCCTCTGCTGAAACTCCAAGAGATATAAACCAATCTTCTTTAGATGAACAACTGATACCTTCATTTGGAGCGTTGACGATACGGGAGAGATCATTTAAGCTCAAAGTCATGTGAGTATCTCTGATGTGGCTGCTAAGAAGAGAATCAGACACCAGTTCTAATTAAGAGTAGACGCCCTGACCATTCCAAGGAAAACTCTATCTATGATATTTGAGAACCCAGTCCATCCTTGAAAGGGGACTACTTCCATTAAAATAAGAACCTGAGTTATCAGCTTATGCCCCAGCCTTTTTCCAGGAACGACAGGTCACTGGGAATAGTTATCAGCAAAATGTTGCTAGTCCACGTGATTATTAAACATGAGCAGTGTCTCCATGTTATAAATGTGATCAGAGCAGAGCTTTCCTTTTGCCATAAGGGTTAAGAGGGTGTAAAAAGGATTTATCTTGGGACACAAAGATGGAGGTTGAGGTTATAGTGAAGTGTGAAGAAGGATGGATCAAAAAGGGATCTTTGAGAATTGGAAAAGACAAAATGGTTTGAGAAAGTGTATATGACAAGATGAAGACTAAGGTGAAAAAGAGGCGTCGGGGTTTAAAGATATGTGACATGACTAAAGGTGAGGCAACATGGAGAGGGAAACTCTAACATAGTAGGTGAAAAATCCTACCTTTTCATTCTTTTTTCAAAGAAAGAGTCTTCTGATTCTTGATCTTGCTTTTTAAAGAGATTACTTTCAAGGTTTACTTTTTGACCATCAGAGGGACTTCCACATCTCATCCCAGATTCTTCTGCTTGCTCTGAGCTCAACGTCTTCATAAAAACCATCATGCTCTAATCCTTTTTCTGACCAAACAAGTTTCTTCTGAACACTTCTTTTACTTTCTGATTGACCCGTCTTCACATTTGGCAACCTGATTTCTTTCTATTCTTGCATAATGACATATCATACCTTATAGATAACTGTGGCCTTGCAAATTGAGTTCTGGAACACATGATAAGAGACCTAATCTTGTAAACTAATCTTCTGACGCTCTTGTACACTGGTATGTCATTCCTCATAGAGAACTATGGCCTTGCAAACTGACTTCTGAAGCTTTTGCACATTGATAAGCATAGTCTTCAGGAGGATGTGTACACGGATGATGGCTTGATCTTCTGATGAGAGTATAGAAAGACCACCTAGAGAGTTTTTATGCAGGAATGCTTATGCAAAAACTTAAAAACTTTTGAAAGACGGAAACAACCAAGAGATCCTTAGTAATAGATATTGTGAATTCATTTTGATACAAGATCTTTAGTAGACACATCTATTCACCAAGCATCTTTCTTTCAAGAGGTTAACATAAAAGGAAGATTTTATAGAAAACACATAAGGATAAGAAGAGCTGAAAGGATTTTTGTAAGGATAAAAGGCATAAGAAGTTTCGGGTGAAAAAAAATTACTTATCTCAAGGGATGGTCTTGCACTTAATTCCTCATCCGCAGCATCTGGGTTTGATAAACTTGACATGCCTTTGTCCTTTCCTTTTTGATCTTCTTTCCTTGAATATATTTACTTGATTTGATGATATCAGATTCATCCAGATAATCTTAGAGCTTTTCCTCAGCAAGGATGATGATGCCTTGAGCATGATGATTAGACTTTGCCTATCTCTTGAGCTTGAAATACACATTCAGCATAACTTCCACCAAACTTTGACAGCTCAAAGATTTCTCAACAAATATGGATAACATGGTGGTGATGAAAGCATGACTGATAGATATCCAAGGAATGACTTGATATTCATAACCTTGGGAAACTATTAGAACTTTGAGAACAGAAGATAATTTCTAAAGACTGAACTATCATGAAGTTACAGTGCATCCCAATCATTCAGCTTCTGTGTCTTCTTTAAGCAGCTCATGTTATTTATCAGAAAAAATTTCTTTCTGATTATCTTAAATGGTACAAGCATAATTTTCTGAAAGACTGAGATTCTGGAGCTTACTTTCTGAAGCTTCTGGCTTTCACCTACTGGCTTTCTGAAGATGCATTGAGATAGAAAATCTCAGGATATTCCTCGGCATAAACAAGATTATCAACAAAGTCTTCCTTAAGCTTTTTCTTTAACATCATCATGAGAAATCTTTAAAAGGATTAACTCTTAGAACTGTGATGACACTTAGAACCATAGCCTGATATCTGGATGGATCAACATCAGAGTACTTCTGTAGATGTTTCAGGAAGAGAGATATATCAGAAATACCTGCAAGATAGAAAATGACTTTTGGTACCCAGACTTCCATGGGTCCTTATCAGTTAGTTTTTAGATAAAGAGATTTTTTCCAACCTTTTAAGGGGAAATCCTTTTCAAGATTCATTAGTCATGAAGGCATCTCTTTAAACATATAGAAATAAAAGAGAATAAGTATATGTGTATGTGTGTGTGTGTGTATATCAAATTACGTTGCATAGATTTTTCTTCTGATGTTCCATCTGTATATCTCAATCTAGTTTCTTTGAAGCAAAAGATGCTGACCATTTGTTACAAAAACATGGTTTTTGAATATGTCTGATAAAACAGGTCTGATCTTAAGATGTCATGAGGTGCTCTTCAAGAATTCAGAAAGAAAATTTCTGACATGATCATATAACTTCTTGGAGACTTCAAATAACTCGAGAAAAGTAAACTCTCTTGGAGTATTTCTTTCTTTCAGCTTTCCAGTTTTCGATTAAATCTCCTCAAATGTTCATGGCAACTCTTTCGAGATATATGATAGATTGAGATATATAGATAAATTAGCTTAGAATCTTTCTAGCAACTTATATTCTTAAAAGGAATTTACTAAGATAGTATACAGAGACTTTCACCTCATGAGTTATTTATGATGTTCTTCAGCTATGAAGCACAAAATGGCAACAAGTTTTGGCACAACAAATCCTTCTGACCAAGACTATCTTGAGGCATGGCACATTCTTCCTTTCAGAATAAGGATATACTAAAGAAGAGCTGAATAAATACATGATGTGTGACATTGCTATCTTAAGTAAATGCTCTTTCTCAAGATGATCTTTATCCCAATTTGTCATATGAGAGATTGATATTCTTTTGATATGGTCGTTACAGACTTTAAACATGGAGTGCGAATGAAGAATTTATCCTAAAAACCAATCTCAGATAACAATATCAGATTTTCTACTTCCCAAAGAAGCTTTAGCAATATTCATTGCTTCATCGTTGTAAGACATCTGATATGTTGCAAATAGGATCAAAGATATTTTGATACAAGTTGAGAACCTTCAATATCATGTACTGATTGTCTCATATAGCTTTTCTCATGTAACAACCCATACAAAGGTAGCATACATAGTTTAAGCTTGAGGCAGGGACTTGACTTGATAGAGAAGTTGATCTTTCTTCTTTCTAGAAATTAGGTCAACAAGTCTCTTCAGATCCTATTCATCATATGAATGAACTGTGCCATGAATTTGAGTCTTGTTAGCAAAAGATTAAAAAAAAAAAATGATCTTGAGAAGATGATATATGTCATTTTGTCTTATGGATCTTTGTCCTATGCAATCATTGGATTGATCAACCCCTCAGAGGCCTAGCTTTGATACCACTTATAGGTGAAGATGTGTATGAGAAGGGGGATTGAATAGTGAATTGATCCTTTTTCACTTTCTAAAGCTTCTGAAAAGGATTACTATCAAGTATAAAACTTGAAGTGCAGCAAAAATATAGTTAGTGGCTTCTGAAAGTTACTTTCTGAATTTTATTAAATAAAATCCTTGATATTAAAAGAGATAACACAAAGCGCAGGATATAAAAACGTATATATAAGACTAATGATAAGGTAACAAAGCAATAAATAAAGGAGATCAAGGTAAGAGAGAAAGTACACGAAGGATTTTATACTGGTTCAGCCAATATGCCTACATCCAGTACTCAACAACTGTTGAGGTTCCACTATAACAACAACTTTCTCAACTTGAGAAAATAAAGATGGATAGAATTGTCATTAGCCTTCCCAAGCTATCATTCAAGGATCTCAGAAATCACCTATAACCAAGGATTTAGAGTAGTTCTATATGAGCTTCTCCAAGTTAACATGAGTGGTCTTGACTCTGGCCTCTCCAAGCCACGTGACTGACAGATAACATTTTTAGTACGTTTTTAGTAGTTTTTCTCCAGCCTCTCTAAGCTGCAAGTAGTCTTGACACTGGCCTCTCCAAGCCCAACCGAGTAGTCTTTATGCTGGCTTCTCCAAGCCCAAACAAATAGTTCGTTCCCGGCCTCTTCAAGCCGCAAGTAGTCTTTCCCTAGCCTCTCAAAGCTATGCATTACTCTAATGGATCAAGGATACAAAGGTTAAGTGTTTGGGTTACAACTCAAACTAACCTATACTCGAGTTTCCTTAAAGATGATACATTTTAAAAGATCCTGGGAGAACTTGAATGACTTTCTTCTTCTACTTCTTCAACAAGAAGAATATAAAGCTAACTTAAAATATAGAACGAACATTTTCTTTGCACTTCAAGGATAAAACTGATTACATGAAAATGATCGAATATTCCAGGAAGTGAGAAAATATTTTTTGCAGAGTTTTCTCTCTTGAATCTTCAAATCTCTCTCTTTCTCTATCAATGTTTTTCAAGCTTATCATCTCTTTAAATAATGGTCTTTCTTTTTTACCATTGCCATAGATCAGTTCTTCAAGTGACATGTGTTGAACATCAGTTGTGTCTTGAAAGAAACAGCTAGAAAAAAGGTTGATAAAACTGTCATATCAGTTGCAGAAGCCGCTGTAAATGTGCGCTTTCTGATCTCCCATCAGAAACCACTTTTCTACTTTCTAAGCAAGCTTTATGAACTCCTCCTTCATCAAGCTTGGGTGGTTGATCAAAAAAGGCAGAAGAGATGACGTACCAGTTTAAAACTGGGTTTGACTTGATAATTTGAAATTCCCTATTTCCTGTAGTATTCTTTGCTCCACTCGCAAGTGAGCTTTCTAATGTACATAATCAGCCCTTGAAGAGTTATTTGGCTTCTAGATCTTCAATCAAATCTTCTTGATGATGATTTATTTGTGATTGTAATGATTGAAGATTAAGTAACACATTGCATATGGACATATTCTGATATCTTCATCTTGAGAGTATCTTCTAATGTCCTGTGCTAGTTTCTGAAGCCTCTTTCCTTGGTTTCTTGGAGCGTTGTTGTCTTCCTCTGATTGTTAGCTATCAAGGACTTAGATAAGAATATAATTCCACTTCTTTAATAGAGCAAATCTGGTAATATGTTTACATATGCATAGTGAAATATATATATATATACTCATTTGAGTAAACCTTGCTCGTGCCAAATGATAGATACCTATTGTAAACTTACAAGAAACTCAATAGAGACATCAGTCGTACTTCAAAGTATTTTCTTTAAAATGGTTTTGTTGTCATTCAAAATACATAAGCGCAAGGGTTCTGGAGCTAACATAGGGTTTAAAGAAACACTAACATTAATCCAAAATTAACTAGGAACTTAAATAAATTAAACAGAGTAATGAATAAGATTATTTACCACTTGAAGAGTAGAATTGATAAAAAAAATTACTCTAATTTATTCTAAAAGCTTCAAGCTCTCTAATAGAGCTTAGAGAAAGAAAATGAAGGTAGAGGAGAGAGAGAACGGTGGAAGATAATGAAGATAAGGAGGAGATGATGATGATGGAGGTGGTGGTGATGTTTTGTGAATATGAGAAGAAGAAAAAACAAGGGAATGGAGCGAGAAGACAAGAGAAAAAGAATGAAATGGGGAAGAAAAGAGGAAGAAGTTTGGGAAGTGTTATGGGAGAAGAGAGAAAGAAGAGAAGATAAAGAGAGAGATATATCCATGGTGGTCTATACCACTTAAGTTACACGGTGGTCCTTACTTCAATTTTTTTTCTTCGATCACTACATTCTTTCCCCCTAAAAAAAAAGTCAGTCCCCGAATTCTCAAATGAACTCGGATGTAAGACATATATCTCAAGAATCAAACAAATGCGAATATCTGGTTTGCAAGCCTCTTCTACTTCCCAAGTTGCTTCCTCTCCAGAATGGTCATTCCAAATCACCTTCACTAACACCACCTCCTTTGATCGAAGCTTTTTCACCTAGCTGTCCACAATGGCCACTGGCTCCTCCTCACAGAACAATTTCTCATCAAGTTGGATCACTTGAGGAGAGATCACGTAAGACGAATCAGGAATGTATTTTAGAAGCATAAAAACATGAAACATTAGATGAACCATGGATAACTCAAGGGTAATACTAGATGATATGCCACTGCACCAACCCTATCCGGAACTTCAAAAAGGCCGATATAACGAAGGTTAAGCTTTTATTGATTACCAAACCTTACAACTCCTTTCATGGGGGAAACCTGAAGAAAGACATGTTCTCCTACAAACAATTTTGAGTTATGTCTTCTATGATCTGCATAGGATTTCTACCTACTCTAAGCAGATAAGAGTCGCTCTCGAATCGAACAACCTTATCAAGAAACTCTTGTACAAGGTCAGGACCTAACATCTTAACTTCGCCAACTTCAAACCAACCTATGGGAAGATCTGTAACGCCTTCCATACAAAGCCTCAAAAGGTGCCATCTGAATATTAGTTTGGTAGCTGTTGTTATATGAAAACTCCATAAGAGGTAAGTAGCTACTCTAATTTTTGCCAAAATCCAAAACACATGATCTGAGCATATCCTCCAAAATCTGAATGGTTCTTTTAGATTGCCAATCCGTTTAAAGATGGAAAGCTATGCTAAGATCAAGCTGAGTTCTTAAGGCTTCTTGAAAAGCTCTCTAGAACTGAGCCGTAAATTAGGCTCTACGATCAAATATGATGGAAATCGAAATCCATGAAGTCTAACAATCTCATCAATATATTATTGTGCATACTAATGAGCCCGATGGGTGGTCTTTATAGGAAGAAAGTGATCCAACTTGGTCATATGGTCCATTATAACCCATACAGAGTTATGCCCTTTAATGGTGCAGGGTAGCCCTATCACAAAGTCCATGGTGATCTGTTCTCACTTCCATTCAGGTATTTCTATCTGTTGAAACAATCTTTCGGGTCTCTAATGTTCAGCCTTAACTTGCTAACACACCAAATAACGAGACACAAAGTCACCAACATCTCTTTTCATGCCTTCCCACAAATACAATTGTCGCAAATCCTGATACATCTTGGTTGAGCTCGAATGTAGAGTACCTAGAATTGTGAGCTTCCTCCAGAATGGTTATTCTAAGATTCCTAACATCAAGTATGCATAGGCGGTTACCAAATCGAAGAACTCCCTCTTGGTCCATTATAAACTCAGAGGTTGCCCCACTTCTAACATCATCCTGCAGCTTAAGCAATCTCGGATCTTTATTTTAAAGCACCTTAATTTACTCCACAATAGATGAATGGGCTCTTACATGAGCCAAGAGCATCCCATACTCCCCTAAGTCAAACTGAACACCACTAGCCTCACGTTTGTGAACTTTCTCCACTAATGGCCTCCTTACAAGAGCAATATGAGCCAAACTACCTATAGACTTTATACTTAAGGCATCTGCTACAACATTAGCCTTTCGAGGATGGTACAAGATGGTGTAATCATAACCTTTAAGAAACTTCATCCACCTTCATTGCCTCAGATTCAAGTCCTGCTGTTGGAATATGTACTTTACACTTTTATGCTCAGTGTAAATCTTACATGCCTCCAAATTTTTAAAGTAAAGATTACCACTACCATCTCCAGATCATGAGTGGAGTAGTTTTGTTTATGCTTCTTCAACTGCCGTAAATCATAAGCAATGACTCGATCGTGTAGCATTAAAACACAACCAAGTCCTATCCAAGAAGTATCACAATAAACAGAGAATCCTCTAGAACCAGAAGGTAGGACAAGCACATGTGCTTAGGTTAGGCAAGCTTTGAGCATTTGAAAGCTTTACTCACATGCATTTGACCATTGAAATTTCACAATCTTTTTAGTCAACTTAGTCAATGGCATAGAAATTCTTCAGAAGTCCTTAACAAATCGATAGTAGTAGCCTACCAATCCTAGAAAACTACGAATCTCGATAACTTAAGTGGGTCGTGTGTAACATCCTAATTTTTAACCCAATACTCTAGAACATATTTAGGTTAATCATTAGTCTGTTACTTCATAGTTCTCATTTAACTTTGAATTACTTAGCGGAAAATACGGGTAATTTTTTTTTGAAATAAAAGTGAGAGCCGCGTGATGCGATAAGCGGTACACCATGTAAAGTGAAACAATTATCTCACAACATCATAACACGAGGCACAACATGAACATCACTGAATATCATCTCATATATATATAACTTTCCCACTTATAAGCGTGGGTCTTAATTTAGTACAAGGGAAATGCATAAAAGAAAGTACAACATAAGCATAAACATAATCTACTCCCCTACCCGAGTGCATCTAATGGGAAACCTTCAAACAAAAGAAAGTTTATCCCCATCTAAGTGGTGTGTGCTCTAACTCGGGCCATCCACGGCCTCCTACTGGCGACTATCTCGTGATCGAGGTAGATATCCGGGAAACTGGGCGAGCTCCTCGGGCGTGAAGAGGCAGAGCGGGGATCGAGTGTTAGCCCCGGGGTATGGCCGCATCTCCGGTCGTCATGCACGCCTCGGCTGAGTCACGGTGGGCTCGCTATCCTCTCCAAAGTCCATAGGTATGGAGGGGGAAGATCCCTCGGAGGGTGCCTGGGTTGCCGAATCCTCGGAAGGATCCGCCTCAAAGATGACGGCAACAGCACATCTTTGGGTAGTCTCGAGCGGCGGATGTGGATGATGACACCTAGGTAGTAGGAGGCCCTACTGAGATTCTTTAGCAAGATTCTCACTCCCTCTATCTCTTTCTTTCCGTCACGTCTTCAAATGGCGACGTTCGTAGTGTTCGTGGACACCCCGACATGGGAGGTGCACTATGACCCGGCTCACGGGTCATACCATTTTGAGGCGTGCGCACGGTACGGGTTTTCATGTTCGTAGGACGCCCTTTCGCTCATCCCGTGCACACCCATCGCTTCTCCCCGACTGCACCCTATGGCGACGACGAGCGGGTTTTTGAGCGTGCGCGTACGCATGACGAGAGAGTGCTCCGCATGCACACCGCTACCTTAGCCATGCGAGACTATCCCGATTACGTGCCCCGCACCTACTTCTCGGAGACCGACCCGTCCGAGGACCCGCCTACTCATCCGTATAGCGAGCTCGCCTCTCCACCATTGATGAGGGAGGGCAGTGAGGATACCGTGACTCAGCCCCGACTTGCACGACGACCGGAGATGCGGCCACACCGCGGGGGTCACTCTCGATCCCCGTTCCGCCTCTTTACGCCCGAGGAGCTCGCACAGTTTCCCGGATACTTGCCTCGTTCACGAGACGGACGTCAGTAGGAGGTGACGATCGACCGATGGAGTACCCGGTTAGAGCACACACCACTTAGATGGGGATAAACCTTCTTTTGTTTAGAGGTTATCCTATTAGATGCACTCGGGTAGGGGAGTAGATTATGTTCATATTTTATGTTGTATTTTCTTTTATGCATTTCCCCTGTACTAAACTAAGTCCCGCACTTATAAGTGGGCAAATTATATATATATGAGATGATCTTCAGTGTTACTCATGGTGTGTCTTATGTTATGATGTTGTGAGACATTTGTTTACTTTACATGGTGTACCGCTTATCGCATCACGTGACTCTCACTTTTATTTCAAAAAAAGAAATTACCTGTATTTTCCACTAAGTAATTCAAAGTTAAATGAGAACTATGAAGTAACAGACTAATGATTAACCTAAATATGTTCTAGAGTATTTGGTTAAAAATTAGGATGTTACATTATGGTATCAGAGCAGTTCGATTCTCATAGAGCCTGAGGATTGGACTGACTATGCTTTCTAAAGCGTAGTACGATAGCTATGTCATGCGTAGTGCTTAGTTAGAGATAAGCTATAGGATAGAAGTGCATGACCCTTGTCTACTTGCGTGTGCCATGGTAACTAGCTCATTTTACATGGAATATTGAGCCTGATCACCTCAGTGTTTATTGTCTCGTGTGTTTAGGAACCAATGGCACCAAGGAGACAACCTAGGACCCCGACCGATGGGGACCAAAGCGATGCCATCGCTTCTTTGCTCGTGACATGGCAAGAGCCATGGAACGAATGTTCGAGAGGAAGAACCAACAAGGGGACACCGGACGTACTCCCCCTACTGCTGAGATGGTCGAGCAAGCGAGGTTTGGTGAGTTTCGCAAGGCGAACCCGCCAACCTTCCGAGGAGCCATGGACCCCGACCAAGCTGATGAGTGGGTCAAAAACATGGAAAAGATCTACTCTGTGGTGGCTTGCTCGGAGGAGCAGAAGGTCACCTTTGCGGCCTATATGATGGAATCGGATGCCGAGTTTTGGTGGACCGGCACCCGAAGACTGCTAGAAGCTTCGTATTGCCAGTCAGCTGAGTCGTTTCAATACCTACTTCTATGAGAAGTACTTTCCGGAATCGGTGAGAAATGCAAAGGACATTGAGTTCATGCAACTGACCCAAGGAGGGTCTCGTCACGCCAAAGACACGAAATTCGAGGTGCTGATCAAGTTCTCTAGGGTGTTTCAAGGAAACCCCGATGAGGTATGGAAGTGCGTCAAATATGAGGCCGGACTAACGGCAGAGCTCAACTATGCTGTGGCGCACATGGAGATTAGGGACTTCCCAACCCTAGTCAACAAGTGCCGGATCATGGAAGAGGATGTAAGAAAATCAATGCCGCAAGGCAAGACGGAACAAGGGGCTAGCACCTCAAGCCCCAATATCCAAACCAATCCCGAAATCACTATAGTCCCTACCAAACCAACCAGTTCAAACCACAACACCAACAAAGAACCCCCTTCCACCAACAACCCAAGCAACCATACCGACCACAATTCCAGAACAACAACAACAACCGCAACAACAACAACAACAACCGACAAGGAGGGTCGGGCGGCCCCTGAAACAACCAAGGAGGACCAAGTGGGACCAAGAACAAGACGCCCCAAGGAGCCCCCGCCACCTTTGCTAGGACTACACCGGCGATAATATGCCCCCAGTGCGGGAAAGATCATGGCAACCGTCCCTGCCTAGCTGGACAAAACGTGTGCTTCAAGTGCGGGAAGCCCGGCCACTACGCCAACAGATGCAACAACGGAGGGCCAGCAAATCAGAACCCTAGGCCGCAACACCAGGGAGGGTCTTCACCCTCAATGTGGACGAAGCGGACACATCCAACGGTCTCATAGAAGGTAAGTGCGAAATAGATGGTAGAACCTTAAATGTGCTATATGACTCTGGTGCAACACATTCTTTTATTTCATATGCTAGTGTCGAGACTCTAAATTTGAAAACTTCCAAACTTCCTTTTGATCTTATTGTCTCTACCCCCACAAATCATCCTGTGAATACTTGTTATTGCTGTCTAAATTGTCACCTCACCACAGGAAATAGATCATATGTTGTGGATTTAATTTGTTTACCCATGAAAGGTATAGGAGTAGTTCTTGGCATGGATTGGCTTCACGCCAACCGTGTATTGTTAGACTGTGACACCAAAATAGTTGTCTTTCCTTCTCCCCCTAGTGAAATAAGCCAACCTTTGAGACTTTATCTCAATACCGTAGAGGTCCACTGTAGTGGGAAAAAGACTAAGGGATATGTTCTCCTAGCCGCTAGCGAAGTACACTTTGAGCAGAATTTAGAGAATATACCTATAGTGAGAGACTATCCCGAGGTGTTTCCGGAAGATATACCCGAGTTCCCTCCCGAGCGAGAAGTGGAGTTCTCCATTGAGTTAGTTCCTGGAGCGGGACCAATCTCTATTGCCCCCTATAGAATGTCACCCCTAGAACTAGCCGAGCTTAAAACCCAACTTGAGGAACTTTTAGAGAAAAGCTTTATAAGACCTAGTGCTTCACCATGGGGAGCCCCGGTCTTGTTTGTGAAAAAGAAGGACGGGAGTATGAGGTTGTGCATAGATTATAGGCAATTAAATCGTGTGACAATGAAAAACAAATACCCTTTGCCTAGGATTGATGATCTCATGGACCAATTGAGAGGAGCGGTAGTGTTTTCCAAGATCGACCTAAGGTCGATACCACCAAATTAGAGTGAGAGATCAAGATATACCAAAGACCGCCTTTAGAACTCGGTATGGACACTTTGAGTTCGCGGTGATGTCTTTTGGGTTGACCAACGCCCCTGCAGTATTTATGGATTACATGAATAGGATCTTTAGACCCTATTTAGATCAGTTCGTGGTCGTTTTCATAGATGATATACTCATCTATTCGAAGACCCACGAGGAGCATGAGCGTCATTTGAGGATAGTTTTGGAGATTTTGAAGGAGAAAAAGCTGTATGCAAAACTCTCTAAGTGTGAATTTTGGTTGGAGGAGGTCAAGTTTTTAGGGCACGTTGTGTCAAAAGGAGGCATAGCCGTTGATCCTAGTAAGGTAGAAGCCGTAATGAATTGGGATAGACCGACCACCGTAACGGAAATACGGAGCTTTTTGGGCTTAGCAGGCTACTACCGTAGGTTTATCAAAGGATTTTCCCAGTTAGCCCTACCCTTGACCAAGCTCACTAGGAAGAATGCCCCGTTCGAGTGGAGCCCCGAATGTGAGAAGAGTTTTCAAGAGCTTAAGGAAAGGTTAACCACGACCCCAGTCTTAGTCTTACCTAGCCCCAATGTACCCTTCGAGGTATATTGTGATGCTTCGGGCAAAGGACTAGGGTGTGTGTTGATGCAAAATAGGCAAGTGGTAGCCTATGCATCACGACAACTCAAGCCTCACGAGGCTAACTACCCCACCCATGACCTAGAATTAGCCGCCGTAGTGTTTTCCTTAAAGATGTGGAGACACCATCTATATGGTGTAAGGTTTGAAGTTTTCTCCGATCATAAGAGTCTCAAGTACCTCTTTGATCAAAAGGAGTTAAACATGAGGCAAAGAAGGTGGATGGAATTCCTCAAAGACTACGATTTCGATTTAAGTTACCACCCCGGCAAGGCTAATGTAGTCGCCGACGCCTTGAGCCGAAAGTCGTTACACCTGTCCCACATGATGATCAAAGAAGTTGAGTTGATAGAGAAGTTTAGGGATATGAATCTAGGGATGTCAGCAACCGATAGAGGGATAAAGATGTGCTATCTTAGTGTAACAAGTGGATTTAAGCAAAGGATCATGTTAGCACAACGAGAGAATGAGGAGTTCGAAGAGATCATAGATGCTGTTAAGGCGGGAAAGTTGAAAGGTTTCGAAAGAGGCGAGGATTGGATATGGAGATTTGAGGGAAGGATCTGCGTACCCCAAGATGGTGACCTCCGAGAGAAGATCTTGGAGGAGGCTCACAAAAGCTATTTCACCATTCATCCCGGTGTTACCAAGATGTACCAAGACTTGAAGAAGATGTTTTGGTGGCCCGGAATGAAGAATGATGTAGTCACCTGGGTTAGTAAGTGCTTGGTATGTCAGAAAGTGAAAATCGAGCACCAAAAACCTTCAGGTTTGTTGCAACCCCTGTCAATCCCCGAGTGGAAGTGGGAATGCATATCTATGGATTTCGTGACGGGATTGCCTAAGACCCAAGCTAGCCATGATGCTATTTGGGTGGTAGTGGATCGACTAACCAAGTCGGCACACTTTCTACCTATTAGAGTGACATACTCTTTAGATAAATTGGCTCAGTTATACATCCAAGAGATCGTAAGATTGCATGGAGTACCGTCGACGATAATCTCGGATAGAGATCTGCGGTTTACGTCGCGTTTTTGGGAAGCCTTTCAAAAGGCGTTTGGTTCAAAGCTATGCTTAAGCACTGCTTACCACCCACAAACAGACGGACAATCCGAAAGGACGATCCAAACCCTAGAGGATATGCTAAGAGCCTGCGTGTTAGACCAAAGGGGAAGTTGGGATAAGTACTTGCCTTTGATCGAGTTTGCGTATAACAATAGTTATCACGCGAGCATCGGTATGGCACCATACGAGGCATTGTATGGGAGGAAGTGCCAATCACCTTTATGTTGGTATGAGTCCGGAGAACAAACCATAATAGGACCTGATGTAGTGAGGGAGACGACGGAACAAATCAAGAGGATCCGGGATAGGATGCTCATCAAGCTCAAAGTAGACAAAGAGCTATGCGGACAAGCGGCGCAAGCCCTTGGAGTTTGAAGAGGGAGAACATGTGTTCCTTAGGATTACCCCCACTACAGGCATAGGGAGAGCCATGAAAGTCAAAAAGTTGAGCCCCCGATTCCTTGGTCCTTTCCAAATTCTTCAAAGGATAGGAACAGTTGCCTACAAAATAGCCTTACCCCCTAATCTTTCTAATCTTCATGACGTCTTTCACGTCTCTCAGTTAAGGAAGTATGAGTCCGACCCTAGCCACGTTTTAGAGCCAGAGCATGTTCAGTTAAGGGACGACCTAACTTTCAATCTTCCCCCTACGAGAATCGTGGACCGCGGGGGCAAGCAGCTGAGGAACAAGTCTGTTCCATTGGTAAAGGTAGCATGGGGACGTGACAAATCCGAAGAGTTTACATGGGAGCTAGAGTCAGAAATGCAAGACAAGTATCCCGAGCTTTTCCAAGGTAACGAATTTCGAGGGCGAAATTCTTTTTAAGGAGGGGAGTAATGTAACACCCCGATTTTTCTGTCCGAGGGAAATGACCAAAATGCCCCTGAGGTCATTTCCTGACCCGAGCTCGAGGGTAACCAACTCAGTCATCCTCGAAGGGTCAACTCAATGTTTGAAGGGGATTGAATGGCCTTTGAATGCTTTCGGAAGCGAAAATCTCGTTTTCCGCAGTTTCGGGTCAAAATGACCAAAATACCCCTATAGCGTTTTTACGCGGGTAAAGGTGCCGTTTGAGCCCGGAACTTTCCCCAGAGGTTTAAAAACATGTTTTCATGTGTCTAGAGGTCTCTGTTCAAGTCCCGGTGGTCCCGGGCAGTTTTAGTGCAAAATTACGATTTTGCCCCTAGAATAGTGCTTTTGAGCTTAACGACGTAATTAAGCAAACCTAAGCAATATTAGGCTCTAAACGAAGATTAATTTATTTCCCTAATTAATCTAGAGTCAAAATAATTTATTAAAGTTAATTAGAACCTAAAATTGCTTAGATTAAACTTAAATCCCTTTTAGAACTCAAGACTCCTAGTCTTGGAATCTTGAATAGTGTTTTCTCTCTCCAATTCCTTAAATCAAGGAAATGTGTCTAGAGTTGTTTAGACTCTAAATTGAGAATTTAACTCACTAATGGTGCAAGACCACTCCTTAATTATGTCTAGACCACCTTAATTACCCATTTACCTTACCTAAACACTTTCTTACAAATTCCTAATCTTAAGCATAATCAAAGATACACCTAAACACAACTCTAAACCACAATTAAAATGCAAAGAAACCTCCCCCATGGGCTGATGCATATTCGGCCATCTCTCTCCAATTACCACACATATTAAATTTTTTTCTCACTCAAAGAACCATGCTTGAGCCATACCTTGAGTCATACTTCACCATGCTTTGAACCATACCTCAAGAACACATTATCTCACCTCATGGAACTCATGGAAAGCCTCCAATCTGCACCCTCATGGCCGAAACCTCTTCACCCATGAGCTCCCTCCATTTGTTTCATTTCTCTATAAATAGAATGCCTTGAGGAGCTTGCACCACTTTTAGATCATTTGCTAAGTTTAGGAAACACTCAAAGTTTTTCTTTTCTCTCAAAGTTCTAGTGTTCTTCAAGTTCTTCAAGCTCTTCAAAGTTCTTCATCATCTTCATCTTCTTCTTCCATCTTCAAGTTCATCACACCAAGTAGGGATTTTCTTTCATGTATTCTTTTCTTTAAAGTTCTTGTTTCAAGCTTGATGTTCATAGTTTCTCTTGCTTCTCTTTAGAACTTCATTTCCACTCCTTTTTCCTTTTCATTTTCGGCCATAGGCCTTAGAGAACAAAGGAATGAGAGCTTGATGATGAGAGTTTCATGATGATGTTCATCACTTGAAACAAACTCTAGAGCTTGATCTTTGTTCTTGAGCAAAAATGTTTTTAGTTTTTCTTTTCTTGAACTCTTGAGAACTTTAGCTTTAATGATGTTTTTAAAATGGCTCTATGAACTCAATGATGAGGACTCATGATGTTGGTGTTAATATATCATCAAGATCATGAACTCTAGAGTTTTAAAATGTTCCTTTTCTCCTTGAAGATTTCGGCCACTTCCTTAAATTTTTCTAAGCTTCATGGTTTGATTTCCTAAAAATATTATGTTAAGTTTTAAAGAACTCTAAGCTTGACTTTACCTTGGTTGGATGAGTTTGGGTTATGGTTTAAGTTCCTTTAAAGTCTTGTTAAGAGCCCTAGAAAGATAAAATGAACTTGCATAATTTATCTTATGCTTGCACTCATGTTTACATTCTTGTTATGCACCTTTACTTTCAAGCTATCACCTAAGAACATAAAGATTAAAATGGAACTTGTATCATCACTTAATTTAATTCTCGAAGCCTTTCTATTTCGGCCTTAAAGTCGATTGTTGTTGGGCCTAGAGTACTAAAATAAAGAATTGAACTTGCATTATCACCTAATTAATTTCTCGAATGCCTATCTATTTCGGTCTTAAAGTCGATTGTTGTTGGGCCAAGAGCACTAAAATAAAGAATTGAACCATGCATATTTACCTTCAAGCTTGCACGTTTAAGTTTATGCCTCACATATTTACTTTCAAGCTTGCACGTTTAAGTTTATGCCTTGCATATTTAAATTTAAGTCATCGCTTTACTTTGTAAGCAAGATTAAAAATGAAAAGCATGAGCACGTTTAGTTTATGTCATAACTTAAGAACCTAGAGCTCAAAGACTTGCCCATTTCATTCCAAGATAAAGTTAAATGTGAATGTATTCCTTGAATGCATAATTTCGGCCAAGTAGTGATGATGGACTTGCAATGAGTTTTCATCTAGCTACTAGGACCAATAGTCTATGTTTTAAGTTTTCCTTAAAGCTTTACAAATCTTGATAAGGTTATGTCATCACAAGTTGTGATTTTATTATCTTTTAGGGGATGGAATATGTTTTGGTCAGTGACCTAAGGCTTCACTTAGCCTCTTGATGAATTAAAATGTTTTGCAAAGAGTTTTAGAAGTTCTAGAATGATTCCAAGAGAAACTAGTTAACTTATGTACCTAGAAATGTCAATTTAACTCTCTCATTTAAGTTAAATGTTTTCGGTTCTGATGTGATGAGTGTGATGCTGTATGATGATGTTTTGATGTGTTGGAATGTGTGAAAATATCATGTGATGATGTAGAAGCAAACCTATGCATGATAGGTAAGAAACTAGCTAACTAGAAATACCGTAAAGCTAGAATTTAACATAGTTTTGACCCATTTGTTTATGGAACTAATCCAAACTGTTTTAATGGGAACATAATCAGATTTAGATTGTTTAGACATGAAAAACTTGGTATCATTTGAATTAGAATTGAATTCTAGCACCTATGGGGAATCTAGTAACTAGAAAACCGTAAAAATGCAAATGTAGAACTCTTAGAACATTTAATTTTCTGGATTCTGTCCAGCACCCTTACAACATGATAAATGTGATTAATAATTAGTCCTTAAGCATAGGAATGCCTCATAATTGATTTAGATTTAATATATAGCACCTTCGGCGAAAACGGAACCAAGAAAGGGTCTAAAACGTAAGTTCTAGAACCCCGTAAATACAAGTTAGAGATTCTGCCCTATGCTTTTCAGATTTAAGTATGAACATGAGAATTAGGAATGATGATTAAATATGAGCCCTTAGGTGCATAAAGATATGAGCGACGGATGTAGAGAACTATATCTCAAGATTAAGACCCGTAAGGGTCAAAGCATAAGCTACCGTAAGGGTAAGCGTTTGGATGTTTTATGATGATGCATGAAGTATGCAAATGATGATGATGTTATTCATATGAGGAATTTATGAGACTATATGTTTATGTGGCATAAAGCAAATTTGGAAGGAAATTCGGTGTAATGACCGTTGTGCCGCCGAATTTCCGACAAATTTGGGGACTTAAAGAGATTTTGAAAATTAAGGTACTAAGATGGGTTCTAGCATGACACCGGTTTGGCCAAGCACCTCCATAGAACTCATGTGACATCGGTACCATTTTATACTCTTAGGTGACACCGGTTCAGCCGAGCACCCCTAAGAGGTTTGCCCCCTAACCCGTACTCAGATAGTCGGGATTTATGATTTATGATATGCTTATCGTTAAGTGATAAGTAAGAACTAGTGACGACTAGTTAAGGTATGAGCTCATAACGTAGATGTATGACACGTTCTGGGTGACACCGGTTCGGCCGAGCACCCCCAGTTCGATTGTCTTTTAGGGTGGCCCATGAGGAAGAGAAGTTTCATGATTATGATTATGTCACTAAGTTTTGTCCCATATGAATGTTACTATTGCCACTTTATGCCACCAAGAATGATGATGCTTGATGTTATGTTTTATGTATGTGCATTAGGTAGTGCCATGCATACATTTTCTAATATGTTGCATCCATGACATTAAGATCATCCTAAAATGAATGGACCTTGGCTAAAATATATTTTAAAGTTTAAAATGAACCTAATACATGCTCAGTCACTTTGAATAAATAAACCCAAGGTTCCTGAGGACGTAGATGATGACACCTAGGTAGTAGGAGGCCCTACTGAGATTCTTTAGCAAGATTCTCACTCCCTCTATCTCTTTCTTTCCGTCACGTCTTCAGATGGCGACGTTGGTAGTGTTCGTGGACACCCCGACATGGGAGGTGCACTATGACCCGGCTCACGGATCATACCATTTTGAGGGGCAGTGCACGGTGCGGGTTTTCATGTTCGTAGGACGCCCTTTCGCTCATCCGTGCACACCCATCGCTTCTCCCGACTGCACCCTATGGCGACGACGAGCGGGTTTTTGAGCGTGCGCGTACGCATGACGAGAGAGTGCTCTGCATGCACACCGCCGCCTTAGCCATGCAAGACTATCCCGATTATGTGCCCCGGACCTACTTCTCGGAGACCGACCCGTCCGAGGACCCGCCTACTCATCCGTATAGCGAAAGCTCTGCCCCCTCTCCACCATTGATGAGGGAGGGCAGTGAGGATACCGTGACTCAGCCCCGACTTGCACAACGACCGGAGATGCGGCCACACCACGGGGGTCACTCGATCCCTGCTCCGCCTCTTACGCCCGAGGAGCTCGCACAGTTTCCCGGATACTTGCCTCGTTCACGAGACGGACGTCAGTAGGAGGTGACGATCGACCGATGGAGTACTCGGTTAGAGCACACACCACTTAGATGGGGATAAACCTTCTTTTGTTTAGAGGTTATCCTATTAGGTGCACTCGGGTAGGGGAGTAGATTATGTTCATATTTTATGTTGTATTTTCTTTTATGCATTTCCCCTGTACTAAACTAAGTCCCGCACTTATAAGTGGGCAAATTATATATATATGAGATGATCTTCAGTGTTACTCATGGTGTGTCTTATGTTATGATGTTGTGAGACATTTGTTTACTTTACATGGTGTACCGCTTATCGCATCACGCGGCTCTCACTTTTATTTCAAAAAAAAAAATTACCCGTATTTTCCGCTAAGTAATTCAAAGTTAAATGAGAACTATGAAGTAACAGACTAATGATTAACCTAAATATGTTCTAGAGTATTGGGTTAAAAATTAGGATGTTACATCGTGGCCATTACTAGATAGCTTCAATCTTTTTAGGATCCACCATAATCCCATCCTTGGATACGATGTGACCAAGAAAAGCCACCTGATCAAGCCAAAATTCACCTTTGGAGAACTTGGCATAAAGCTTGTGATCCCTCAAAGTTTGTAGTACAATCCTTAGATGGTATTCATGCTCTTTTACACTCTTCGAATATACTAAGATATCATCAATAAAGACAATCACAAGTAATCTAGAAAAGGTTTGAGCACACAATTCATCAAATCCATAAAAGCAGCTGGGGTGTTTGTCAAGCCAAAAGACATCACCAAGAATTCATAATGTCTATAGCGGGTATGGAAGGCGGTCTTAGGAATATCTTTATCTTTGATTCTCAGTTGATGATACCCAGAGTAGAGATCAATTTTAGAGAAAAAGAAGCTTTTTGAAGCTGATTGAACAAGTCATCAATGCTTGGTAGTGGATACTTATTACTCATAGTGAGTTTATTAAGTTGTCAGTAGTCCACACATAGTCGCATTGAACCATTTTTCTTCTTCACAAAGAGCACTAGGGCTCCCCATAGGGATGTGCTCGGACGGATGAAACATTTCTCTAGCATGTCTTGAAATTGATCCTTTAACTCCCATAATTTGGTAGGAGCCAAGCGGCAAAGAGGGATAGATACAACTTGAACTTCTGGGGCCAAGTCTATACTAAACTCTACCTCTCTCTTAGGAGGCAATCCTAGTAATTCATCCGAAAACATGTCAAGGAATCTCTAACAACAAGGACTTGGTCAATATCAAGCACTTTGGACTCAACATCTCTGACTACCACAAGAAACGATTTATTACATTTATTCATCAAGTACAAAGCACTCATGAATGAAATCAGACTAACTAGGGTGAGATAAATATCCCCTTTAAACATGAAAGACGGATCATCTGGAATATCAAACCTCACTAATCAATATTGGCATGACAAGAAACTAACCAATCCATGCCTAGGATAACATTAAAATCAACCATCTTAAGAAGTATCAATCAGCTAAGGTGTCTACACCATTCATGCTGACAACACAAGACCAAAATACTTACCGGACCCATAAAGATTCTCCTACTAGAATACTAACCAAAAACGGGTTTTCCAACAACCCAGGTTACTTGGCAAAGCAAGATGAAAAATACAGAGACACATATGAATATGTGGAACCCAGATCAATTAATACTTTTACATCAAAAGAGCAAACTTGAAGTGTATATACAACCACTTCCTTGGGTGCCTAAGTATCTTGTCGTGTCATAGCAAATATCCTTGGTTGACCTCTGCCTCTTTGGCCTGACCCTCTGCCATGTGGGCCTCTACCACCTATTGCTCTACCACTAGGACCAAAGAAACTTCCTAGGAAAAGGGATGAATGAGATGGTGTTGGTATGGCCTGATAAGTTGAATTCTGACCTTGGACCCTTATTGGTGGGTGTGGGTAGTCCCTTAACAAGTGACTTGTTTGTCCACAACCATAACATGCCCTTCTGTCCTCATGACAAATTCCAAAGTAGTGCTTCCCACATGTTCTACATAATGGCCTTATTGCGCCCGATTGCCTAGAGCCTTGTATGTTCCCTTGAGATTGGCTAGCAAAATAAGATCTGGATCCCAATGTACTCATCAGACTAGGCCCATAGAAGGTGGTCCTACCTAAGTGCTCTTGATGTTGCCTTGGGGGCCTTAGGGTGATATAAACTACTCCTGAGCTAGAATCTCCAGAAAAGCTCCTTTCATCTTAGCTTTTTGAGCTATCTCCCGTAAGGCTTTCCTTTCCTCTATCCTAGACTCAATGCCATATGCAGCATCCACAACTTCAACATAGGAAATTCTGCCGACACTTGGTGAAAAAGCTGTAAACAACGATTGTATCAATCCTTGAACAAACCTTCAAATTCTCTTGGTCTCAGTAGACACTAAATCCAGGGCATATTTGGAAAGATGTAACATCCTAATTTTTAACCCAATACTCTAGAACATACTTAGGTTAATCATTAGTCTGTTACTTCATAGTTCTCATTTTTACTTTGAAATACTTAGCGAAAAATACGGGTAAATTTTTTTTTGAAATACAAAGTGAGAGCTGCGTGATGCGATATAACATGTAACGGTCAAAACATACGTCTCATTACATCATAGCATAAGGCACATAAAGGCACATCATGAGAAACACTGAATACCACCTCATATATATATATAACTTTCCCACTTATAAGTGTGGGACTTAATTTAGTACAACACGAGTAATACAATTAAAAAGGGAATACAAGAGAAAGTGCAACGGAAACTATAAAAGCAACTCCCCTACCCAAGTGCAACTAACGGGATGACCTCTAATACAAAAGAAGGTTCATCTCCATCTAAGTGGTGTATGCTCTACCCGGGTACTCCATCGGTCGATCGTCACCTCCTACTAACGTCCATCTCGCGAACGAGGCAGATATCTGGGAAACAGGGCGAGCTCCTCAGGCGTAAAGAGGCGGAACGGGGATCGAGTGTGACCCCCGCGGTGTGACCGTATCTCCGGTTGTCGTGCAAGCCGTGGCTGAGTCACGATATCCTCACTGCCCTCCCTCAATGGTAGGGGAGAGGGGGCAGAGCTCTCGCTATACGGATGGGTAGGCAGGTCCTCGGACGGGTCGGTCTCCGAGAAGTAGGTTCGAGGCACGTAATTGGGATAGTCTCGCATGGCTAAGGCGGCGGTGTGCATGCGGAGCACTCTCTCGTCATGCGTACGCGCGCGCTTAAAAACCCGCTCATGGTCGTCATAGGGTGCAGTCGGGGAGAAGCGATGGGTGTGCACGGGATGAGCGAAGGGGCGTCCTACGAACATGAAAACCCGCACCGTGCACTGTCCCTCAAAATGGTATGACCCGTGAGCCGGGTCATAGTGCACCTCCCATGTCGGGGTGTCCACGAATGCCACGAACGTCGTCATCTGAAGACGTGACGGAAAGAAGAGATAGAGGGAGTGAGAATCTTGCTAAAGAATCTCAGTAGGGCCTCCTACTACCTAGGTGTCATCATCTACGTCCTCAGGAACCTTGGGTTTATTTCATAGAAGCAAGTGAGCATGCATCGAGTTCATTTTATACTTTAAAACATACTTTAGCCAAGGTCCATTCATTTTAGGATGATCTTAATGTCATGAATGCAACATAATAGAGAATGTATGCATGGTGCTACCTAATGCACACACATAAGTCATATCGTCAAGCATCATCATACTTAGTGGCATAAAGTGGCAATAGAAACATTCATATAGGACAAACTTGGTGACATAATCATAATCGTGAAACTTCTCTTCCTCATGGGCCGCCTTAAAAGACAAGCGCTCTGGGGGTGCTCGGCCAAACCGGTGTCACCCAGAACATGTCACATCTCTAGGCTATGAGCTCATACCTTAACTAGTCATCACTAGTTCTTACTTACCACTTAACAATAAGCGTATCATAAATCATAAGTCCCGACTATCTGAGTACGGGTTAGAGGACAATTCTCTTAGGGGTGCTCGGCCGAACCGGTGTCACCTAAGAGTATAAATTGGTACCGATGTCACATGAGTTCTATGGAGGTGCTCGGCCGAACCGGTGTCATCCTAGAACCCATCTTAGTACCTTAATTTTCAAAATCTCTTTAAGTCCCCAAATTCGTCGGGAATTCGGCGGCACGATGGCATTACGCCGAATTCCTTCCAAATTTGCTTTATGCCACATAAACATATATCCTCATGAATTCCTCATATGAATAACATCATCATCATTTACATACCACATGCATCATCATAGAACATTCAAACGCTTACCCTTCCGATAGCTTATGCTTTGACCCTTACGGGTCTTAATCTTGAGATATAGTTCTCTAACATCTGTCGTTCGTATTTTATGCATCTAAGGGCTCATAATTAATCATCATTCCTAATCCTCATGTTCATACTCAAATCTGAAAAGTATAGGGCAGAATCTCTAACTTGTGGTTACGGGGTTCTAGAACTTACGTTTTAGACCCTTTCTCGGTTCCGTCTTCACCTAAAGCGCTATAAATCAAATCTAAATCAATTATGAGACATTCCTATGCTTAAGAACTAATTATAAATCACATTTATCATGTTGTAACGTTGCTGGACAGAATCCAGAAAACTAAATGTTCTAAGAGTTCTACATTTGCATTTTTACGGTTTTCTAGTTACTAGTTTCCCTATAGGTGCTAAAATTCAATTCTAATCCAAATGTTACCAAGTTTTTCATGTCTAAACAATCCTAATTTGATTATGTTCGCATTAAAACAGTTTGGATAAGTTCCAAAAATAAATGGGTCTAAACTAGGTTAAGTTCTAGCTTTACGGTATTTCTAGTTAGCTAGTTTCTTACCTATCATGCATAGAATCGTTTCTACATCATCATATGATATTTTCACACATTCAAACACATCAAAACATCATCATACAGCCACAAGCTCATCATGACAGTACCGAAAACATCTAACTTTAATAAGAGAACTAAATTGACATTTCTAGGTACATAAGTTAACTAGTTTCTCATGGAATCAATTTAGAATTTCTAAAACTCTTTGCAAATCATTTTAATTCATCAAGAGGCTAAGAGAAGCCTTAGGTCAGTGACCAAAATATATTTCATCTTCTAAGAGGGAATAAAGTCATATCTCATGATAACATAACCTTGTAAAGATTGTAAAGCTTTTAAGAAAAACTTAGAACATAGACTATTGGTCCTTGTAGCTAGATGAAAACTTATTACAAGTCCATCATCACTACTTGGCCGAAGACACGCATTCAAAGAATGCATTCACATTAAACTTTAACTTGAAATGAAATGGGCAAGTCTTTGAGCTCTAGGTTCTTAAGTTATGACATAAAATAAACGTGCTCATGCTTTTCATTTTTAATCTTGTTTACAAAATAAAGTGATGACTTAAATTAAATATGCACGGCATAAACTTAAACGTGCAAGCTTGAAAGTAAATATATGAGGCATAAACTTAAACGTGCAAGCTTGAAAGTAAGTATGCAAAGTTCAATTCTTTATTTTAGTGTTATTGGCCCAACAACAATCGACTTTAAGGCTGAAATAGATAGGCATTCGAGAGATTAATTAGGTGATAATGCAAGTTCAATTCTTTATTTTAGTGCTCTAGGCCCAACAACAATCGACTTTAAGGCCGAAATAGAAAGGTTTTGAGAATTAAATTAAGTGATAATGCAAGTTCCATTTTAATCTTTATGTTCTTAGGTGATAGCTTGAAAGTAAAGGTGCATAGCAAGAATGTAAATATAAATGCAAGCATAAAATAAATTATGCAAGTTCATTTTATCTTTCTAGAGCTCTTAACAAGACTTTAAAGGAACTTAAACCTTAACCCAAACTCATTAAACCAAGATCAAGTGAAGTCTAGAGTTCTTAGAACTCAACATGATATTTTTAAGAATCAAACCATGAAACTTAGAAAAAGAAAGGAAAAGGGGCGAAATCTCAAGAAGGAAAAGGAACATTTTAAAACTCTAGGATCCATGATCTTGATGATATATTAACACCAACATCATGAGACCTCATCATTGAGTCCTTAAAACCATTTTGAAACATCACCAAAGATAAAGTTCTCAAGAGTTCAAGAAAGGAAGAACTAGAAACATTTTTGCTCAAGAACAAAGATCAAGCTCTAGAGTTTGTTTCAAGTGATGAGCATCATCATGAAACTCTCATCATCAAGCTCTCATTTCTTTGAACTTCAAGACCCATGGCTGAAAATGAGAAAGAAAAAGGAGAAGAAAAGAAGTTCTAAAAAGAATCAAGAGAAACTATGAACATAAAGCTAGAACAAGAACTTTAAAGAAAGAAGTACTTGAAAGAAAATCCCTACTTAGTGTGATGAACTTGAAGATGGAAGAAGAAGATGAAGATGATGAAGAAGATGGATAGCTCCAAGAACTTGAAGACTACAAGAGCTTTGAGAGAGAAAGGAAAGCTTTGACTGTTCCTAAACTTAGCAAATGATCTAAAAGTGGTGCAAGCTCCTCAAGGCATTCTATTTATAGAGAAATTAAACAAATGAAGGGTGCACATAGAGGAGGAGGCTTCGGCCATTGCAGATTGGAGGGCATCCCATGAGTTCCATGAGGTGAGATAATGTGGTCTTGAGGCATGGTGAGGTATGGTTCAAAGTATGGTGAGGTATGGTTCAAGGTATGGCCTCAAGCATGGTTCTTTGAGTGAGAAACAATTCAACATGTGTGGTAAAAGGAGAGAGATGGCTGAATATGCATCAGCCATGGGGGAAAGATTTCTTGCATTTTAATTGTGGTTTAGAGTTGTGTTTAGGTGTATCTTTGATTAGGACTAAGATTAGGAGTTTGTAAGAAAGTGTTTAGGTGAGAAAATGGGCAATTAAGGTTGTCAAGACATAATTAGAGAGTGTTCTTGCATCATTAGTGAGTTATAAATTCATTTTAGTGTTTAAACAATTCTAGACACAATTCCTTAATTTAAGGAATTGGAGAGAGAAAATACTATTCAAGATTCCAAGATTAGGAATCTTGAGTTCTAAAAAGGGATTTAAGTTTAATCTAAGCAATTTTAGGTTCTAATTAACTTTAATAAATTATTTTGACTCTAGATTAATTATGAAAATTAATTAATCTTCATTTAGAGCCTAATATTGCTTAGGTTTGCTTAATTACATCATTAAGCTCGAAAACACTATTCTAGGGGCAAAACCGTAATTTTACACTAAAACTGCCCGGGACCACCGGGACTTGAACAGAGACCTCTAGACACATGAAAATGTGTTTTTAAACCTCTGGGGAAAGTTTCGAGCTCAAACGGCACTTCTACCGGCGTAAAAACGCTATAGGGGTATTTTGGTCATTTTGACCCGAAACTGCAGCAAACGAGATTTTCGCTTCCGGAAGCATTCGAAGGCCATTCAATCCCCTTCAAACATTGAGTTGACCCTTCGAGGACGACCGAGTTGGTTGCCCTCGAATTCGGATCAGGAAATGACCTCAGGGGCATTTTGGTCATTTCCCTCAGACAAAAAAATCGGGGCGTTACAAAAGGTGGGAAAAGTGAGCTTTATACTCAGTTACTAACGTGCCCAATATTTGTTTTAGCTTCTCAAAATCTATAGCTAAGTCCTCTCTTTTGCTTTTTGTAATGCCCGGGGATTGTGAAGTTAGGGAGTGATCGCCGGTGCAATGAGGCACGGACAAAGAGCGGCTCCTAGCAGACTTCGAAAGCAGAGGGGTACATGAATGAACCGATTATACACCCGAATAAGAGGGATCCTGAGACTGTATAGGTATGGAACTATACAGTTAAGGAGGGCTTATATGAATGGATTTGTACTACCTATACCAATAAGATGCATCTTCTTTTCGATAGCCCATCACTAAAGAACACCACAGTTAAGCGTGCTTGACTTGGAGCCATTTTGGGATAGGTAACCTCCTGGGAAGTCTTCCTAGGAAGCGTGTGAGTAAGGACAAAGTACGCTGAAAATACTCATGTTGGTTTGTGGGGACAGTCGTCAATCCACAAAGCAGCAGGGGATGTTACAAATGATATCAGAGCCTGCACCTCTCCCAGTACAGTGTAGTTCGAGGACGAACCAAGTGGAAGCTGGTAGGCATGTAACGCTCGGGGATTGCAAAGTTGGGAAGTGATCGCCAGTGCAATGAGGCACGGACAAGGAGCGGCTCCTGGCAGACTTCAAAAGCGGAGAGGTACATGAATGAACCGATTATACACCCGAATGAGAGGGATCCTGAGACTGTATAGGTATAGGACTATACAGTTAAGGAGGGCTTATATGAATTGATTTGTACTACCTATACCAACAAGATGCATCTTCTTTTCGGTAGCCCATCACTAAAGAACTCCACAATTAAGCGTGCTTGACTTGGAGCAATTTTGGGATGGGTGACCTCCTGGGAAGTTTTCCCATGAAGCGTGTGAGTAAGGACAAATCACGCTAAAAAGACCCGTGTTGGTTTGTAGGGACAGTCATCAATCCATAAAGCAGTAGGGGATGTTACACTTTTAGGGAGAAATCTCATCATGCTATTGTGTTGCTTCTCCACCACGGGTCAACATCTCCACTAAGTTATTGATGGCCTGATGGAGCTGTCATATCTCAACAGCCACATTCATAGGTTCCTCTTCGGGTTGGGCTTGAGTTTGAGTTTAGGCCTAGTCGTCCTTCTACGACCTCCACCCCAACCATTACTTCTACGGCCTCTACCCTGACCTCGCCCTCTACGGACTCCACCCTAGCCTTGTCCCTATCTTCTATGTAGAAGAGAAGGAGCTCGGTCAGATTCTGCATCAGAGGCATCATAACTTCCTAGCTTCACGTTGCGCTAATGCTTTATAGGAGGCATCATACCTAATAGATTGAACATGATATCATAACACATGTAGAAATTTTGGAATAAGAATGACATAAGACCAAACAATTTGAAAAAAAAAATAAACTGAAGAAGACATTCCTATTAGGCCTTTGATAAGGTCGCACTTTGTGAAAATGGGCCGGCAACCATTTACACAATCGTGACTTTACTAAAGGCCACTTGCTCTATATTACACACGAAAACCTAAAGTTTTGATACTAACTTTGTCACGATCGAACTTAGAACATGACCGGCGCCTAGGGAACACCTTCCCTAGCAATCCTTAACATACATTATTTTTCAAGAAAATGGATAGAGTCTCCTCTATTTCTCGGACATTTCCTTAATACCCATGCAACCTATAATATCCACCAATAAATCCACAACACTTGGGCATCAAGCATTCTTAAAATGTCCCCCTTCTAGTATATAATAATATCTCAGCATAATCCAACCATAATATCAAATTAGTTTTCATACTCTATTAAACATAATACCAAAACATAGTTCAAAACATAAAACCAGATTAAGTTTATAAATCATTTCCATAACATAATCTATATAGCTAAGTCATAAGTTCTCAAACGTAACCATAATATAAGTCTAAGGACCTTGTCTGTGAAATATGGAGCAACTGACAACTATAAACTAAAACGAAATATGGGTGACAACTATAAAGGGCCTTTACAAAAAAGCTTATCAACTTCTAATTTACTAAGATTGTGTCGAAAGAATGCCAGAATCAAAACCAGCACCTGTATCTATAAAGGATGGAAAAACAACGGGGTAAATTTTGCAACTCAGTGAGAGATAGGATATCCATAGTTTACTTAATGCAAGCATAAAACAATATAAACATAATAATGTATATGTACTCATAAAATATGATTCTAGTCATAACATGAGATTTCTTGATAACATAACTTTACATAATCATGTAAATCCAAATGCACTGGGGAATTATCCGAAGCAGAATGATAACAAGTCCAAGCATGACCTAAGGTCATGTGCGGGGTAGCACTACACTTGCTAACTAGAGTTGGCCCATAGTCAAATACAAGTCCAGACATGACAAAAGTCATGTACGAGTTAGCACCTCATCTACTAACTGGAGTTAGCCCATAGCCAAATACAAGTCCAAACATAGCTACAGCTATGTGCAGGTTAGCATCTCACTTGCTAACTGGAGTTTTTCACGGAGCACCGAGGCTAACGTCACTCCCGTTAACAACAAGTTCTAACTATGAAATTTCCCCGACTCAATTCAAATTCAAGCACATTTCACTTCCATAATATTTTTACAATATAAAATCCATTCTCGTGTTATATGAGATACAATGGACATAAAATAAACTCAAATTTAATAATTAACATAAGATGTTCTAAAATTCAACATTTGTTACAATTCGACTAAAATTTTTAGTAAGCATAATAATCAAATTCTGGCCTCCAAATGAAAGTTTTCATTTCAAATATAATGCCTCATTTTCGATAAATAAACTATTTTCTCATATATCAATATACTTTTAACTCTTCATATAATTTTATTTTTATAATCAAAATTTATCATGCATAAAGCAAATTGCTGATACACTATCTACTCACTACTAGCGGTTCAAAGAACCAAAGAATAACTCCACTGATGCCACCAATTCAAGTGTTGATGTCTGATTGCTCTATTGCTCTAGAAACAAGACAACATTAATATTTGTGAGCTAATAACAATGTCACCAATTTACATAAATTAGCCTCAAATTATTAAAATTTCCAATTTATAGGGTTCAAAAAAATGCTAATATTAATCCTAAATTAATAGGGAACTAAAAATAAATTAAACAAGTAGTAAAGAAACTTATTTACCACTTGAAGAGTAGAATTTGTGAAGAAAATTACTCTAATTCCTTCTAAAAACTTCAAACTCTCTAATGGAGTTTAGAGAGAGAAAATGGAGGTAGAGAAGAGAAAGAACAGTTGAAGATGATGAAGAAGAGGAGGAGATGATGATGATGGAGGTAGTGGTGATATTTTGTGAAGATGAGAAGAAGAAGAAGAAGAAAGAAAAGAATAGAGGGAGAAGAGGAGAAAGAATGAAAAGGGGTAGAAGAAAGGAAGGGGTTCGGGAAGTATTACGGGAGAGGAGATGAACAAGAGAAGATAGATAGAGAGAAGTTTATGGTGATCTATACCATTTAAGGTGCACGGAGGTCCTGATTTCAATTTTTTTTTCAATCACTTCAATTGGATGTCCACACATGATGCACACATAATATGAGTTGTCGATTTAAGAATAATTAACCCCTCATTTTAGAGTAGTTAAATCTGTAAATTCCCCTTCCTTTTTCTTGTCACAAGTCAACCAAAAACCAAACAATTGTTAACAAATGAAAAGAACTCTCGATAAAACCAAGAACCAAGGATAAGTGAAAAGAAAAGTTATATAGGAATCGGTCCATATTTCTTCAGACATGCAAGCCTCAAGATGGTATCCCATCCTCACTTTAAATGCGGTAGTTTCAAGAGCTGGTTCCCAAATAAATCCTTTTTTGTCACTTTAAATGCGTTGGTTTCAAGAGCTTGTTCCCAAATAAATCTTTTTTGGTCTTATACAGCTATCATATTCTTTACACGAACTTCAACCGTGCACACGCAGACCATTATTCAAAGCAGGCAACAAAATCCGTATGCCACGTTTAACCAGCATAGCGCTCGGTCAATTGAAGAAGAGTGGTGTTACATAGACATATTTTGTGCCCGAAACTATGATAACTCACTTCATATTTATTATTGGATAGAGTATGAATCTAATCCAAGTGATCAGGTCCATACCTCTGATGGGATGTGAATTGACATTGTGGTGTCCAACACAAAATATGATCTCATAATATTTCTCATAAAATCATATCTTCCAATCCATCTCTCCCGAAATCCCCACAAGACACGTCTTAATGAGCTCAGTGCATTTGAACCTCGTATACGAGTAACAATTGTTCGACTAAGAAAGCACAAAAGTTACACAACCTCCCTAAAATATTGCCTCCCTGCTATCCATTTTGGAAAAACATTATTCAAGTCAACAGAACTCATGTGACAATATTGTCTTCCATGTGCCGGTACCATTGAAATGTATGATCCATCATTTTAGCCGTTGAAAAACTATATCGCTGGCAAAATAACTCCAAAAAAAATCTATATTCACTTATGGCCTCTAAATATCCATTATGTTGACCAATTTACTCAAATATCAATTGGTCGATTTTGCTAACAAAAGTAATCCTTTCAAAAGTTATTTTATCAAAGACATGATCTTTTAAGGGTTAAGATGTTAGTTTTACAGTGTCAACTAAGTGTAAAATGAGATTTTTTTTCAAAGATATGATATTTTGAGGACTAAAATAGTAATTCTACCATACAAACATGACATAATATATAATCGCTTTTGTTAATAAAAAAGGAGTTCAGGTCATCTTTGAATGAATTTATCCAATAACATAAATTTTTTTGAGAGGTATAGGCCAATATAATTTCTTTTGAGGATTACTTTATCCACAATGCAATGTTTTGGGATGCAAAATATTAGTTCTCCCATATAAACATAGTATTACCACTCAAGGCTGACTATGACCACTCAAAAGACTGACAATGTATGACATGTGCATGGTTCACCCCCGGAACTGTGATAAAAACTAAAAAAAAATGCTACTGAACGCCACTCAATGAGAGAGAGAGAGAGAGATGACATCAAACTAGGCTTAATTAATTTTCAAAACAGTTTTTTTCCCCCTAATCCCTGCTTCTATACACCCTCTTGGGAAAATACCTTGCCACATGTCTCAGGGCAATCTAGTAAAGAGGTCAGGCTGGGAAGTACCACTGAAAAAATTATCCTTGAACTTTGAGATAGTTGCCACTAGAAGGTGTTCTCACATGCAGATAAAAAGTTATCTGCAAGCTACAGATCTTACATGTATCAACGGAATGAATGACAAATGTATAAGATGGGACCCACTCACAATAAGTTTAGATTGTTGTTAATTATTAATTAATTGGGGTTAATTGAAAAAAAATGCAGTTAGAAGTTCAAATTGAGTTTTTGTCTTCTTCCACCTCCACTTTTGTCATCCTTGCCCCACCACCACCACTGCCACCGACGCCCCAACTTGATCCACACACAACTCGCACCAAACTCCCCCTTTCCTTCTCCTTCTCCGTCGATGCATGTTGGTCCCAATCTTAAGATCTCAAGCTCCTACACCAACCCAATCTCAAGATCTCCATGAAAGAGCTCGGACGTGCCACTACAACAACTTCTCCCTTCTCCTCATCATCGGCGGTGGCAGCTTCAACCTTGTTTATAAGACCTTAACGGCGAGGGAAAGGGCAGCACGGTTGAGGTGGGAGGCTAGGGTGAGGGATGCGGCGGCGCAGATCTCGAGGATGCATTGAGGTTCTTCTCAATCTTGAAGGGGTTGAGGACGGCACGGCTCTTCTGCTTCGAGATGAAAGGGGTTGTGGAGTCTGGGGAGAGAATGGAAGTGGAGAAGTGGCGGAGGAGGCAGCGGTGGGAGCTAATACATTGTCATCCCATTAGTCATTAGTGATTTTTTATCGTTTTTGGTCTTTTGTTTTTCATGGGTTGTTATCCTGGGACAGCGTTCTTCCCCTATAGAAAGATGCTTCAATGGTCTTTGCGAGATTTGTTCTTGATCAACAATGGTTTTTCTTTTTTTCCTAGGTGAAAAGCAATAAAAAAAGAGAAGGGGGTTGTGCTGTTCCAGATCTAGATCTGTTTGAAATTTGTGTTTTCATATTTGCTGTGTTGTGATGTTTTAGATCTATACTAGTGTTGCTTTTATTTTATTTTTTTCTGGTTGGTGGTTGTCTTTCTTGTATGAACAACAATAAACTTGTCATTTGCCAACTCCTTCAATGTGTGAAATGTTGTACTTCCCTTTCGTTAAAGGCAAAAACGAGAAGTGATGGAGAAGGGAATAACACGAAACATAACAACTTGTCGATGGAGCAAGCTGAAAAAAAGAAAAAGAAAAAAGAAACATGAATCACAGAAACACCTCCTACATCTGGAATTTTTCCCTCACCAGTGGAGATGAGAAGAACGCATCTGGAATTTTTCCTTACCAATGGAGATGGGAAGAACACCTCCCACAGACTTGATTTTTGTTTATCATTACTAAGAATAATTTAAAAAATTGCATTAATTTTAATTTTAATTTTAAACTTAATCCCGATTAAAACTGATATCATTAATTTAAATCACATTTAAATTTACTGATGTGTGGACCCACATTGGCACAAATGTCATCTATCTATTCGGACACATAATATCTGCATATTGCAGATCTTTTTTGCATTTGTACCTGAGCGTGCACCGAACTTAAAAACTAAAAGAGTAAATATTTATTTTACTCCCTGAAAATATACACATAAATCACTCTAGTCTCTAAAATTTAAAATTAATATTTTAATTCCTCAAATTATAAAATATAAATTAAATTAGCCCCTGATTTCATTTATGTTAATGCGTGATCACAAATTTGCAGACATATCATATCAAATGAAATATTAATGATAGATTAACATCCTATTTGACCTGAAAGGTAGACATAGTTGAAAAATAGAATCAAATTACTAACATTTTCCAAATATATTAACAATATTACTAATATCTAAAACTTATGTCATAGTATTCTATTATCTTTATTTCATGTAATTTAATTGGAAAAAAATCAAATAGTATTATCAATATATCATTAATATATCAATTAACATAAAATGTCAAGAAAAATACGAGAATACAGCAATAGAAGTGGTGTCAAGTACTAATGTGCCTCACATTTTACAATTTTATATACCAAAATAACCCAGGCTTACAATTTTGAAATCTAAATTGAACATTTACTTAAAATTAAAATATCACAATCAGTCAATCACATCCGAAGCTATCATTCTCCATTTTTTTTTTCTTTTTCCTATTTCGGTTCTCAAGAAATGCAACCGTCTAAATAAAATGTTTGCCAGGGACTTTCTGGCAAACCTTCAATACGGTGGACGAGAAATCGGGGGCATGAAGCTTGTATTTAGAGGGAAGTAAATAACCATTGGAAAATGCACATTCAACCATGATCGCATGCTACCGACAGGATGGCCCCATGCCCAGGAACCAAGCTATTTAGATCCAGGACCACAAAAATATTTGAAAACAGAAAGTATACGAGAAACATGGCAAATCTTCAAAATGGCAAAAATCGCTTTAGATTTGATTCTGAAGGAATCTGGCATCGGCTAAATACAGCTGCATTTTATTTTTCTTGCATTGAGTATAATCATTCACATAGTATCCAGATCATGAAAGCAACAGCCAACTAGGTAAAAGGCAAATAAATACCACTGGCCAACGGGGGCAAATTAAGACCTCAAGTGCAGATCAAAATACATTGAGATTGCAGACAATGAAGCATAAGAAGGAAGTTGGAAAGAGGTAGCTTTTATTTGCAAAATGATGGCATTCCATCTTGTACAAATCCAGATCCACTCAATTTATAATGAACAAGAATGTGATGATACTTCTTTCATTAAACCAAGAAGACACATATTGTCAAGAGAAAATTGTTGTCTTCTAGATGTTGGAAATATTTATGGGCTCTCGGAGGATCCTCTCCATCTGTTGTGCCCTAGTCTTAATAGACATGTCAAACACCTTCTGGCTAAACTCCACGACTATACCACCAAGTATGCTTGGATCAATCTGAAAAACCAAAAAGAAAAGGCCAAGTTGACAACTCGAACTTGGAAGGTAATAAGGGTGCTTTTGTTTGTGCTTATTTTTAAGAAAAATTCTTTTAACAAAAATCACTTAAATTTAATTAGATTAGTTAGATTTAGATAAGATCCTTAAAAAAAAAAGTAAATTGAAAAAAAGAGATCGATTATTTTCCTTTTTTTAAAGACTTTTAGAGATAAAGTGATTTTTACAATTATATCCAAAAGCAAAATAGATTCTGCTCATAACGAAACCAATACAAAAAGAAAAAATATATATCCACTTTAGGTTGTCAGGTTCACAGTAGCAGCAATATACCAATTGTGTATAGTCTGAGAAAGATAGTAAGATAAGTAGCAGTACAAGAGATGAGTCTAGAGCACTAAGCAGCTCAACTCTCTAACCCAATTCTAATTCCCAAAAACTACTCCAAATTTTCCTTCCTAAGATAATTATAATCCCTAATCCTAACAACTTTATCTCTAAAACCAAATAATCCTTAAGACTAGCTAACAGCCCATAAAATCCTACCTATTTTGCCGAGTTAGCTATCATTCCTTTTCCCTAAACTACCCCTGTAATTTCTTCTTTTGTAAACTTTAATTGTATCAGGGAACTTATCTCTAACATTGTCCTACATTATCTTCAAAGTTTATCAATGCCACCTTATGAATAGTTTCTTTGGTTCCTTTTCTCTATTCTAGAGTACAAGGACTGCTTAATAAGCAGTGGCTGAGAACTTTATTCCACTGAAATGAGACTTGCTGCAAAATATCATTCATTGGAAACGTGTGCATTTTTTTATTTTTTATTTTTTTGGTTGGGGAGGAGAGGATATGTTAATACCTTCTGATCAAGATGAATCTTTGCCCCAGTACCTAGGATCTCCTGAAGAGTCTCCTTCAGTGCCTTCTCTTCTTCAGGGGGAAGAGGCTGGTATAAACATATAGGAAATTAGGAAGTGGAACAACTACTATTCACACTGTTGTTTTATGAGATAGCATCGTATCATATATCCAATCAATCTTTGACAAGCCAATGCTAACGTGATCCCAAAGCCACCAAAATAATGAGCATAGAAGACATGAAGCAATAAAATTTTGCTGCAATAATGTTCAAGCAGCAGAGAATTTTTAAAAAAAAAAATTAAACAGTAAAAGTTAAGGTTATGATGGTTTTAAAAAGAGTGCATTGAAAATAATTTTGAAATTACGTTCATAAAGCCATTGATCTTTTTTAATGAAACTTAAGGGATATAGCACAGTTTTTGAAGTATTTCCGACAAACTATGCATATAGAATAGGGCCTCTTCTAATCTTTATTAATGATGGAAATTAAATGAATATATGGCAGAATGTCTACAAAAGTTTATTCACAGAACATAAAATCCAATCTTCCTGGTGAGCAAAGTAAGGAACTGAATTCAGCAATACAAAGTACAGATGTGTAATATGCTCCATTACTTTTTGGTCAGAAACTAGCCGTCAAATAAGTACTACTTACAATCACCGTGGTCACAGTGGCTTTCACTTCTCCCTTGTATGCCATTGCCAACTCCTTGTACCTCTTTGCAATACTGTCAATGTTGTTAAGCCTCCCATTCTCAGCAACAATAACTTTAAAACAGACAAATTAATCAATAAATTATAGTTATGGTATCAAAAATACAGTGTCACATCTGATTAGACTTGACTAAATGAAGTTTCTAGGCATTAAAAGGAACAGTCAAGAAACTAATAGACTTCTTCCAAGACAACAAGAGCTAAACATCCAAATACCATGATATATCACCTCGATAGCTAACATCAGATCATTATTACATGATGTCATAATATCAAACTTTGTGAGAAAAAATAGGATAGTAAAATAAAACAGGAAAAATAATAATAATCAAGCATTAACAAATTCTTATATCCAGCAGGTCCTAACACAGTAATTAATCCAGCATCCTTATGAAGCCCACTGATACACACAGCTCTGTCCTAAGACCAAGAAAAGGATCGGTGGTTACATTGCAAGATACCTTTCTGCTAGTACTATAACTTCAGGAAGTTAAGTAGCATAAAAGCTCTAATTTCAGATAAACCATGTAAATACAGTCTATCACAGAATTCAGAAGACAGTAAGATTGCAAGTGAACGAATTTTATCAAAATATGAGTTTAATCACTAATCAAGAACAATAAATTGAAGATAAAAGACATTACAACCTACTGAAAAGTGTGAATGACTGACATACTGAAGTAGGTGGTGAAGTAACATGAAAATTATTTTAAATGTAATACTAATAATGCAAAAGCGGTGGAATTGGCACCAAAAATTAGGTGAGAAAAACATGCAGAGACAGACTGAAATGAAAACAAAAGAATAATCGAGTAGGAGAGTTAACAAGGATTGGAGGAAAGTGAAGTAAAAGAATGTGATTGTAAAGAGATTACACTGAAATTTTGGCGGTGCTTTCAGGATTCATGTTCTAAAGTCAGATCACATGTACCATAACAACAAATTGATCAAAGATAATACAATTCATCTGTTTGAGATTTAAGAATAAGGCTTCTTTTTTTTTTTCTTCTTTTGTTTTTCCTTTTTTTTTGAGATCTAAGAATAAGGCTGGTGTGATATGTTAGGATCTTCGAGAATAACCCCATAAAAGGTCAACATTCCAATGATCAAACTAAACAAGAAAAAAATAATATTGATCCAAAGAGCCACTAAATGCAGACAACTGGGAATCCATAGAGGAAATTTGATTTAGTCTTATGAAATCAGAATCTAGAACAATAACTGGATCTTAAAGTTTCTAAATATTGCTTGCATGCCTGAGAGGGCACCTACTCAAACATAAATTTCCTCTATCAAAGCCTTTGATAAAGTTTCCTCAACGAAATTTCTTTGAAAGCAACAATAAAATAAAAGTTCAATGGGCCATGGGGATAAGATCACATCGACAACATATACAGCAACAATCAAAGCCTTTCCCCATTAATTGGGTCGGAAACATTAGGAATAAGTGAAAAAAAAAATAGATTGGCAATCCATCAAAATATCAAAAAACTAAAAAAAAAGAGCCAAAGAAGCTCAAAATGCACCAGAGATATTGAATCTCTCTGCATGACAAAATGTACATTATCCCTGTCCCATCCCATAACATACATGAGAGGAGGTATAAGCCTTTGAAAATGTGGCACTCCACTCCAACCAAACACAGCAGAGAACCACCAAATATTCTGTCTAAGGAGAGAGAAAAAAAAAACTGTTGATTGGTTTACAATTTACATTAAATCCCCACAGTGCTTCAGAAAGGGGAAGTAGATGCCAATATCATAGACGTTAAATTCCTTTTCCCTTTTCCACAGAAGAAAATTAAATGTAATATCTTCTCTGACTCGGGCTGTTTGAACCATAAAGGTCAAATTAACTCAGAATTTAATTTAGCAATGTAAATGTAACAATAAATTAGTCAAAATCACACTACCATAGGAAGCGAATAATACCAAGGAAGTTCTTTGTAATATCAGAGAACTTAGCTTGACCAGTAACCTCCTGGATTGCCTTTACTCTGACATCTTTCTTCACAGACAAGTCCCTTATAAACTGTGAAAATATAGCACTATTCTTTACCGCCTCAACAAATTCAAGAATCTCAGATTCAACCTTTTCCACTGCATTAGCTTTCACTGCTGCAATATACAAAGCAGAGGCATAGTTTCCTGTACCCCCATACATAGCCAGAGGGACCTGAAAAAATGCAATCAAGAAGCAACAAACAAGGGAAAATAGAAAAACAGATCAACCCATCAATAACAACAAGCACAATGGGTGAAGGCGAAACTAAAAAGTTTATGAACAATTCAATTAGGCCTATATGAAATACAATACATCAATACAAGACGAAAAACATAACCACTGCCTAACTGACAATACATTGTATTTAGACTTATATTCAATCAATTGTAAGTTCATCTTTTCTTATATTTTCTTCTCTTCTTATATCAGTCACAGTCAAAAAGCACAAATCCTTCCGCATCAAGCATAAGTGCATCAAGGAATTAGGAATTTAAAATCAACGCCAACAAGTCCAATTACCTTAACTTTGCCTTCCTTTTGCCCTGGCGCATTGGCATAATTTCTGGAGGCCTACAAACATTTCATGAGATGAGCACAAATTATTAAAAATAAAAAATATATATATTTAAAAGAAAATGCAGCCAAAAGAAATGAAATCCTGAAACATGAAGCAGTGAACTGAGTTTAGTGTGCAGCAGTGCTGACCTTAAGAACAAGCAACACAGTACAAGTTTTCGAAATGCACAAAAATTGCAGGTTCTAACTTTTCAAGCGCATGCCTCAATGCAATAACAAAATAAAAAATAAGAGACACAAGTATTTTTTTCGTTATAAAAAAATATAATCAGCCATTAAACAAAAGGGGTTATTTACAACAAACCAAATCATAAAAAAAGAAGAAAAAATACGCTCTAACCCGTTTGACTTATTAACAAAAACCGTGATCAAATGAAAAAAAATGGTAAGTTTCGAATCTTTAATAACCTACGGACTTATCAAACAATCAGAAAATCGATTTATCGCATTGAAGTAGAAATCAGAGGAAAAGAGAAACAAGGGATTGAGATTGGTTTTTCACCAGGGGATTGGAAGGCGCAATGAGGGATCGTTGGAGAGTGGATCTATGGGAAGTGAGGAACCCTAATTTGTTGAAGACTGAGATCCCCGATCTGACTCGGCCGCACAGTGCCATCTCCGTGATGCTAAACCCTAATTTTTTTGTGTCTTTGCGTGAAAGGGGATTCTGCGTTTACAGTAGGAGTGCTCTGAAGAGTGCTGAAGCTGAAGCACGATTTGCACTCCAAGGTAATTTTGAGGAGCACGTGCAGGGCGTATGTGACCCGTTGTTACGCTTTTAGCTTTTATTCATTTTTTGGCCCTTGGACTGAGAATTTTCGATAATTCGATTTTTCTATAGCCAATAGAATTTTATCAAAATAATAAGAGTAAATAATACTCAATATCCTTAAAATTTAGAGTTATTACACTCTAAATCATTTCTATTATTAAAATAATTTTTTAATTCATTAAACTCATTTTCTTCTTAATATATTTAATTAATAAAACTATAAAATAAATCTAAAAATTTATTATTTGATGAAATACTACAACTTTAAATCTTAAAAACATAATAATTTTAGAGTTTAAAAAATAAAATCATTTTCTTAACTATTGTTTCTATCAAAGTATATAAGACTACTTTAACAATAATATTGAGTAAGATTTATAATTAAATAAATATCATTTCATACAATAAGTTAATATTTAATATTTTTATATCAATGTTTAGTGATTGCATCAAAGTTCAAAAAATAAAATCATCTTTTAACTTTTTCTTTCAAAGTATATAAAATTACTTTAATAGTATTGAGTATGATTTATAACTAAATGAATGTTATTTTATATAACATCCTAATAGAACCACCCACGTTTAAGTTTGCATTTGAATTCTATTAGTTGTCATATATATCTTGCATTTATTTCTTTTGAAAATAATTTAGAAAAATAGTGGATAACTTTTTTTTTTATAAATTACTTTTCAAAAGCTTAAGCCTATATTGAAAATTCAATACATAGTGCTTATATAAATAATAATCAAAGTTATTTTGCACATATACTTAATTTAATAAAGCATAATAGGGGACTAAATGTAAAATAACCATCACATGAGCTGAAATATAACTACTTAATACATGAGTCATACTAGGACATATATCATAGTGATAAGTTCTTACAAATAACAATATAACTTCTACTACCGGCCTATTCTTCACAACTATAAAATAACTAAAATCAGAGTGCTAATTCTTGGAAAGTCTAAAATCTTCACGTGTTGCCTTCTTCCTTAACTACAACTCTGTTGCTTCAAGTGGACTCGTCTGTCTCTAGCAACGACAATGGAAAAGAAACATAGGAGTGAGAAATATAAGATTTCTCATAGGAGTTCCTACTTGCACTAAACATGTCGTCGTTGTTGTCCTAGTCACTTCGGGTTTATTATAAATGGTAGATATATAAATGTTTTAATTACTAGATTTTCATAAATGTTATTAGCCAAAGTGCAATGGCTTTTAAACTACTCTTATAACAGTAACAGGAATATCTATTCAGTCATTCATCAACCATACATACCATATAAAATCACTAATGGGCAATAATAATTTAGGAGATGCATGCATTTCATGATTACTCATCCTCAATATTTACTTATTTCGTGATCACCACTTTTCTTCCATTCCAATTTCCTTTCATTAACCTATTTCTCAATTGCACAAGCAAAACATGTATCAGAGCAAGATGGGTTCAATATAATTGTATGCAACACTTAACGTTTTATACATCTTTGACTTAGTTCTATCCTTCACTCACTGAGTGCATCAACATCATTGCCTTAAACCACCTCCGTGAGGTAATGAGCTTATACCGTGGCCGTCACGACAAACTTTATTTCATGGGAAAATCCCAATGGATGGGATGAAAGATTAAGCAGTGAGCTTCCCCTATTTATTATTTAACTCTCATGAATGCAAAACACCAACATCCTAGTACCCTTTTAAGGCATAAGCAGTGAGCCAAATCATTTATTAATTTATTTTCACTAGTTGTACAACACCAATGTCTTACTCCCTTTGAGGGGTTAAGTAGTGAACTTAAGACTACTTTACTTGTCAGTTTCATTGATTTCATACATCATGTTTCTTAAAATCTCGTAACTAAACAACATGACGCATAAATCTCATAGCCAACAGTAGAAAATCTCATATAAAATCTCATATTTATACAATAAACATATCATTCAAATCTCATAGCCAACAATAAAGAATCTCATATCTATACAGTATACATGTCATACAAATCTCATAGCAATTAGCATATAATCTCAAGTAAAATCTCCTATAGGTCCTCATAAACAATTTCATATTAAGCATCCCATATCATCAAGTCAAGTTTGTAGGTAGAAAAGCACACGAGAAGGAGGGTTGAATCGTGTTTTGCTTCTCTTCCTTTTTTTGCAACTGAAACTTTTAAAGAAAATACTATCAAGCATTGTGCTTGAAGTGCAATGGAAACAGTGTTAAAGGTTTCAGAAGGTAACTTTCTGAAGTACAACAATAGTAACAGAAAAGCTAAAAGGATAAATTTTAAGCAAATATAAACAAACAACTATAGAGCAACTACTGTAAAAGAGATAAGAAAGAAAAAGATACTGCACAGATATTTTTATACTGGTTCGACCAACTTGCCTACATCCAGTTTTCAACCATTGTTGTATTTCACTAAAACCTTTCTGAACCCGAGAAAGAAATTAGATAGTCTTTACAATAACATTCCCAAGCTCTAACCTATGACCAGTAGATAACCCCTACTTTTACAAATCAAGTAGTTCTTCTACCAATCTCTCCAAGCTGAACCATTAAGTTTAAAAGCTTTTTCAAAACACAAAAATGATCGTCAGCTAATGGCTTTGTGAATATATCTGATACTTGGACTTTAGTATTCACAAATATTAACTCAACATCTCCTTTTTGAACATGATTTAGATAAAATGATGTTTAACATCAATATGCTTAGATCTAGAGTGGTGGACAGGATTTTTAGCAAGATTAATAACACTAGTATTGTTACAGAAGATAGGGATTTTGGAATACTTTAGGTGATAATCTTCTAGTTGGTTCCTTATCCACAGCATCTCGATGTAGCAGTTTGCAACAGTTACATATTCAGCTTCGGCCAAGGTAGCTAAGATCGAGATCCTACCTAAGATTGGACGGGAGATGCAAAATCGTAAAACGTGGGATCGTAGCACGGATCATAAGATCCTACCAAAACTAATATACACATAACATAAATAAGCAAAAATAGCCATAACTAACATACTTAACTTCAATTTAAAATGCAAATAGTCCAAGAGCCATAAGTCATACCCACACAATCTATAAATCATAGCATAAAGTGCAATAAGTCTACAAGTTTTTGATATCATATAAACTAAAAACATTAAAGAAAACAACCAAACTTATATAATCTCATCTAAACTCTAAAGTAAATCATTGAGGTTATGGTCATCATATTTATCATCTGCCATCTGATCCCCACCATCTTCATTGCCTCCCCGAAGAAGCTCATTAAAGTCATCCTCATCTAAAGAAGGAATCTCCAAATCATCACCAGGGCCACCAACTCTACCGCCACCTTCTCCAATAGCCAAGTTAAAATCATTTGGAAAATACAAATCCTCTAAGCTTTCCAATACATCCTCATTTTTCATAATCCATTTTTCATCGGAGTCCAAATCATCAAGGTTATACTCAATAGGATTTCTTGTTTGCTTCTTCTTAGACAATCTTGAATTGGTCATCACAAAAACAACATCATTCATAGTTTGTTGCTTCAAACGATTTCTCCTCTTTGTGTGAACCTAACAATTAACAAATGTAATAGCAATCAACCCATAGCAATTGGCAACTAACTCTAATATTCAAAAAGTATAACATAATACAAATCATAGTTATGGGCTACAACTTAAAATGTTTACATTTTAAAAGCACTCCAATTTTGCTCACATCCCGGTGAACTGCATGTCAAGCTCAACACATGAATAGCAAATCTTTGAAGCTTGGGATGCTCATCCCCATAAGAAACCCACCATTGTGCTAGATTTTTGGTATTTAGGGCAGCCTTGGCTACTTCCCTACCAAAAAACTTAGCTCGACTCTTGAAATATTCAAGTTGAGCATCAATGTTGGTAATTTCAGCTGAATCCCCCACAATTCTCTCCAAACAATCATATAGTCCTTTCTTAACTTCATAATCACTCTTAAATATAGGACTATAATGTAACTGTGGGTTAAGGTAGTAGCTTGCAGCATGCAATCGCCTATGGAGTTGGCTATCTCATCTTGCATTAATGATCTCCCAAAACGGCATATAGCTACATAATAGAAAAATTGAATTAACCTCTAAAGTATTTAACTAAACTTCATTATGTAGAAATGACAAATTAAATAGTTTACCTCTTTTCAACACCTTGAAAAATAGTTTGTATTTTCCCCTTAGCATGATCCATTTCCTCATAAATGTATCCCATTGTTGGCTTCTCATCTGAATCCACTAAACGTAGCACATGAATAAGAGGATAAGCACCCCTCAAGCAAAGGACAATGTCCCTCCAAAGTAGTCTATCTAAAACAACAGCTTCAATAAACGTTCCATCCCTTGTCTTGGAACATTTACTTGATTTCCATTCATCTGAAGTAAACATTCTTATCAATGCACTCTTCTTCTCATTAAGGCTACCCAAAGTGAGGTAGGATGTGGCAAAACGAGTCATGCCCAGTTTCACTAAATATTTTCCTTTGGTATGATATTATAATAGGGAAATAAGAGAAGTCCTTGAATAGATGTAAGTAGTAATCTTTCTTCCCTTGGCAATTGTCTCTTTATGAAGCTCCAATTTTTTCTCAAAATCCTCCAACATCAAATCAATACAATAAGTTGCACAAGGTGTCCAATAAAGCTTTTTCCTCTTTTCCATCAACATCTATCCTGCAGCTCTGTAGTTAGCTGCATTATCTGTCACAACTTGCACAACATTCTCCTCACCCACCTCCTTAACAACATCATCTATCATCTTAAATATTTTATCAGTTGCTTTACAAATATGTGAAGCATCAATAGACTTTAAGAAAATAATCCCCTTAGGACTATTTACTAGAAAATTTAATATAGTTCTCCTTCTCTTATCTGTCCAATCATCTATCATAATTGTGCAACCTATTTTCTTCCAATGAGCTCTATGTTCCTTTAACATCTCCATTGGTTGAGTCTACCTTTTTCTTCAAATATTTGAGTCTTAGCTCAGTGTAAGAAGGTGGTTTGAATCCATGCCATGCTGGGCAACCTTTTCAAACATCTTCCCATATTCTTTACTCCTTGCCATATTAAAGGCTATGGCATTGTTATAAAAAAATGAAGCAATATCTTCACATGCTTCCTCCTTTAAGTTCTTCTTACAAATAGTATTAGTTGTGATTTGAGTGCTAATTCCTCTTTTCTTGAATGGGTTTGTAGGAGTCTCTACTTCTTTTCCCTTCCTTTTCTCACCAACTGAAGAATCATCATTTTGTCCATCATTATTTTCTGCTAATGCTTCCTCATTACTCCTTGTTTTCATGATCAAGTTTTTTGTAAACCAACCACAATATCCCACATTTGTTTTCTTATCTCATCACTAACAGCATTACATGCTCCCACATCTTTTTGAGTTCCAGCTAAATGATGTTTTAATCTATAAACCCCCTATAATCTCTTTAAGACAGTATTTACATTTGATTTTTCTAATATTTCCATCAATAGAAATTCCATGATTCCAACCTATATCACTTCTATTTCCAGGTGCATTCTTATGAATTTTTTTCCTTCTAACCAACATATTCCCAGTAATATTCCAACATTCAGACTGAGGAGTAAAGCCAGAACCTCCATTGCCCCCTCCATCAGAATCTCCATTGCCCCCCACACCAGCATTAGCATTATCTAATGACATTTTTCACAATACAAACAATACCTAATACAAAATTCAACACAAAGATACTCCTAATCAATTAAAACGAGAAATGTAGGGAGTACTAGAGCAGAGAGCAACATTTTTAGATTAAGAAAAAAAGGGGAAAAGAGAAGTCTAGAGCTCACCTTACTTATGAGCTTTGACCTCTGAGCAAAATGAAAAGCAAGGGAAGCCGAAAATGGAAGCAGAAGTAGAGGTGCGCATGGGGAAATAGAAGTAGAGACCGAGGCACGGTGCACGGTGGGTTGCAGCGAAGATCGAAGATGAAGAGAATGAGATGGCAGAGCCATGTGTGCATCGGCTTTTTAGCTACTGAGATGTTAGGGTTCTTCACTTCTTCTTATAAGGCTGGGCCACTAAGAAATGGGTTGGATTTTTGGGCTGTTTGGGCTGCCTTTGCTGGGATCGGCTGGAGCGCCAGGATTGCGCGATTCAAGCAATCTTACAATCTTGCCCAACGATCTCACAGCGTGGCGGAGAACAGGAGCATGGTGTGGGATCAGGATTGCTGGGATGGGGTGGGAGCATGGGATCGCATGATCTTACGAGGTAGATTGAGATCCCAGCTACCTTGGCTTCGGTTGTAGAGAGTGCAATTGTATTATGCTTTTTGCATGACCAAGTGATCAAGCTTTTTCCAAAGAAACAATAGCAACTGCTGGTACTTTTTCTCTCTACTCTATCTCTAGCGAAGTCAGCATCATAGTAACCTACAATCTCACTAGATGTACCTTTCTCATACCACAAGCCGAGATTAGTTGTATATGATAAATATGTAAAAATTCTCTTAATAACATTTAAGTATGATTACTTGGGGTCAGACTGAAATCTTGCACAAATTCCCACACTTAATTGAATGTCTGGTCTACTAGCTATAAGATACAAAAGTGAACTAATCATTCGATGATAATTACTTTTTGAGACCTTTTCATCATTCTCATCAGCATCAATGATTTCAGATGGATGCATAGGAGTGCTCATTGGTTTGGCTTAATCTATGTTAAACTTCCTTAAGAGCTCTTTTGTATACATTTCTTGATGGATCAAGGTTTTTTCCTTTTGTTGTTTTATTTGCAAACCAAGGAAGAACTTGAGTTCACCCATCATGCTTATCTCAAACTCACTCTGCATTAATTTTGAAAACTTTTCATAGAGAGAATGATCAGTGGCACCAAATATAATGTTATCAACATATATTTGAACTATAAGAAAAGTGATTATCTTGTAGGAATATCAACTTTACCTCTCTTGAACCCATTCTTCAGCAAGAAAGTACTCAATATATCATACCAAGCTCGAGGAGATTGTTTCAGACCATAGAGAGCCTTCATTAGCTTGAATACATGGTTAGGAAGGTCTTCACTCTCAAAACTAGGAGGCTACTTCACATATACTTCCTCAGAGAGGAATCCATTTAGAAATGCAGACTTAACATCCATTTGGTAGAGAGTGAATCCCTTGAAGATAGCAAAAGCAAGTAGTATTCTAATGGCTTCAAGCCTAGCTACCAGTGCAAGGGTTTCATTATAATCAATTCCCTCTTGTTCATTATAAACTTGTGCAATCAATCTTGCTTGTTCCTAATGACCTTGCCAGCTTCAACGAGCTTATTCTTGAACACCCACTTTGTACCGATGATAGTTTTTTCTTTTGGTCTTTCAACGAGCGTCCAGATTTTGCTTTTCTTAAACTAGTCTAGTTCTTTTTACATAACATGCACCTAACTTTGATCACTCAAAGCTTTGTCAATTTATTCAGGTTCAATGGTGGAGATGAAAGCACAGTTTGACATATTTCTAAGGGATGATCTGGTTGTCACACCCTTATAATGTCTCCAAGAACTCTGTTCTAAGAAACTAACTTTATATCAGAAACTCCATTGTAGTTTCTTTAGCTTTGAGGTTCTTCAGCTTCTCTTTCATCTTTAGATTGCTCTTCTTTATGTTCAAATACTACTTTCCGATAGCTTTGGAGTTCTAAGCAAGCTTTCTGAAGTGCTTATGTTCTGGAGATTACTTTCTGAAGGTTTCACTTTCATTTGCTTGCTTTCAAAAATTTCCTTTAGGTTCATTTTCTCAATACTTTCTTTCAATTCTTCGAAATCATTAGCAAAGTCCTTCTTGAGTTCCTTGAACTCGATATGAATAGTCTCTTCAATGCATAGCGTTCTCCTATTGTATACTTTGTAAGCTTTAGAGACAGAAGAGTAACCTAGGAAAATACCATCATCAGACTTATGATCTAACTTTGCGAGTTTATCCCTGGTGTTAAGGATAAAACAAGATGAGCCAAAGATATGGAAATATAAAATATTGGGTTTTATATCTTTTCAAAGCTCATAGGGAGTCTTCTTGATAATTTGCCTGAGAAAAATTCTATTTTGTATACAGCAAGAGGTGTTCACAACTTCTACCCAAAAACCTTTTGATAAACCACTTTCTAAAAGTATTATTCTGGCCATCTCCTGCAAGCTTCTATTTTTCTTTTCAGCAACCCCATTTTGTTAGGGTGTTCTAGGTGTAGAAAACTCATGAAGGATGCCATGGTTTTCACAAAAATATTCAAAAATGTGATTCTCAAATTCTCTTCCATGGTCAGATTTGATAAAGATGATTTTGGAATCTTTTTCTATGCAAATACATTTTGCAAAAACTTTAAATCTTTCAATCACCTCATCCTTAGAAGCTAGGAAGATAACCCATGTAAATCTGAAGTAGTCATCCACTATGAAAAGATAGTATCTCTTTCTAGCAAGACTTGCAGTTTTGGTTGGTCTAAATAGATCTATATGTAAAAGCTCAAGTGGTCTAGTGGTTGAAACCATATGCTTATTATGGAAAGAAGCTTTGGTTTGGTTGGCTTTCTCATAGAATCATAGGTTGAGTCCTTGTCAAATCTGATCTTTGTTAGGCCTTTAACTAGCTATTTTTGATAAAGCTCAGAAATAAGCTTCATGAGCATGCCCAAGCTTCTTATACTATAACCACTTTTTATTTGTGAAGGATGCGGGACATTTTATATTTTGATCTCTTAGATCATCCAAGAATAACACATATGTGTTATCATGCCTGTTACCTGACAGAATAATTTGTGCTGAAGTGGGACTACCTATACATTAAAGCCTTGGTCACAGAATTGGCTGATACTTAACAAGTTATGAGCTAGACCATCAACAAACAACACATCTAAAATTTGGTGGGAATAATCCTTACTAACATTTCCTATGCCTATGACCTCAACCTTACCTCCATTGACAAACTTTACTGATCTAGAGTTTTTGGGTTGCAGATTCCTCAACCACCTTCTGGGTCCAGACATGTGCCTGGAGCAATCATTGTCCATGTACCACTTGTTGTCAAGTTCCACATGCATTCTCAGGCAAACCTGCAATAAGCACAGTTTTTAATTTAGGCACCTAAACTTTCTTGGGTCCCCTTATGTTAGTCTTTTGAAAAGGAGGTTTTCCAACATTTTTGACGGACTTCTTTTTCATGAAGCCTTTGTCACGTGGATGTCCCCTCTTAAAATAGAAATTACAAGAAGCTTTGTTCTTTACTTTCTTAAACAAAGTTGGTTTTCCTTTCTCATCTAATTCCTTTTCATATCCGAACCCGGTATTTTGAAAATATGGCCTCTGACCTCCAAGCATTAGATCGAGATTCTTTGATCAATTTATCATTTTTTTCAAGGTCAGATTTGAGAGGCTTTGAAGTTTTCTCTAACTCAGAATTAATCTTCTAAGTATATTTACTCTTATTAGCAACTTCAGATTCTAAGGCATTGATTTTTACATTTAAAACTTTGGTTTCTCGTTTTAGATCTTCTTTTTCAAGCCTTAGATTCTTAATTTCTATTTTGGCCATTTTAAATTCTAAAAAATCTTTTTATGTTCTTTCTTTAGGTTAAGATAGTGAGAAGAAAGAGTTTGAGAGTTCTCAAGCAACTCTTTATATAAATATAAAAGCTCATCACATGAAATGTCAGAGTTAGAGTTGTTTACCTCATATTCACTTTCCTATGAATAGCCTACCATGAAGCATAGATTTGTAATATTTAGTTCCTCCTTATCTTTTGATCCTTCATTTTCATCTTCTGATCACTCCAAGTGGCCAGCATGCTTTTCTTCTTGGGCACAAACTTCTTTCTGTGGAGCCTTGAGTTTAGGACATTCTGGTTTAAAATGTCTCTTCTCCCCATAGTTATAGCAGGTGACACTTTCTAGCTTCATCTTGCCTTTTTTATCCTTCCTAAGGTTAATGTCCTTTCTCCTCTTTGTCTTGCTTCTCTAGGCTTGGGACATCTTCCTTACTAGCATGGAGAGCTCATCTCCATCTTCTTCTTCTGTACCATCATCAGATTCTTCCTCTTCATCAGAGGTTTCATTAACTTTTATTGCTTTATCTTTATTCATCTTTTGATGAGATGACTTCAAGGCCATAGACTACTCTTCTTGATGGATTCACCATGTATTTTGAAAAGCACCACCTCATAGGTTTTAAATGACCCAATAAGTGCATTCAACCAAGAGTTTGAAGGTTTTTAGCTTCTATAATAGCTGTGACCTTAAGCAGGCATTTGGCATAGAGGCTTCTCAGGATTTTTCTAACCATTTCAAAGTTAGAGTATCTTTTCCCTAATCCTTTTGGTTGGTGTAACGCTCGGGAGCGAAGTCGGGGAGTGATCGCCGGTGCAAGAAGGCACGGACAAGGAGCGACTCCTGGCAGACTTCCAAGCGGAGGGGTACATGAATGAACCGATTACATACCCGAATGAGAGGGATCCTAAAGACTGTATAGGTATGGGACTATATAGTCAAGGAGGGCTTATATGAATTGATTTGTACTACCTATACCAACAAGATGCATCTTCTTTTCAGTAGCCCATCACTAAAGAACTCCACAATTAAGCATGCTTGACTTGGAGCAATTTCGGGATGGGTGACCTCCTGGGAAGTTTTCCTAGGAAGCGTGTGAGTGAGGACAAAGCACATTGAAAAGACCTATGTTGGTTTGTGGGGACAATCATCAATCCATATAGCTGTAGGGGATGTTACAGTTGATTTATGATATGCATAAACTTTATGGTCATTTCATCAATACCTTCATGATCTGTCATTTTGAACATCTCATATTGATGAACTAGTATACTGAGCTTTGTTTCTTTTACTTGATCAGTGCCTTTGTACAGCATGTGCAGCCAATCCCATATTTCTTTTGCGGTGTCACAAGCAATAATTTTGTCATATTCAGCTTTGCTTAGTGCACATGTGAGCAAGTATTTAGCTTTAGAGTTCAACAAAACTCTGGTTTTGTGTTTCTCTGTCCACCTACTCCTAGGGACTTCCCTTGATGTCAAGGTGTATCAGTTGTTCTTGGAACTGCCTCCATTGGAACATAATCTCCTTCTTGTATGCTCTCCTACAAGTCAAAACTTATGTATTTTATAAACAGCTCCATTCATTCTCTCCAATAGGCATAATCCTCACCATCAAAGAATGGTGGTTTGTTGATGGAGTGTCCTTTTACTATATGAATATTCTATACTATTTATCCCTTAGATCTTTATCCTCTACACTTATTGGAATGCTCAACCTCTTGGAGGCCAAGCTTTGATGCCACTTGTGTAACACCCTAATATTTAACTCAACACGCCTAAGACGCATTTAAGTTAATTATTAGTCATTACTCTTTTGTTCCAGTTTTTAACTCAAACTTCTTTAAAATACTTTAGTAAAAATATGGGTAAAATTTTTTTTTTGAACTTAAATAACAAATCGTGAGCCGCGCATACTAAATACCTAACGTCATTACCTTACCTGCGTAAGAGAGATGTTAGAAACGAATATCAGGTAAATACAGAATACAACCATAACATAACATAACTCAAATAATGATGACATATCAATAACTGTATCATAATAGTGATGTCTTGTAATCTTAAGGACATCAATATATATCCGTCAATAATATACAAACTGATAACTGAGATACAATTACTCTAAGGGAAAAATATCCAAAGGAAGTTATCTCCGTAGCTCCTCGTCCACTCTCAAGACAAATCACGAACTACACCTTCATTCATGTCTGGAGACGACACGGAAAAGAAAAGGGATGAGAAACTTATACAAGAATCTCAGTAGGGCTTCCCGACTATAACACAAGTGTCATCGTCATCGTCCGCAGGAATCTCGGGTTTAATTATGAAAATGGTGAACATATATATAAGGTTCATTTATTAAGTTCTAAATATCATTAGCCGAGACCCGTATCTTTTAGCATGAATCTTAATGTCATGAATGCAACATATTAATCATGGATGCATGTCAATATCATATACATAGTATCATAAAATTCATAAAACAATGCATATGATATAAAGAACATCATGATCATCATTCTTACAAGTGACTTAAACTTCTTTTTTCTCTTTTCCTTGGGGGCTGCCCTATAATTCTCTCTTTTCTCGAGAGTTCTAGGTTATGAGCTCATACCTCACTAGTCGTCACTAGCGTATTCTTATCCCTTTTGATAAGATAAATTCCCGACTCTTAAGGTACGGGATAGGGGCATTAGGATCACCTTTCATAACCTTTAATTCGAGTCTAAAGGATCATTTCCTATTTGAATCACCTCTCATAACCTTTAATTCGGGGAGTCTAGAGGATCATTTCCATGTGTCTTATGTCACCTTTAACCTTGGCATGTTATATAGAGATGCAAATATGAATAACTCATCATTTCAACATTTCATGCTCATAAACTTCATGGAATCATGCATCTCAATTTATCAAGCATAATTATAACATACCATAACTTAAACTACATAAACATGCATCATACTTCATTGCATATATCCATAAGCCATATAAGTTTCAACACATGAATATAGCCTTCACAAGATATCAACCGCATTCATGTCATCAAATTTATCAACATTTACGCTTAAGCCCCAAAAGGTCAAATCACAATTTCTCAAAGGTTACGGGTCAAAATGCAAATACCCCTTTGTAACACCTTCTCACAAACTAGAGATCTTTAACATTAACCAATACTTTTAATAGACATATAACTATTAGAAACCGTTATAAACTCATCGTAAAAACCTTTTAAGGCCATAAACCAAATTTCAATACATTTTAGGGGTCAAAGTGCAAAATCGCTTGTTTTTAATATTCAACGACGACCGAATTTCTAAATCTTTATATAAACTTCATAAATGGTATTTTGGACTCATGGACACATTCAACATCATTAGTAGCTTTAAATAAAATCATTTGGCTGAAATAACATAGTTGATAGTTCAAAACACAACTTTCTGCATTTTGCAAAAACAGCCAAACTAACACTTGTAACTACCCTTTTATGCATCTATGGTACCAAAAATAATTTTTACAATAACTATTAGCGATTTAAACTCATCTAAACATCCTAAATCAGTAACCTTTTCAGTTCTAAAGGATTAGATCAGAATACTAAAATTTTAGCATTTAAAATCATGAGAAAAACCGTATTCTTAATCCTTTATAATTTGTAGGTCTTTCAAAATTTCTTTGTACAAATTTAAAGACAAGATCATACCTAAAAATAAAGTATATCAAGATTTAAATCAGAATTATATAAGTGCCAAAAATAAATAGATGAGACGTGTCCATGATCAAAGTTGTCATTTAAAATAAAACAAGTAAATCTTGAACTTTAGGATTTAAATGATAACTAGAATCATAAACTTGTCTTGTAACCTTATTATTATCATTATAAGGTGATAACTTGGAAATATAAATATGAAATGCAAGGCTTGAAATATAAATATAAAGATGCAAATTCATTCTTAGGTATTTGTGATTTAGGTGATAACTTGAAAGTAAATATGAATATGCAAGTTCATATTATTATCTTCAATAATTAAAGTGATAACTTGGAATATAAATATGATTATGCAAAGCTTGAAATATAAATATGATGTGCAATAACTTATAACATAAATATGGATGCAAGTTCATTTTTATGTCTTATTAAGCTTAAAACTCAAGGCTTAGCAACTCCTTTAGAAATCTTTTGTCATCAAGAATTAAATCTTGGGCTTTAGAGGTCATTTAAATGATGGATTCACAACCACCACCATGATTCCTCATCATCAAGCCATGGTCATTATCAAATCATAAAAATCAAAAATATAAAGGAAGAACAAAAGAAAGAACATGAAATAAAATCCCTACCAAGTTGTTTCTTTGTTAATTAGAGTAAGAGCTTGATCTTGTATGAGATATCAATGACAAAAATCTGATCTTAGTGATGGTATATATTTGGCCAAGTGAAGATGAAATGGTGGGAGGATTTTGTTGTGTTCTTGTGTTTGGATATGGAAAGTTTAGGTGCTTAGGGGTTGGTTTACGGTATGTATGTGTTTGTTTGAGCTTGGGAACTTGGATGGATATCAAGAATGGAGTCTCTTGGAGGTGGAGAAGGAAGAAGAAGAGAGCTTTGTATTTAGAGAGAGAAGAGAGGATTTTTGGCTAATTTTTGTGAGCAAGACTACAACCAAAAATACAAATGGTAAGAATGAATGTTTGTGTGTGATTTAGGCTTGGAAAACACATATTTATAGGGATTTTGGGGGTGAGGCAGCTGCATTAATGGCTATAATGGGGAGTATTTTTTCAATTTTTGTGAGTGGTAGGACATATATTTGATGGGTATTTAATTTGTAATGGTTTAGAAATGATAAATTAGTGTAAGTGGCTTAACCATCAAGAGTTTAAAATTCCTCAAGACAAAATTAAATGGCCAACACTTATAGTGGAAATTTTAGTGCTAATAATCTGAAGTAATAAAATAAAAATAAATCTAAAATATATTTTATTTTTGAGAAAAGAAATTGTTAGTGGAAAAGAAATTGATAAACTAAAGTAAGTGCTTAATAATCAAATATTTAAGGTGCTCCACTACAAAATTAAATGGCCAACATATGTAGTGGAATTTTTAGTGCAAATAATCTGAAGTAATAAAAAATAAATAAATATAAAATATATTTTATTTTTAAGAAAAAGAAATTTAATACACTAATTTCCTATTATGTGTCTTAAGAACCCTTTTTAATTAAGAAAGAAAAACAATCTTTTCTAAAATAATCTTATGCTTTAAAATTACCTCAAATAATTATTTTGACTCAAGATAAATAAATAAAATTAATTTATCTTTAATTAGAGCCTAATATTGCCTATATTTATTTGATTACGTAAATAAGTTCATTTATTGTTAATTAGGGGCAAAATGGTAATTTAGTAAAAATTCCCGAAACCACCCCAACATTTTCAAATATCAAATTACACATGTAATAAACATTTTGAACTCCCGGCCGATGACTAGGTTGAAATTATCAATCTCGTGTTAAATTACCACAGGGGTATTTTCCTAATTTCACTTGCGCTAAAAATTTGAAGTTGATATTTTCACATCTACAATATCCATAACACACATAATCCCCTTCAAGCATAAAACTAACCCCTTGAGGATAGCCTGGACTGGCCGTCCTTGGTTTCGGGGCAAAAATGACCTTAGCGGCATGTTGGTCATTTACACCTGTGAAAAATTGAAAATCGCGATTTTTGCACATATTGCTATTTAATCACCATATAATGTTATTCTAATATCAAAATATCCTATTGAAGATGGCCTGGACCATTTTGGCCTCAAATCTTGTGTAGAAATGACCTAGGGGTATTTTGGTCATTTTGCATAGCAATAAAAATCGAGGCGTTACATTTCTACCCTCCTTAAAAAGAATTTCGTCCTCGAAATTCGTTACCTGTGAATAGTTCAGGATAATGAGTCTTCATTTCTGATTCCAATTCCCATGTGAAATCCTTCATCTTACCTTGTCCCCATGCCACCTTAACCAAAGGTACAACTTTGTTTCTTAACTGTTTAACTTTTTTGTCCATGATCCTCGTAGGCAGTAAGTTGAAAGTCAGGTTCTCCCTTAATTGTACTTGTTCTGGCTCTAACACATGACCAGGGTCTGACTGATACTTCTTTAATTGGGAGACATGAAAGACATTATGAAGGTTGGATAGGTTGGGTGGTAAGGCTATTCGGTATGCTACAGACCCGACTCGACTAAGGATTTCAAATGGACCAAGAAATCTAGGATTTAACTTCTTGACTCTCATAACTCGACCTATGCCTGTGGTAGGGCGGATCCTAAGGAATACATGTTCCCCTTCTTGGTATTCTAACGGCTTTGCCGTTTGTCCGCATAGCTTTTCTGTCGACTTTGAGCAAAGGAGAATTCTATCCTTAATTCTCTTGATTTGTTCCGTTGTTTCCCTCACAATATCAGGTCCTAACAAGTTTTGTTCCCCGGGTTCATACCAACATAAAGGTGATTGGCATTTCCGGCCATACAGGCTTCATACGGTGCCATGCCGATACTTGCATGATAACTGTTGTTATAAGCAAATTCAATCAATGGCAAGTATTTATCCCAACTCCCTCTTTGGTCCAACACACATGCCCTCAACATATCCTCCAATGTTTGAATAGTCCTCTCTGTTTCACCATCTGTTTGAGGGTGGTAAGCGTGCTTAAACACAACTTTGAACCAAACGCCCTTTGAAAGGCTCCCCAAAACCGTGACGTAAACCGCGGGTCTCGATCCGAGATTATTGTCGACGGTACCCCATGTAATCTTACGATCTCTTGAATATATAACTGAGCTAGCCTATCCAAGGAGTAAGTTACCTTGATAGGTAGAAAGTGGGCCGACTTGGTGAGTCGATCCACTATTACCCATATGGCATCATGACCTGCTTGGGTCCTCATAGTCCACCACAAAATCCATTGAGATACTTTCCCACTTCCACTGGGATTGTCGGGGTTGCAACATTCCAGAGGGTTTTGGTGCTCAATCTTCACTTTTTGACGACTAAGCACTTACTAACCCAAGCGCACACATCCTTCTTCAACCCAGGCCACCAGAACATCTTCTTCAGGTCCTGATACATCTTAGTGGTACCAGGGTGAATGGTAAAATGGCTCTTATGAGCCTCCTTCAAAATCTCCTTTTGGAGGTCACCTCTTGCCTGGCATACGATCCGGCCTTTAAACCTCCACATACCATCAGCACCTTGGGCAAAATCTTTTAACTTTCTAGCCCGTACTGCCTCTAGAGTTTCTTGAAACTCACTATCCTCTCGTTGGGCTTGAGTGATTTCTTCCATGAAACCACTCGTCACACTAAGATGGCATGCCTTCATGCTCTTAGTGGTCAAGGTCATCCCTAGGTTCAAGTCTCTAAACCTTTCGATCAGCTCAACTTCCTTAACCATCATGTAGGATAGGTGCAACGATTTCCTACTTAAGGCATCGGCCACTACATTGGCTTTGCCAGGATGGTAGTTTAACCTAAAATCATAGTCTTTCAAAAATTCCACCCACCTCCTCTGCCTCATGTTTAGCTCCTTTTGATCAAAGAGGTACTTAAGACTCTTATGATCAGAGAATACTTCAAACTTTTCCCCATACAGATGGTGTCTCCATACCTTTAAAGCAAACACCACACCTGCTAATTCAAGGTCATGGGTGGGGTAGTTTGCTTCGTGAGGCTTGAGTTGCCTAGATGCATAGGCTACCACTTGCCTATTTTGCATCAATACACATCCCAATCCTTTCACTGAAGCATCACAATATACCTCGAAAGTCACATTAGGGTCAGGTAATACTAACACTGGGGTTGTGGTTAACTTCGCTTTAAGCTCTTGAAAACTCTTCTCACATTCGGGAGTCCAAACAAAAGGGGCATTCTTCCTAGTAAGCTTGGTAAGGGGTAAGGAAATTTGAGAAAATCCCTTAATAAACCTACGGTAATATCCAAAGAAGTCCTAAAAAGCTTCGTATTTCCGTTACCGTAGTAGGTCTCTCCCAGCTCATCACAGCTTCTATTTTACTAGGATCTACTGCAATTCCTCCTTTTGATACTACATGCCCTAAGAACTTCACTTCCTCCAACCAGAATTCACACTTAGATAGTTTGGCATATAGTTTCTTTTCCTTCAAAATCTCCAAAATTGTCCTCAAATGATATTCGTGCTCCTCGTGGGTCTTTGAATAGATGAGTATATCATCTATGAAAACAACCACAAACTGATCCAAATAGGGTCTAAAGATCCTATTCATATAATCCATGAACACAGCAGGAGCATTGGTCAGTCCAAATGACATCACTGTGAATTCAAAGTGGCCATATCGAGTTCGAAAGGCCGTCTTTGGTATGTCCTCATCTCTCACTCTAATTTGATGATATCCTGACCTCAAGTCTATCTTGGAGAACACCATCGCTCCTCTTAATTGATCCATTAAATCATCAATCCTAGGCAAAGGGTACTTGTTCTTTATTGTCACTCGGTTCAATTGCCTATAATCAATGCATAACCTCATACTTCCATCCTTTTTCTTAACAAATAGGACCGGGGCTCCCCATGGTGATACACTTGGTCTAACAAACTTCTTCTCTAAAAGTTCCTCTAATTGAGTTTTTAACTCAGTTAATTCTAGAGGTGGCATCCTATAGGGTGCTATGGATATTGGTCCCTCCCCTAACCAACTCTATGGAGAACTCAATTTCTCTTTTTGGAGGGAACTCGGGTATATCATCAGGAAACACCTCAGGATAGTCTCTCACAATGGGTATCTCATCAAAATTTTGCTCAAAGTCTACATCACTAGCGGCTAGGAGAACATATCCCTTACTCTCTTCCTCACCACAGTTTATTTCTCAAAGATTTATGTACAGGACTTAGAGGTTTTCTAGGTTCACTAGGAATAGGAAGAAAAATGATAGACTTGTCATAACAATTTAACATTACACGGTTGGCGTAAAGCCAATCCATGCCGAGAATTATATCTAGACCTTGCATGGGTAGACAGACTAAATCTAGAACAAAAGATCTACCTTCAACAATGAAATGACAGTTTAGGCAAAATCTACTGTGTCCTAACAGGTTTCCCAAAGAGGGGTAGAAACAGTGAGATCAAAAGGAGTTCGACACATGCAATTTTAAGGATTCAAGACAAGTTTGGGATATGAATGAATGAGTAGCGCCAGAGTCAAATAGTACAATTAAGGTTCTACCATTCATTTCACACTTACCTTCCATGAGGTTTCGAGATCTTGTTGAGTCCTCTCAGACCGAGGGTGAAGACCCTTCCTTGGCGTTGTGGCTTGGGGTTGGGGGCTGTTGGGTTCCTCTCTATGCATTCCCGCGAGTAGTGACCAGGCTTCCCACACCGGTAGCAAACATTCTGGCCCAACAAGCAAGGCCGATCACCATGTTGCTTCCCACACCTTGGACATTCAGTAGTAGGGGCAGGTCTTGGAGGTGCGGCTGGGGTCCATTGGGGTGCCTTGCCTTTGGTTCCATTTAATCCCCCTTGATGAAAGTCCTTCCTAGGGCCTTGCGGCCTAAACTGTGGCCTAGGCTGTGGTCTCGGTTGCGGTCTAAAGAGTGGTCGATTTTGCGACTTAAACCTTGGGGCTTGTGGTGCCAGCTTCTTCGCAAAGTTGTCTGCCCTTGATGTACTCAGCTTCTTTTGACCATCTTCAATTATACGACATTTGTTGACCAGCGTAGGGAAGTCCCTGATCTCCAAATGAGCCACAAAGAATGTTGATTTCAGCTTTCAGCCCGGATTCGTACTTCACACATTTCCAGTACTCATCGGGGTTTCCTTGATACATCCTCGAGAACTTAATGAGCTCCTCAAACTTGGCGGTATACTGAGCGACATTCATACCTCCTTGAGTGAGTTGCATGAACTCGATATCTTTTGCATTCCTTATCGATTAGGAAATATTTTTCATAAAAATGAGCCTTGAACAGCTCCCAATCTATCACGAGTGCCTCACGCTTCCAGAGTCTCCGAGTACCGGTCCACCAGAATTCGGCATCCGCTTCCAGATGTATGTAGCAAAGGTCACCTTTTGTTCCTCCGAGCATATAACCACCGTAAAGATCTTCTCTATATTCTTTATCCATTCTTCAAAGATGATTTGGGTTCAAAGCTCCTCTAAAAGATGGCGGATTCGCCCTACGAAACTCCCCGAACCGTGCATTCTCCATAACCTCAGCATCATTAGGATAGCGACTCGCCGCCTTGACGGTCCATCCTTTCAAACAGCCTTTCCATGGCCCTTGCCATGCCCCTGAGAGCTTCAGCAGTTCCGTCACCTTGTCCGTTTCCATTTGGAGTCCTATTCTGTCGTGATGGTGCCATTGGTCCCTGAGCACACAAAACAGAAAACACTGAGGTGATCAAGCTCAATACTTTATGTTATGTGAGCTAGCTACCATGGCATCTACACAAGCAGTAGTCATGTATTTCTATCTTATAGCTCATCTTATCAACAAAGCAACTACACATGACATAACTATCGTATTATGCTTGAGAAGCATAGTCAGTCAATCCTCGAGGCTCAGTGAAGGTCGAATCAAGCCTCACGATACCAAAATGTAACACCCTAATATTTAACTCAACACGCCTAAGACGCATTTAAGTTAATTATTAGTCATTACTCTTTTGTTCCAGTTTTTAACTCAAACTTCTTTAAAATACTTTAGTAAAAATATGGGTAAATTTTTTTTTGAACTTAAATAACAAATCGTGAGCCGCGCATACTAAATACCTAACGTCATTACCTTACCTGCGTAAGAGAGATGTTAGAAACGAATATCGTGTAAATACGAATACAACCATAACATAACATAACTCAAATAATGATGACATATCAATAACTGTATCATAATAGTGATGTCTTGTAATCTTAAGGACATCAATATATATCCGTCAATAATATACAAACTGATAACTGAGATACAATTACTCTAAGGGAAAAATATCCAAAAGGAAGTTATCTCCGTAGCTCCTCGTCCACTCTCAAGACAAATCACGAACTACACCTTCATTCATGTCTGGAGAGGACACGGAAAAAGAAAAGGGATGAGAAACTTATACAAGAATCTCAGTAGGGCTTCCGACTATAACACAAGTGTCATCGTCATCGTCCCGGGAATCTCGGGTTTAATTATGAAAATGGTGAACATATATATAAGGTTCATTTATTAAGTTCTAAATATCATTAGCCGAGACCCGTATCTTTTAGCATGAATCTTAATGTCATGAATGCAACATATTAATCATGGATGCATGTCAATATCATATACATAGTATCATAAAATTCATAAAACAATGCATATGATATAAAGAACATCATGATCATCATTCTTACAAGTGACTTAAACTTCTTTTTTTCTCTTTCCTTGGGGGCCGCCCTATAATTCTCTCTTTTCTCGAGAGTTCTAGGTTATGAGCTCATACCTCACTAGTCGTCACTAGCGTATTCTTATCCCTTTTGATAAGATAAATTCCCGACTCTTAAGGTACGCGATACGGCGCATTAGGATCACCTTTCATAACCTTTAATTCGGGGAGTCTAAAGGATCATTTCCTATTTGAATCACCTCTCATAACCTTTAATTCGGGGAGTCTAGAGGATCATTTCCATGTGTCTTATGTCACCTTTAACCTTGGCATGTTATATAGAGATGCAAATATGAATAACTCATCATTTCAACATTTCATGCTCATAAACTTCATGGAATCATGCATCTCAATTTATCAAGCATAATTATAACATACCATAACTTAAACTACATAAACATGCATCATACTTCATTGCATATATCCATAAGCCATATAAGTTTCAACACATGAATATAGCCTTCACAAGATATCAACCGCATTCATGTCATCAAATTTATCAACATTTACGCTTAAGCCCCAAAAGGTCAAATCACAATTTCTCAAAGGTTACGGGTCAAAATGCAAATACCCCTTTGTAACACCTTCTCACAAACTAGAGATCTTTAACATTAACCAATACTTTTAATAGACATATAACTATTAGAAACCGTTATAAACTCATCGTAAAAACCTTTTAAGGCCATAAACCAAATTTCAATACATTTTAGGGGTCAAAGTGCAAAATCGCTTGTTTTTAATATTCAACGACGACCGAATTTCTAAATCTTTATATAAACTTCATAAATGGTATTTTGGACTCATGGACACATTCAACATCATTAGTAGCTTTAAATAAAATCATTTGGCTGAAATAACATAGTTGATAGTTCAAAACACAACTTTCTGCATTTTGCAAAACGGCCCAAACTAACACTTGTAACTACCCTTTTATGCATCTATGGTACCAAAAATAATTTTTACAATAACTATTAGCGATTTAAACTCATCTAAACATCCTAAATCAGTAACCTTTTCAGTTCTAAAGGATTAGATCAGAATACTAAAATTTTAGCATTTAAAATCATGAGAAAAACCGTATTCTTAATCCTTTATAATTTGTAGGTCTTTCAAAATTTCTTTGTACAAATTTAAAGACAAGATCATACCTAAAAATAAAGTATATCAAGATTTAAATCAGAATTATATAAGTGCCAAAAATAAATAGATGAGACGTGTCCATGATCAAAGTTGTCATTTAAAATAAAACAAGTAAATCTTGAACTTTAGGATTTAAATGATAACTAGAATCATAAACTTGTCTTGTAACCTTATTATTATCATTATAAGGTGATAACTTGGAAATATAAATATGAAATGCAAGGCTTGAAATATAAATATAAAGATGCAAATTCATTCTTAGGTATTTGTGATTTAGGTGATAACTTGAAAGTAAATATGAATATGCAAGTTCATATTATTATCTTCAATAATTAAAGTGATAACTTGGAATATAAATATGATTATGCAAAGCTTGAAATATAAATATGATGTGCAATAACTTATAACATAAATATGGATGCAAGTTCATTTTTATGTCTTATTAAGCTTAAAACTCAAGGCTTAGCAACTCCTTTAGAAATCTTTTGTCATCAAGAATTAAATCTTGGGCTTTAGAGGTCATTTAAATGATGGATTCACAACCACCACCATGATTCCTCATCATCAAGCCATGGTCATTATCAAATCATAAAAATCAAAAATATAAAGGAAGAACAAAAGAAAGAACATGAAATAAAATCCCTACCAAGTTGTTTCTTTGTTAATTAGAGTAAGAGCTTGATCTTGTATGAGATATCAATGACAAAAATCTGATCTTAGTGATGGTATATATTTGGCCAAGTGAAGATGAAATGGTGGGAGGATTTTTGTTGTGTTCTTGTGTTTGGATATGGAAAGTTTAGGTGCTTAGGGGTTGGTTTACGGTATGTATGTGTTTGTTTGAGCTTGGGAACTTGGATGGATATCAAGAATGGAGTCTCTTGGAGGTGGAGAAGGAAGAAGAAGAGAGCTTTGTATTTAGAGAGAGAAGAGAGGATTTTTGGCTAATTTTTGTGAGCAAGACTACAACCAAAAATACAAATGGTAAGAATGAATGTTTGTGTGTGATTTAGGCTTGGAAAACACATATTTATAGGGATTTTGGGGGGTGAGGCAGCTGCATTAATGGCTATAATGGGGAGTATTTTTTCAATTTTTGTGAGTGGTAGGACATATATTTGATGGGTATTTAATTTGTAATGGTTTAGAAATGATAAATTAGTGTAAGTGGCTTAACCATCAAGAGTTTAAAATTCCTCAAGACAAAATTAAATGGCCAACACTTATAGTGGAAATTTTAGTGCTAATAATCTGAAGTAATAAAATAAAAATAAATCTAAAATATATTTTATTTTTGAGAAAAAGAAATTGTTAGTGGAAAAGAAATTGATAAACTAAAGTAAGTGCTTAATAATCAAATATTTAAGGTGCTCCACTACAAAATTAAATGGCCAACATATGTAGTGGAATTTTTAGTGCAAATAATCTGAAGTAATAAAAAAAATAAATAAATATAAAATATATTTTATTTTTAAGAAAAAGAAATTTAATACACTAATTTCCTATTATGTGTCTTAAGAACCCCTTTTTAATTAAGAAAGAAAAACAATCTTTTCTAAAATAATCTTATGCTTTAAAATTACCTCAAATAATTATTTTGACTCAAGATAAATAAATAAAATTAATTTATCTTTAATTAGAGCCTAATATTGCCTATATTTATTTGATTACGTAAATAAGTTCATTTATTGTTAATTAGGGGCAAAATGGTAATTTCGCGTAAAAATTCCCCGAAACCACCCGAACATTTTCAAATATCAAATTACACATGTAATAAACATTTTGAACTCCCGGGCGATGACTAGGTTCAGAAATTACTGAATCTCGTGTTAAATTACCACAGGGGTATTTTGGTAATTTCACTTATGTAAAAATTTGAAGTTGATATTTTCACATCTACAATATCCATAACACACATAATCCCCTTCAAGCATAAAACTAACCCCTTGAGGATAGCCTGGACTGGCCGTCCTTGATTTCGGGGCAAAAATGACCTTAGGGGCATTTTGGTCATTTGCACACTGAAAAATTGAAAATCGCGATTTTTGCACATATTGCTATTTAATCACCATATAATGTTATTCTAATATCAAAATATCCTATTGAAGATGGCCTGGACCATTTTCGCCTCAAATCTTGTGTAGAAATGACCTAGGGGTATTTTGGTCATTTTGCATAGCAATAAAAATCGAGGCGTTACAACTTGTAGGTCGAAAAGCACACAAGAAATGGGGTTGAATTGTGTTTTGCTTCTCTTCCTCTTTTTGCAACTGAAAATTTAAATAAAATACTATCAAATGTTGTGCTTGAAGTGTAGCGGAAACAGTGTTAAAGGTTTCAGAAGGTAACTTTACAAATACGATAATAATGAGCGACTAAAAGGATAAACTTTGAGCAAATATAAACGAACAACTATAGAGAAGCTAATGTGTAACATCCTAATCTTTAACTCAATACTCCTAGAACGTATTTAGGTTAAACATTATTCCATTACTCTTTTAGTCCCATTCTTTAAAACCCTTCTTTGAAATACTTAGCAGAAAATACGAATAAATTTTTCTTTTTTGAAACTTGAAAACAAAATGCTAGCCGCACGCTAACCTAACGTTCGTCATAACCACAACGTACAAGAAAAAGTAATCACACCATACATAATCATGAAATATAGTATTATACATAGCAACATAATATCATCACATCTTCATAGATACATAAATTACTAGCATTAGTGTACCATCATTTACATCAAAACATGCACATATATATGGAGTGTTCCTTATCCGCCTACGAGGTTGGATAAGTATCAATCCAAAAACTAAACTACCCATGCTTCCGCAGCGACCTTCTGCTCTGTTTGCCAGTATGACCCTTAAGCATGAGCCTTAGAAGAAGTCACGAACCTCATTGTTATCCTCGTCTAGAGATGACACGGAAGGAAAGAAAGGGATGAGAAACTCATTCAAGATTCTCAGTAGGGATTTCCAACTCTAACACAGGTGTCATTGTCATCGTCCCCAGCTACCTCGGTTTTAATTAGGAAAAAGGTGTACATGCATAAGGTTTGATTTTATATTTTTCAAATCTATTTATCCGAAGTGGGTGTCTTTTAGTATAAGTCTTAATGACATGAATGCAATAGATATTGGATGAATGCATGACAATATGATATGCACATTAACATGAAAATCATAATACTTGGGCCCAACATAAAGAAACATAAATCATATACGTGGCATAAAAGGGCACAGTACTTTTTATGTGACATCTTTCTCATAAGTCAAACTCTTTAGTTCCTTTTTTCTTAAAGACCACCTTCTTAACATATTCACCAAAAATCCAACTGACTCACCGGCCCCGGCGATAATCTAGTCACCAAACTACATCTCACCTATCACCTAGGAATGAGCTCAATCCTAACTAGTCATCACTAGATTTAGTATAGGGTAATAGAGGGGCTAATTCATCATTTCTTCTTCAAAACGCATCTACTGGCATCCAGTGCACAGTACTATTGTTCGCTTCGACAGGCTCGATGTCCATACCCCCCACGGTTTTGGTTTCTCCTCACCGTAGCAGGAGAAATACGTCTCGGTACCATGTCACATTTGTTCTGGGGGTGCTCGGTCGAACCGGTGTCACCCAGAATGTATCTTGTAACACCCTAATATTCAACCCAATACCACTAGCATGTACTGAGGCTAAATATTAGTCATTACTTCTTGATTTAGTTCTATTACCTTTGAAATTACTTTATGAAAATACGAGCCAATTTTTTTTGTAACAAAACCTTGATAAAGTATGAGCCGCATATAACGTAATCAAACGATATCATAAAGTGTAGAAATGTAAACACATAAAAGGCTTCATCCATAGCATCATGAATACATATACTGAAATACCTCATGCATTAATATATAAAATGCCCACCAATACTGGTGGGACTGTTCAATACATAGAATACAATACAACTGAAAAGTAGGAAATATAGAAAAATATAAAGGATACATGCAAGAGAACACCCATACCCAAGTGCATGTGAAATGGATAACCTTAACACAAAAGAAGGTTTATCCTAACTACGTGTCATGTGTGCACTAAGGACTACCCTCTAAACCATGCGGCTACAGTCACGGGTAAGGTGGGACGTAGCCTATCCACGGGCGAAGCTCAGCAGGAGTGGGCACTCAGACATGTCCTCCGTGTTGGGGTCGCATCTCGGGCATTCAAGACCTCCGTGGCTGGGTAACCGTCTCCTCGTTGCCTGCTGGCATACGTGGAGGAGTGGGGGCAGAGTCCTCTCCATACATGTGGGCAGGTGGCTCCTCCGAAGGGTCCTCCTCTCGAATCTTTGCGGCGAGTGCGTATTCGGTCTGGCGCCAGAGCACTGCGGATGTAGGTCCGGAGAATCCTTTCGTTGCGTGTACGAGCACGCTCAAAAACCATGTCATCACCATAAAGCAACATGGGTGAGAAAAGAAAGCTATCTACAGGGTGAGCAAACGGTCATCCGCGAAACATGAATACACGAACTGTGCAGCGGCCCTCAAAATGGTATGATCCGTGCTTCGGATTATGGTGGAACTCCCATGTGGGTGTCTCAACGTAGAGCACGAACATCGCCATTCGAATCTAGAGACGTGACGGAAAGAAAGAGATAGAGGGAGTGGGATTTCTTACTAAAGAAACTCAGTAAGGTTTTTCCTCATATCTAAGTGTCATCATCTACGTCTCCAGGGACCTCAGTTTCTTAGTAAAAACATGGGCATCTAAGGGTTCAATTATGAAGTTTGAAAATGTTAACTTCCGAGACCCGTTCCTTTTAATTATGAAAACCTCTTGGTTACATAGTCTATAAATCATGAAACTCAAATCATAAAACATGGTTCCTTATATCATGGATCATGACACATAAACTCATATTTCATGGTGCATAAAATCATAGTTCTTAGAACATGGTACATGGTAACTTATCTTGGTTACTTTAGGTGACATTAAAACCTCATCATTTTCTTCCTGGGGCCACCCTAACTGATCTCCCTTTGGAGAAATTTCTAGGTTATGAGCTCATACCACGCTAGTCGTCACTAGCACATGGACTTATCCCTTTTGATAAGTTAAAGGTCTCGACTTAAAGTATGGGTCTAGGGGGCTAGAATCACCTCATCCCTGCCCTTAGTTTGGTGGTTCAAGGATCATTTTCTCATAGTTTAAGTCACCTTAAGTCTTAGCATGTTTTATTGAGATGCCACTTAGTTTCATGCATGTCACATATCTTTTATTACAACATAGGCATCTCTAGTTCTTGAAGAACAATCACATGCAATAATAAAACTATCATTTAAGAATAATAGTTCACATAGCATCATACAAGTCATGAGGTAAACACCAATTCATCATTCATAGAGTAGTGCATAAACCTCTCTCTTAAGAGTGAAAACCCTCGATCGGGTAACCTCAAACTTCCAAATTATTTCCTTATACCTCTAAGGGATTGATTAACCTTATTACCATAATTTATTAAGTCCTAAAACCTAATTAATTATGGCTGGACGGCATTAGGCAGTAAGCTAAATTAGATGAATTACGGTGTTCTAAAAGATGCATTTTAGACTCTTTCTCATATCCAACTTTTTCTATGATGCAACAATTAATACCTAAGCCAATTATGAGTCACTCTTACTGATCTAGACATCATACAATGTGATTCTAGGGATGTTAATTAAGCTGGAACAGAATTCATATTTTCTGTACCTATGGGGTTCTAGAATTCACATTTCAAGCAATTAAAGTAACTAAGCATGCTCCAAAATGTCTAGAATAATTATCATATACTTGGTAAGGTATTTAAACATATTTAGACCACCCAAAACATGATTTAAGGTGCTGGAAATGAACAAGGCAGAACCAAAAACTTAAGATTATCGAATCATGTATAAACTTCCTTTTTCAATGCACATAGGTAGCTAGTTTCTCTTGGAACAATTTTAGGACTTCAAAAACATCTTAGAAATCAACTTATCTTGTAAAGAACTCTTATAAAGTACATGGGGGCAGTAGCTCTTTAGTTTCACTCATGGTTGAAACCCTAACTATAAGAGCATACTCAAAACACCTTTAAATGTCACCTATGCTTAGGAAAAATTTAAAACATGAACTATAGGCTCTTGTAACTAATGAAAACTTATCCTAGAATTTTCATCATCACATGGCCGAATGCATTTTCAAGAAGATACCTTCTTGATTTAATTTTTCTCAAGATGAAATGGGCAAGTCTTTGAGCTCTAGTAGTTTTAGGTGATAGCATAAGAGTAAATGTGCTATGCATTCCATTTTTATAGTCCATTAGGAGGTAATGTGATAGCTCAAAGTAAATATGAGATGTACATTCATTTTTAGTCTTTGAGTTTAGTGATGACTTGAAATATAACATGAAATGCAAAGCTTGGAATTTAGACGTACATTATGCAAGCTCATTCTTTATCTTGGGGTTTAGTGATAGCATAGAAAATAAACGTGTTATGCAAAGCAGAAAATAAACATGCTATGCAAAGCATAAAATAAACGTGAATGCAAGTTGCTTTTATATCTTGTCTATAGCTCTTGCAAGACTTTAAACAGGAACATAGTTCCAACCCAAACCTCATCCTCACAAGAAAAGAAAACTATTAGTACTAAGGTACTCAAAATAAATCATAACCTCAAAGGTTTGAAAGTGGCCAAATCTTCCTCAAGAAGAATGAACCATTTTTAAACTCTAGGGACCAAGATCTTGATGATCTATGCCATCAACATCCTAAGTCCTCATCATTGAGTACAAGGCTTCCTTCAAAACTAACATTAAAACAAAGTTCATGCTAAAGAAGAAAGAAAAACTGAAACCATGCTTGGTTTAAGGTTAAAGTTTCAAGCTTTAGAGTTTGTTCATGTGACAAGCATCAACATGAAACTCTCATCATCAAGCTTTCATTTTTCCAAGCCTTAGAAATCTTCATGGCCGAAAATATGAAAGGAAAAGGGAAGTCCAAAAAATGTTCAAGAGAGAGATAAACTCCTCCTTTACTCAACCTTGAAAAAGGATGAAACTTTCCTTGTGAAAAATTCAAGCTTTAGGGGTTGTTAAGTGGCAAGCACCATCATAACACCCTCATCATCAAGTTTTCATTTTTCCAAGGGTCAAAGGCCTTCATGGCCAAAACTTAAATGAGAAAAGGGAAGTTCCAAATGTTCAAGAGAAACATAACCTATTCTTAACTAAACTTGTAAAAGATGAAACTTTTCTTAAGAAAAACTCAACCTTTAGAGGTCTCATGTGAGATGAACTCATAGTCACCTCTAGAGAACACTCATCATCAAGCTATCATGTTCAAGGCCTTGAGGCCAAAAACTAAAGGAAAAGGAAAGGAAGAAACCGAAAAGAAAAGAGCAACATGGAGGTTCAAAGACATATTTAGAAAGGTTCCCTACCTTGTGTTTTTCAAAAAAAGAGAGGAAGGACTTTGAGCTTGAAGAACTCTTGAAAGCTTGAAAGAAAAAGAAGTGAGAAAGCTTGAGACTTTTAGAGATCTTGCAAGAAGTGAACAAAAGAATGAAGTTGTGTAGTGTTGTGTATTTATAGACAAATGAACCATGAAGGAGTGAAGGGGGAGGGGTTGGCCGAAACTTCTTGAAGAAGGAAGAGGGAAGAAAAATCTCTTGTGTTGTCATTCATGGTGTGCTTGAGAGCATAGGTCATAGGTCTTAGGGTGGTTTTTGAAGGACAACTTGATTGACTACATAAAATACATTTCTTTTGAATTTTTTTGGGGGGGGGGGGAGTGGCCGAAAATCATAAGGTCAAAGGAGGGAAGATTTCATTCAATTTAATCATGTACTAGTGAGGTGTTTAGGAGCAAACAAGATTAGGCCACTAATTAAGGTTGTGTAATCGAGTGTTTAAGTGAGCTAATCATGTGATTAAGACCATGAATACCTTGGATTAAGAGTGATCTTGTAGGATTAATGGAGTCAAACTCCCATGACTATTGATTAAAGTGTGACAACTTTTTCTTGGGAATAGAAGTGTTCTTGGGGATGGGAGTGTGAATAGTGAAAATACTATTCATAGTAGCTTTTCTTTAAAGAAAGAAAAGAATTAGAAATGAGTTTTAAATGTCCTTAAGCAATTTTAGGTTCTAACTAACCTCAAATAATTATTTTAGCTCTACATTAATTAAGAAAATTAATTAACCTTTCATTAAAGCCTAATATTGCTTAGGTTTGAGTTAAATAACTCGTTAGACTTAAAATGCACTAAGCGGGGATAAAATCATAATTTTTACCAAAAGTCGCTCGAAACCTCCGGGACTTAAACCAACATAGTTCATGCCTCAAAATATCATTTTTGATCTCTGGAACAAGTCTAGGTTGGAGTCAAAACTTAAATCTGCCTTAAATCGGGTTAGGGGTATTTTGGTCATTTTTGTGCAGAAACCTCAGAACGAGATTTTTCTGCTTTGTTAAATATTCATATACATATAATCCCCTTCATATATCATAAAAGCCCTATGAGGATAGCCGAGGCCGGTCGTCCTCATGTTTAAGGTAAAATGACCTCAGGGGCATTTTGGTTATTTAAAAGTTTAGAGAAAAAACGGGGCGTTACATATCTCATGGAGTTTTCAAAAACTTTTCTAGGTTCTCAAATTTGACGGAAATTCAGCAGCATAACGGCTGTAAACCAAATTTCCTCAAATTTGCTTTATGCCATGAAATATATAGAGCATGCATAGCCATTCAACATCAACATAGGATATCAAGTCGTATAGTCAAATTCATCATAGCATATACGTCATTACATCATTACTTTAACATTCTTAAAAAAATAGCATGCTCCTAACCAGTTTGCCGGAATCAAGGACCGGGCTCAGTTAATGCATATGCTATGCTCAAGTCATTCTCATAATTAAACATATCTACTTGAAGTCATAAAGCTTATTATGTCTTAGGACTTATGGTGTCTTATGTTTTGACCCTTACAAGTCTAACTCTTGCAAACTAATTATGCTAATATCCGTTTTTATCCTTTTATGCACCTATAGGTTCACAACTAATTATCCTCATTAATTTTTATGGTTAGGAGCAAAACCAAACAACTCCATACAAATTGTCGATTTCTAAATCTTGCAATTACGGGGTTCTAGAAACTACGTTTTAGACTCTTTCTACGTCCTGTTTTTGGCTATGGTGCTATAAGTCAAATTTAAACCAATCATGGGGTATTCCTATGCCTATGAACTAATATAAACCATGTTTACTGCTTTACAAGGTTGCTTGACAGAAACAGAAAATCAAATAATCTAAGTGTTCTAGAATTGCACTTTTATGGTTTTTTAGTTACTAGTTTCTTTATAGGTGCTAAAAATCAATCCTACATCAAATGTTTCCAATTTTTTTATAATTAAACAATCCTAAACTGAATGTTATCCCATTAAAATAGTTTTGGCAGTGGCTAAAAACAAATGGATCAAAACTATGCTAAAACTTAACTTTACGGTTTTTCTATAAGACTAGTTTCTTTCCTAACATGTATAGATAGGCTCCTACCTTGACATATATAATTTTTACACATTCTAACATACCAAAACAACATCATACAGCAGTAAACATACCGAGGCAGAACCAAAACATTAAAGCTCAAGCATCATTCAAAAATCATGTCCTTAATACATACAAGTTACTAGTTTCTCTTGAAATCATTTCAGGACTTCTAAAACTCATTGAAACCCATTTTATTTTATAAGAGGAGACTAAAAATAACCACAGGGCAGTAGCTAATTCAAGGCATGTTTAGAAGAGGTTTAACTCGTAAATCTTGTTGGTAATAATCTTATAAAACTTCTAAGGTCCAAAGAGAATCTTAGAACATAGATTGTTGGCTCTTGTGACTAGATGAAACTCATATCAAGTTCACCATCATCACATGTCTAAAATATACATCCATGGGGATGTTTCCATAACCAAGCTTTAACTTGAGATAAAGATGGCAAGTCTTTGAGCTTCTAGGGTCTTTAAGTGATGACAAAATGTAAACATGCTATGCATCCCATTTTATTCTTCATTATAAAGTAAAGTGAGAACTTCAAAGTAAATATGAGATGCAAGAATTTGAAATATAAATATGAGGTGCTAGAAATATAAATATGCAAGATTTGAAAATAAATATGTAAGACTTGAAAGTAAATATGCAAAACTTGAAAGTAAACATGCAAGGCTTGCAAGTAAATATGCAAGTTCATTTTATCTTTTAGGATTTAAGTGATGACTTGAAATATAAATATGCTAGACAAGGAAACGTAAACATGAATGCAAGTCCAATTCTTTATTTTAGTGCTCTAGGTTCCACAACAATTGATTTTAAGGCCGAAATAGGCGAGCTTCGAGATTAATTATTAGGTGATATGAAAATGCAACTCTTGTTTTAATCTTTACGTTTTAGGTGATGGCCAAAAATAAATATGCTAGGCAATGAAAGTAAATATGAATGCAAGTTCATTTTATCTTCTTTACTAGAGCTCTTGCAAGACTTTAAAGAAACTTAAACCTTAACCCAAACTTACCATAGCAAGATAAAGCAAGCTTTAGAGTTCTTGTACCAAGGTTTTCAAAGAAACCATATGGTGTGAACTTCATCATCAAGCTCTAAGGAAATGGATTAAAAGAACAAATGAACTTAAAGAAAAGGGAAGATGGCCGAAACCATGGGAAGAAAAGAATGAAACTTTAAAACTCTAGAGGCCATGATCTTGATGATGTATTAACTCCAACATCATGTGTCCTTATCATTGGGTTCACATACTCATTTTTGGACATCATCAAAGTTAAGTTTCTCAAGAATAAGAAAGGAAGAAACCAAAAACATTTTTTACTCAAGAACCAAGATCAAGCTTTAGAGGTTACACAAGTGATGAATATCATCATGGATTCCTCATCATCAAGCTCTCATTTCCAAGTTCCCAAAGGCTCTTGGCCAAAAATCAAAGAGGGAGAGAAGGAGTTCTAAAAAGTTTCAAGAGAAATCATAAAGCACAAAACTAAATAAGAACTTTAATGAATGAAACACTTAGAACAAAATCCCTACCAAGTGACTTGAGGTTAAGATGAATGAAGAAGATGAAGAAGTTGAAAAAGATGAACTCTTGAACTTGAGAGAAAAAGAAAAGCTCAAAGTGCTCTTGAAAACTCAAACTTAGCAAATGAACTAAAAGTGTTTCAAGTTCATCTAAGCATGATATTTATAGAGAAATGAAACAAATGAGAGGTGTAATGGAGGGAGGAGGAATTTGGCCAGTCCATGTGTTCCATGAGGTGAGATGTTGTGTTCTTGAAGCATGGTGAGATATGGTTCAAGGTATGGTGAGGCATGGCTAAAGGTATGATGTGGTATGGCTTGAGGTATGGTTCTTTGAGTGTTTGAATTTCAACATGTGATTGACAAATGGAGGAGGGAGGTGGTTCCATTTTCTTTATGAAATAGGGGAGGAAAATCTTTCATTTAATTATGGTTTAGTGATGTGTTTAGGTGTATCTTGGATTAGGCTTAAGATTAGGAATTTGTGAGAAAGTGTTTAGGTGACTAAGGATGTAATTAAAGATTTCAAGACAAGGTTAGGGAGTGCTCTCACTTCATTAGTGAGATAAAAACTTATTTCAGTGTATAAACAACTCTAGACATAATTCCTTAATTTAAGCAATTGGAGAGAGAAAATGCTATTCAAGATTCCAAGACTAGGAATCTTGAGTTTTAAAAAGAGATTTAGGTTTAATCTAAGCAATTTTAGGTTCTTATTAATTTTAATAACTTATTTTGACTCTAAATTAATTATGAAAATTAACTAATATTCGATTAGAGCCTAATATTGCTTAGATTTGCTTAATTACATCATTAAGCTCAAACGGCACTATTCTAGGAGCAAAATCGTAATTTTACACAAAAACTGTCTGGAACCACCGGGACTTAAACAGATACTTCTAAACACATGAAAACATCATTTTAAACCTTCGGGGAAATTTTCAGGCTCTAACGGCACTTTTACCCGCGTAAAAACACTATAGGGGTATTTTGGTCATTTTGACTCAAAACTGCAAAAAACAAGATTTTCGTTTTCGAAATCACTCAAGGACCATCTAATCCCCTTCAAACATTGAGTTGACCTTTCAAGGACTGCCGGGCCAGCTATCCTTTTATTCCGAGTAGAAAATGACCTCAGGGGCATTTTGGTCATTTTTCTCTCAGACAGAAATCAGGGCGTTACATACTGTAAAAGAAGTAAAGAAGCAAAAGATACTGCATAGATGTTTTTATATTGGTTCAACCAACCTGCTTATATCCAGTTCTTAACCACCATTGAGTTTCACTAAAACCTTTCTTAACATGAGAAAGAAACTGGATAGTCTTTACAATAGCCTTCCCAAGTTCTAACCTATGACCAGTAAACAACATCTTCTGTCACAAACCAAGTAGTTATTCACCGGCCTCTCCAAGCTGAACCGAGTTGTCTTTGACCTGCCTCTCTAAGCTAAACTGAGTAGTCTTTAACTAGTTTATCCAAACTAAACCATGACCAGCAAAATGCCTTTACTATCACATTGCAAGTAGTCTTTGAATAGTCTCTCCAAGCTAACTCACAATGATCATACTGGATCGAGGTTATAGAGATTTGTGTTTGGATTTGTAACTCAAACTAACCTACACTCAAGTTTCCTTAAGATATATAATGAAGAAACCTGGGATAACTTGAATGACTTCTTTCTAGCTATTCTTCCTTAGAAAAACGTATAAACAATGAAGGAACACAGAAAGAAGATTTGTACAATCAAGGCAACTAATTACAAGATGTAATGATCTTTACAAGAAGATGAGAAATTTTCAGAGTGCTTTTGCTCTCGAGTAGCGTTCTGTCATGTTCTTTGAAAACACCGCGTCGCTGTTTATAGATGGTCTTCACTTATGACTGTTGCCCTTGATCAGTTCTCGAAGTGATATGTGTTGATCATCTATTTGTGTCTTGGAAAAGTAGTCTAGAAGAGTAGCCTGTCTGTTTGTTAGAGCTGTTGCAAAAGCCATTTTAAAGTTGAGGTTTATGATGTCCCTTCATAAACTACTTCTACCTTCTGATCATGGTTTTTGAACTACTTCTTCTAGAAGCTGGGCTAGTTGACCAAGTTGGAAGAAGAGATGACACACCAGACTGTCACTGGGTTTGACTTTTGAAATTTGAATTTCAAATTTCCCTCCTTTTCTTGTAGAGTGCATTATTTCACTGTTAAGTAAGCTTTCTGAAGTGCGGTATCATTTCTTTGATTATTCTTTAGTCTTCTAGTCTTCAATCAGAGCTTGTTAATAATAAAAGCATTACGAATGTGATGATTAAAAATTGTAGAACACATTGGCTTCAGAGTTTGATTGATATCTTCATTCCAGGTGTACTTTTTGAAGTCCTGAGTCTTGGTTTCTTGTTCTGGTTAATTTTCTTCAATCCGTTATACATGTATATGCTCAATTTATGATATAATTATCACTTCCATTTAGTTCACATCTCTTAATGAGAGATAAAACATGTTTGCACATGTAAAGTAAAATTATTCTCGCTTAATGGAGCCTTATTATGCTAACGAAAGAACCTGTTTGCTACTTCAAGAAACTCAAGATATACTTTAGTTATTCTTCAAAATATTTTTCTTAAATGGGCTTTGTTGTCATTCAAAACATGTTACTTTAAAGCTTTCAAAAGCGTTTTGGAGATAACAAAGTCTCCAGTGTCCCTAAAAGGGTCATGGAACTCTTGGTGCTAGTAAATTATGAGATTTTTCCCATCATTATTACAATATCTTTCCTAAGAATTCTCTTTGATTGAACCTTAAACATTCCTTAAATACCTTTGATGCATTTTGTCACGACCCGATCTGGGAACGTGATCGACACGTGGGAAGTCTCATTCCCATGTAAGTCTCATGACCTATTAACTATTTCTACATGCCTGTTCTAGTCATAAAATCCATGACAGGCTGAAAATTTCTCTTTTTCTAGATACCAATCATCTATTCTTTAAATTCAAAATAATCAAAATGGTTTAAATAATCAAGTATGCAATTTCATAATCTGTCTCTAAGGTCTGAAATCATAATACAACATAAAAATAAAAGTTGCTTTGCTTCAAAATGTCCATGAAATTAATACAATTATATCACTAAATACAAAACATGGGTATACTATCATAGTATGCTAAATGCAAAATATGATCTAAGGTCTGGGATCCTACCTGCAATGTATTGGAGCACTCTAAACAAGATACGAATGCTTCACTCAGGTGAAGCTTACCAACTGAACTCTACTGCTATTGGGAAGATGGAGGAAGAGGATCTTCAATGGCTACGGTATCTATAATAGAGCGAGTCCTCACCTGAAACCCCCTTTTATAGGACACCAAAGAACAATGTATAAAATTATAATAACATCGTTAATACTCAAAAGTATTCATAATCAATTATGTACATATATTTATATATACATTCCAATCATCATGTTACAACCCAAAAATAATTTTTTTACTTACTTTCATATCTGAAATCATATAAGCTCATAGTGTAGTAGCTCCTAGAGAAACAGCAATCTCTGCTCTCGTTACGCACAATATTTGTAACATAACGAAACTCTGAATATGAATCTCTGGTCACATCTGGGCATTATGTATTGCCGTCCCCAGTGTGACAATGAACTCTCTATAATCTTTCGCCTGGGCAACTTAGTACTAAGATTAACTGCCATTAACACATAGCCTATTTCTCTATAGCTACCTTCTAGACTAACTAAATAAATTCATCTAAATATGCAAATCCTTGAAACCCTTTTAATTCTCTGTGAGCTCTGAATTTATTTGATTCTAACAGTCTGACCTTAGCATAATTGTGGCTAAGAAATCATGTCCAAGGGATCACCCTTTGCAGACACTTGTGATTTCTAAAGCCCACAGAAAATGTAGCCGTCAACTGTTCGAAATCTCATGAAGATTCAAGTTCCAAAACCTTTTGATTAATCAACCAAAACATAATTCAAACTGTCAAGCTTTTCATAACTAGAAACTCAATATCATGCTTCAAAATAACAAAGCTTGTGATCATAATTCCATTTTCTTCTCGAAATTGTATATCTAGGTATAAAACCATTATACATATACAAACCAGTTTCAAAATCCATTAAAACAACCATAAAAGCCTCTAACAATTACATAAATCATTAATTCTATATAAAATCAGTATAACAAATATGGTCCCAAGAGTTTTATCAAAGACAAGTTTCATGCTCTAAAACCTGGAGTTCTAACCTCAAAGTTATTTGCAGAAATCTCCAAAATCAAGCAGTAAATGATATCTTTATGAAAATAACTCTAATACACAACATATAAATAGTAGATGCAAACCCAATCACCTGGAGGGGTGAACAATGAAAACTCTACACCAATAGAACACTTGGAAATAGAATTAGTAGCAATATCTAATATAGAGGTAATAGAACTCTAAATCAACCTCTAAAACCTCTAAATATTTAAAATTCATCTCAAACAAGGTAGAAAACTTATCTTCCTTGAAAAGCATAGAGAACCCCTTTTCAAAGAAGGAAACTTTGAAGGAAATGAAGCAAAACTAGCAAGATAACATACCTTTATGCTTGAAAAATGGAAGATCCTAAGTTAAAATTGAAAGAAAAGGAAGAAAATGGAGTTTAGGGGGTCAAGACCATGTTTTCTAGATGAGAGCTCATGTTTAGGGGGTGTAGGGTGCATCTGTAATGGTCTGGACCCCAAAATGGGGGGTTTTTTATAAGACTGTTAACCGCTGCAGTGCTCACCAGAGAGCATAAAATCTTCACATGCACTGCCTTACTGTTCCCTGACCGATTGAGCGCTGCAGCGCTCTCTAGAATATACTTATTTACATTAAGTTAATGTCCTTATTTATTTTACTCTCCATTAACTTTCATTTATTTTACTCTCCATTAACTATTTTACATAAATGTAAATAAGGAAATACCCCCTATTTGGATTCAAATGAAATATCAGAAAAATCAAAATCCCAACAAAGTAAAATTCAAATTTTGGGTTTTAGTTCAAATTCAAGAATTCTTATGCTTTTATAAACTTGTGGCTTAAAGACAAATTGTTTAAAGGTTTCATAAAACTTATTAAAAATTACTTTTCAACTTATTTTCATTTTGGGAACCATTACTGAGACTTTTGATTTCAAGACTATGGCTCTGTCATAGAACCCTCCAAGGATGTGTAGGGTCCAGACTTGGTGAAATCCAAGACTCGGAACAACAGATAAGGGTGACTAGCACTCTTTCTAGTTCGAAATTTTTTTTGGCCTTTTTATTTAAAACCTAGGGTTTTACACATTTAAATATTATTCTTGGGTATTTTGAGCTTCCTTAGATCTTTTGATGTTCCTGCAATCTCTTTAAATATGTACTTTTCATCTTGAGGATTATAACAAATTAAAATCTCTTAGTCTTTCACTTATAGTGCTTGAACCATCAGTTTCTATATCTAACATATTTAAAAGAAAAAATAATTTCTCTCTCTATACCTACTATTTCAAGAAACTAAAGGTATTCTTAGAATCTTTCCTCATTTATCTTTCTTGGAATGGTCTTTTTTGTAAAAAGGATTCCAAGTGATATTACTTTTATACCCTTACAAAGGTACTCTTCTTAGATTTTCTCAGCACACTATTCTACAACTTTATTTCTTATTCTATATTTTTGTGATGCAAAGCTCTATTCATCGAATACATGGATGTGTTACTATGTGTGTTAGCTTTCCAAAAAAGTTGAAATCATGTTATTTGCATTTCTCTAGAGTAAGTTACACCTATTTTATCACCGAAAGCTTAGATTCACAGTTTTAGTCTTAGGTTCTACTTTGAAAATTTATATCTTGGGCTAGAAAACTCTATTTTAGGTGATTTTTTTTAGAGAGTGTTTTACAATGTGTCTAGTTTATGGTAAAAATAGTATTTCAAAATGCTTCATATTTTATGAGCATTACTTTTTGGAACACCTACTGCCAGAACCAGCCAGAAAATCCAGCATCCATTATTTTCCTGTTTTGAGTCACATTATCAAATCTGGTTTCTCATACTATATTTTTAGGTCACATTTGAGTATGAAAACATTATAAAGCATACAGAAGCAGAAAAGAACATGTTGTGTTTCCAAAAATGCATTTCACAACAACCATTCAAAACTTTTTGTTAATAACCAAGCTTAAGGCATTCTAACCATGGACAAGGTTAGAAGCCAACAATGCTTGAACAACTAAAGAAGAAACTCTTATCACTTGGTGTAGAGGCCTAAATGAGTCCTTTTCTTCACTCCTAGAAGTTGAACAAGAAGCTCGATGTAGGGTGACCCTTCTTGAATCTTTACTTGAAAACAAGTTTCTTTGAGACAATATTTTTCACAAAAGTTAAAAAGTGTAGCTCTTGCAAGGCTTGTGAAGTATTTGGGTTAAGATTCAAGTGTTTATGTGAGGTTTGATGATAGAGAAGCTTTCATTGAAGCAAGGAGTAGAAGAAGAAATAGAAAAGAAAGAACAAGAATAAGAGAGAATGCTAGAAGTCTTCAAAACTTAGCAAATAAGTAAAGGAAAAGCACAACTTGGTCCCTTATATAGGCCTCAAGGCCACTACCCTATGGCTATGCTTGGGGATGATTTTTGTCTCCAAAAACTCATTTAGTTAGATCATTTAGTTGGAGTAAGTACTAGTTAGGATTTAGCTAAGGTTACTAGTTAGTTTTTATGCCAAATAATATGCCTAATGTTGCTTAGCCCACACCTATATTTGTTGATAATGACAAGTTGTCAAAACTTTGACATCTATCATGCTTTCATTAAGACATGCAAACTAAGATCAGATTAATTTTCTTTCCCATAAATGATGATGCAATCGTAGGGTATCATGGCATGATTTTTCATTCTTTTCATGCATGCATGTATATATATTCATGTCATGAACTCTAGGATTATTACATTATTTAATTTCCAAGCTTATATGTGTATAAATGCATGTATATATGGCAGAAAATATGCATGTGATTATAATGCATGTGATGTATTTTCTTGTCTTGTCATAGCATTTAAATTAAACAAGAATTGGTGTCATAATATATTTTTGGTTAATTGTACCTTTGGAGTCATAACTATAAGTAGTTTAATCTTGTTCTAATATCTTCTAATTGGAATCCTATGCTCATTAATTAGTCCAATCATCCATTAACTTCTTAATCCATAATTAAAATATTTAAATAATTTACTTTGTTAGTATTTCATTCATACTATTAAATAAGTTGTCTGTAGAAACTTACATTGATAAATTAATATTCTATGCTAGGGATTGTTATTTTAGGTTAGTTTAGCTTTTAACCATTCTTAGTATTAATTCAATGACTTATATTCATTCTTGCTTAAAGATAAGCTTAGGGATTTGTGCAATGACATTGTTATAATTATTATAGTAGCGGCATTTTAGTAATTTCTTAATCCAAGATAAGGGTATTTTTGTAATAAGATAATGATAGTGGCATTTTTGTAATTCCATTTATAGAATAAGGGTATCTTTGTCATTTAATTATAAGATAAGGATAGTTTTGTAATTTCTTCTATATAGTAAGGGTATTTTCATAATTTCTACAAAGTAATGACAATTTTGTAATTCTTTATATCTTTCTCTAGACACACTTGATTATTATAATATTACTTATTACAGTCCATGACATTTGTCAAATCTCTATTCGTTCTACTTATTTTTATCTTAATTATTAATTAAGCATTCTTAATACTAATTAATTAAATTTTTCTAATTAACTCCTTAAATTTTTAACCATTTGTTGGATTTTTATTTATTATAAATTTTATACTATCTTCTTGATTAATGTAATTTACTAATTAAAATATTGATTAGTTAATTTAATTTCATAATTAAATTGTCTTTGTTTAATATGCTTAATGTACAGTTTATGTCTTAATACTACTTATTATTGGTCATTCTTTTGTGTCTTCTACCTACGCTAATGATATTAATCAACAATAAACCATTAATATTGACTTTTCCCACTATAGGGCCAAGATCAACCATCTAGTCAATGAATCAATTACTCGGGTTCATTGGGTCAATTAGCCTAGACGAAATTTAGGATGTTACAAACAATCTATATCTCAATCATCACATAAAACATTTAAAATAAGATACTTAGACATCACAATAAATCAAACCATTGAACATTCAATCACTCTCAAATGCATACACCTTAAAGCTCTCTTTTTCTTAGCTTCTAATGCAAGCTTGCTTTCTTTGTGTTATGCTTTGTGCTTCTTGTTCAAGAAACCTCTTTTTAGCTTCTAATGCTTCTCTATCAAGTTTTACTTGTTTAAAGTTTATTGAATCAATGTTCTTTGATGACTAAAAGTGTTTTTGCGAGTTTCAATCAGTGAAAAATCACACTTTAATGTTCTTTGATGTTTAAAAGTGTTTTTATAAATTTTAATTAGTGAAAGGTATTTTAAAGTGTTTGTTTTGCATTTAAATTAGTTAGTTTTGATAAAAATATTTTTTTTTTTTCAAAAACCTTAAACAAGGTGTCTTGGTTGATGAAAAATGGCTTTTTGGAAGCTTAAAATGGATGATGATGGTGGTAGTTTGGATGAAAATAGGTTAGAGGATGAGTTATTTTTATTTTTTTGATCAAGGGATGTGTAAAGGTGCTTAAAAATGTGTACTTGATGCAAGAAAAATTATTTTTGAATATATGTGTGTGTGTGTGTGTGTATGTATTTTTGGCCATGGGCCTTTAACATGTGTGGGTTTGTTTTTTTAATAATTTTAGTATATTTATTATGTATTTTGGATAATTATAAAGTGTTAGTAACTTGAAAAGAATGAGTTTTTAAGGATGAGGTTAAGTGTATGTTGTCTTTAAAGTTTTGAAAATGAGTGTAAATGAATGTTTTGAAGTGAATGATTAATCCACATTTAAGTGAAGTGTTTGATAACTCTTCGACAAGTGTATCGAATCATGCAAGTAGTAAAATTCGGTGAGTAAGTATCATCCCACAAGGATTGACGCTATCAAACAACACTTCACTAATAAAATTTCTATTCAGATTCAACAAAGAAATGGAATGACAAAATAAACTATAAGTGAACACTAATCATTAACGAATAAAATACTTAAAAAGATATAATTCATGATTTTAAAACGCTAGGGGATTGGGGTGGTCTGATTTTTCTTTCCAATTCTATGAATTCATTAATCACATAAGTTGGAATTGCTAGAAAAATAAAAGGATTTTAAGTAGTTGATGCTAATTCCTTATTTAATCAACCCTCCTCTTGTTATAGAACATGTCAATTCCTTAACTAGGCTTTAACAAGAAAAAGGGATTATGTATGAAATTCAATCCACAATTCACATAGAATTCAAGATAAATTCCTAAACCTTGAAAATTATGATGTATATCTCTATAGCTAGTTCATACACAACTTTCCCAAATTATGCAAGAACCCTAAATCACTCCATGAATAAAATTCATAGAATTTGCACAATAAAACAAGAAATAAATCATCAATCCATAATTCTAACATTATAAATTCAAGAATTCAAATCAATTGCAACCATCTCAGACCAAACCCCTAACCCCTAGCTATGGAGTCTAGCAACTCATCCTAATGAAAAATAAAGAAAGCAAAAGTGCAGAAAAAACTCATGAAGAACCCAAGAAATGGAAGATGAATCTTCAATCTATGCTCTTCCCCTTGTTCCCAAGGTGTTCCAATAGCCTCAAAGCTTCCTTCCCTGTGTTTCTTTCTGAGTTTCTCTACCTAGGTCTTAATAGTTGCGTCTTTCTCTTTATTTAAGTGAACTTTCACGTACCAATTTCTGTCCGTCACTGCCTAGGTAGTGTCTTTGAGTGCCTAGGTGGTGGCTCTCCAGCAGCGAATATTTTCACATTTGAGCGCTTGGACAGTGAAATCACAGTGCCTAGGTGCCCCCCAGAAGGTAGGAAACATAAAATTTTGATTAATCTAAGCTACCTGAAAACATATAAATATAATTAAAACGAAAATTAAAACGAAAATGAACCGACAATAAATTACTAATCATGCAAAACTCAACAACAAAAAATCCTAATAAAAAGCATCATCAAAGGTTTAAAATCTGTTATTTTTGACAGCTTTTCACATGTACAATTGCACACATAGATAGCACATCACACCCTTAAACCTAAGATGTTGTTTGTCGTCAAGCAAGCAGAAATAGTCTATCATACATGCTCTCAGAATCTTCTTCATGCCACAATTAGCAATATATATATATATATATAACAAACCATGCATTCACTCACAACAACCTGGATATCGAATCCCAAAATGTGCAAAACTCAAGATCAATCTTAGATAATGATTCTAGATCAGATTATGAAAACATCCAAAAATCCCCTTGAACTTAGGATATGTCTTTCATCCCTATCTCCACTAATGTAGAATAATGCAATTGAGTGATCAAAAGGGTTTTTTAAAACTTGTAATGATAGGCCAAGGGTGAGGTTAAGAAAGAAGGAAAAAGGAAAATAAAAAAAAACTAGGTCAGGTAATTAAAGCATGCATCACAGTCCTAAGTGCAAACATGGCAGTGCCACAATTCATTTTTTTCATTTATTTCTTTTTGGTTTCTTTTTTTTTCCAAAATGTAGATACAAAACCAATCAACTTATTCCATGAGATTGCAGCACTAATTATAGAGAAGAATAGAACATGTAATACACTACTTCAAAACCCAACAAAATTTATTTCAAGTGGGAAATTTTTTTTTGTCCCCTTTCTCTCTCTCTTTGGCTTAAAAGGGTAAAGGGAAATGTGGGTTAAACAAAAGAAAAGGTCTTTTTTTTTTCAAAATTTTTCAGCTCAAAAAGGACCTAGGGATATACATTGTCAGGTTAGCTTGAAAAGCTCAAATGGTCCAAAGAATGCCCTGATCATTTCACTCAAAATGCACTAATCTAGGATTTCGCCTCAACAGAGAATCAAACACTACGCAAAACTAAGGTCAATTCAAATGTATTTCATAAGCTTTTTCTAGAAAATATCCAATTCCTCTTTTGAGAAACCACACAATCTCAGTCTTAGAAAATCAACAAAAAGTGTGAATGAAAGCATGGAGGACAATTAATTTCAAATTAAAGATTCTTATCCATCATTGAGCATTCAACACTATTCCTAAAAGAGAACTTTAACACTACTACAATTCATAGACTCTTTTTTTTTTAAGACTTGACTCTATGACATAGAAAAGTAATACTTGGAAAAGAAAAGAGAAAAAAAAAAGCACCATAATTAAAATGAAAACAATAGCTAAAAAAGAAAATTAAACTAAAAGAAAAGGTTAGTCATCTATTGCTCATTTATTCAGCATCCTTGCCATTGTCTAGGCAGTGGAGGCATAGGAAAATCTTTCATGTCAACTCTAACGGTTTGAGCACAAGCTCAAATCACCTGTTTTATTTCTCAAGTTCTTTTATTGTGAGTTCACATAAAATGAGGGGTAAAAGGAAAAAAATTGCTAATGCAATATAACAAAAAAAACAAAGAAAATATTTTTGTGGCCGATATTATATACACCCCCCCTACAAAAGCTCTGAACTCAAGGAGGCACTCAAGCTGACTCAACTAACACTAACTACCATGTAAAAGACAATAAAACATGGGTTGCCTCCCAAGAAGCACTTTTTCAACATCATTAGGTTGACTTATGAAAAATACCTTAATCAAAAGTATCAAAAATGTATATTTTCCTAACAAATAGCAGGATTACTAAATACTTTTCACAAACATGTACAAGAATAAAAAATAACAAATGAAAGATAAAAGTAGTTTTATTGTGCCTATTGTAAGGAAAACAAAGAGTTATCAATTGTTGCAAATTTAATTGGGAGATAAAAGCACCAAACAAAAATCTCTCTTTATTTACATTTTCTACATATTTTAACACAAATGCTCGATTCAATTTTTCAAAGATCTCAATTGTTCTATTTTCATAGTCATCATGCACCGATGGCTCATAATATGGGCACAAAAAATGTAGGGTGCACATAACTAGCACATACACAGTAAAAATCAAGTGATGATAGCCATGTTTTAGCATCATAAAAAGGACACAAACGAGTCATGTGATCGACACATGAACAAATATCACAACATGGAAAACAAATTGGGCATTTTGTTGCTGGATGTGCAAAACTCTCACAAATTTCACAATAATAACTATCCACAGCAGAAAAAAAAAACTAAAATAAAAAAATCTAAATTAGAAATCTATTGCTTTCTAATGTTGTTAACAAACACCCAATCCCCGGCAACAGCGCCAAAAACTTGATAACATTTCGGCAAGTGTATCGAATCGTTCAAGCAGTAAAACACAGTGAGTGAGTATCGTCCCACAAGGATTCACACTATCAAACAACACTTCACTAATAAAATTTCTATTCAGATTCAACAAAGAAATGGAATGACAAAATAAACTATAAGTGAACACTAATCATTAACGAATAAAATACTCAACAACTTAAAAAGATATAATTCATGATTCTAAAACACTAGGGGATTGGGGTGGTCTAGTTTTTCTTTACAATTCTATGAATTCATAAATCACATGAGTTGGAATTACTAGACAAATGAAAGGATTTTAAGTAGTTGATGCTAATTCCTTAGTTAATCAACGCTCCTCTTCTTATAGAACATGTTAATTCCTTAACTATGCTTCAACAAGAAAAAAGGGATTATGTATGAAATACAATCCACAATTCACACAAAATTCAAGATAAATTCCTAAACCTTGGAAATTATGATGTATATCTCTATAGCTAGTTCATACACAACTTTTCCAAATTATGCAAGAACCCTATATCACTTCATTAATAGAATTCATAGAATTTGCACAATGCAACAAGAGATAAACCATCAGTCTCATAATTCTAACATCATAAATTGAAGAATTCAAATCAATTGTAACCACTCAGACCAAACCCCTAACCCCTAGCTATGGAGTCTAGCCACTACAAAAAAATCAGTGATTAGTGACCGATTTTTCAGTCACTAATTTCATGAAATCAGTCACTAAAACTGGTAGTGACCGATTTAGCGACCAAATACAGAAGTAGCTAAAACCATGGTTGCTAAAAAATTAGCGACCAAAAAAATCGATCACTAAATCTTGTGACCGATTTAGTGACCGATTTTCCTATTTATACAACCAATTTTGTTTGGTGATTTGATGTGTCATTAGAGATCGATAAATCCATCACCAACTTTATGACCAATTTTTTGGTCACTACCTGAAAGTTTTAGCGACCGATAAATGGTCACTAATTTTTGTGTTAGATATATTGATCACTAATGTGTGATCCCCAAAAGTTGTTGCATGAATTTTTAGTGACCAATAAATCGATCACTAATTTTGTGACCGATATATCGGTCACTAATATGTGATCATAAGAGTAAAAAAAATAAATTTTTGAAACCTCACATTTAAAATTTAAATATATATCATCAAATAAGAAATTATATATCTATACACAAACAAACCTAAAAATTGCCAATATACTTTAATAAGTGGTTAACATCATACAACAAAGTTTATTAAGAATATTTCAAATTTTACAGTAACATAAAGCCTTATAATCTAAAATAAAAATAGAGATATGTATCAAAAACTCTTTGGACAATAAATTTTCAACATAGTCATAACTACTTGCTTCCATGAGTTTTCAACAACTTCTACTGAGTCTTCAACAACCTCTGATTGGTCACACTGCATTGCCAAAGTTCTAGAAGCATGTATACAAAACATGAAAAAATAATTATACAGCCAAGAAGCAAACAAAGGATAACATAACCTGGGATGAAAAAGAAAAAATTGGAACCCAAATCATCAATATCCAAATTTATACAAATGTTGATGACCAGCCAATGTCGGGAAACAAAATCATACATTGTAATATCCTATCAAACTAGTTTAAAACAAGAACTTGAGTTCATTAGCACTCAAAAAACTAACTTGTACTTTGAGAGTGAAACAACACGTGCCTCGTGGGTTATGAAGAATGAATACTGAATAGTGAGTGAGCAGGGTTACTTTACCTTTGAAATGGCTATATGATTACAAAATTTCCACTTTATATGAACTACTATAGCAATGGAGAAATGTCAAAGTTGTGCTACCATGCTGCAGCAAAAGGCACTTTAAAAGTTCAATAACAATCCCAAATTCAAGGTTTCAAACCCAACCTAATTTAATTGAAAAACACATTCTATTACTCAATTCAGAGTCATAGCTGAACTTTTTCTAGTTGAATGAAAAACAAAGAAACTCATGTATGAATCTCAATTTGACATTTTCCTTCACATGTAATGTGACCAAAGCTGCATCAGAAACAATAACACCAATTCATAATATGAGTTAGCATTCATTTTAGGAATGATTCAGCCATAATAAGACCAATTCATAATATGAGTTAGCAACAATAAGACCAATTCATGCATACACACATACATACACTTGATTGATTTCAACCCAAAAACTTCAAGGGGAACAAATCTTGCTCAAAGCCCCAAATTTCCTCAAATACCTTATTCTGAAGTAATCTTAATCTAACCATAACCTCAAATACTTTGGCATAAATCATTGGAATATAAAAGAAACAGGAGCTGAATAGGTGTTTATGGGTGCTTAATATATCTAACCACAACCTTAAATCTCACAATTAGACAACTATATGGTCTAGCTAGTTGCAAAATGAAATGACTTATAATTACACTACAAATACTTCAAACCCAGAAGGCAACACAATAATCCCAAAGCAGTCATTGATAGGTATTACTTCCAATATATTCAAGATTAGTTATATCTCTACTTTAAGCTTAATTTATCATATTTTTTCAAACTTAGGAGCAAGAAAAATGAGAAAGCCTATTAACTCAAAACTAACTGAAACTTTATTCAAACAATTCATAATTTTCCTAGCCAAATCCCTAACTACTATATACATTGCCTGAAATTCTCCACAACACTAACAATTACTAAATGGTTAAAGCTGATTGAACCAAAAATAGAAGATGACCATAGAAACAGAAGACACCATGGCATGGCCAAATGGTTCAAGCATTTTGCCAAACAGGTTGCATGCTAATGAAAAAATAAGGGCTCGTTAACCCATAACCGTCCATCAAATTGAGCCAACAACAGACAATTGAAGTAAATCAGTGAAGTAAATCAGCAAGTTTAGACAAAATAAAGAAGCCAAGCAGGACCAAATTGAAACACACGGTGCATATAAAAACAAGAGAAAAGGAAAATTGAAACAGAAACAAACTGAGATGGGAGGCAGCTGGAGTCCACCGTGGTTTTACTTGACATTTGTGATGTCTGGGGGGCTTGCGAACGCACAACATGCATGGACCATTGGGGAAGCTGTGGAGTGGCTTTGTGGCGATGGAGGCTTATGGGTTTCACGATGGTTGTTGGGTGAACGGTGGGGAGCTTCAGTGGCGGTATGGGGATGGCGACAGATCAGTGAAGGCGGATCGCGATGGAGACAGTCTCTGTGCGGCAAGGCAGTAGTTGAAACCAGGCTTGTGGATGAGCACGAGTGGGAGGGTAACTGCGCAGCGCAGAGAGGCTCTTACCAAAGGGGCAAGCGGAGCGACCAGGCCATAGTATGGAGAGGGAGCACTTGTGCGGCCAGCTAGGGGAGGGGCTTAGCGCAGAGGTCGTGCAGAAAAGAGCTTGTGCAGTGGGTGATCGCGAGCTTGGAAGCGCATCACCGACATGGTGAGGGCTGGAGGAAAGAGGGACGGTGCACGATTAGAAGAAAAAGCAGAGGAGGGTGGCGGTGGGAGGCAGAGATCGGGTAAGGGTAAAAAGGAGGCAACTAAACTAGGGATTTAGGAAACTTAGAGTTTTCCTTTATCTTTATATATAATAAAATTAGTGATAGAAAATTCAGTCACTAAATCAATCACTAACAAAATATTTAGTGACCGATTTAGTGATTGATTTATTGTGGAAAATGGATTCCTCATATAAGAATTTCAGTCACTAAATCGGCCACTAATTAAAATATTAGTGACCGATTTAGTGACCGATTTGTATGGAACAAGGCTTTGTTTTATAAATAAAATTCAGTCACTAAATCGGTCACATGTATTTCAATTAGTAACTATATTAGTGACCGATTTTTATGAAACATTGTTTTCTCTTACAAATAAAAATTGGTCACTAAATCAGTCACTAATATTTCAATTAGTGACCGATACTTATGGAAACAAGTTTTGCTCTTATATATAAAAATCGGCCACTAAATCCGATTTTTATGGAACAAATTTTTTTTCTTAAAAATAAAAATCGGTCACTAATATTTCAATTAGTCACCGATTTAGTGACCAATTTGTATGAAAACAAGCTTTTCTCTTATAACTATTAGCGACCGATTTAGTGTTCGATTTTATGAAAGCAAATAATTCTAAAGAAGATAAATGTCGGTCACTAAATCGGTCACTAATCGAAATATTAGTGACCGATTTAGTGACTGAATGTTATGAAAGAAGCTTTTCTTGTATAAATAAATATCAGTCACTAATTAAAATGTCAGTGACTGATTTAGTGATCGATTTTTTTGAGATGAAGGTTTTTTCTCATAAATAAATATCGGTCACTAAATCGGTCATTATTTTTATTTAGTGACCAATTTTTTCCACCTTTTTCATTTTCCCTCATGGCTCAATTCGGTCGCTAATTCATCATTTTAGTGACCAATTTATTTCTGTCACAAAATCAGTCACTAATTGATATATCTCTAGTAATGAGCAACTCATCCTAATGAAAAATAAAGAAAGCAAAAGTGCAAAAAAAACTCATGAAGAACCCAAGAAATGGAAGATGAATCTTCAATCTCCATTCTTCCCCTTGTTCCCAAGGTGTTCCAATAGCCTTAGAGCTTCCTTCCCTATGTTTTTTTTTTTCTGAGTTTCTCTGCCTAGGTCTTCAAAGTTGCATCTTTCTCTTTATTTAAGTGAATTTTCACGTACCAGTTTCTATCCGTCACTGCCTAGGCAGTGTCTTTTAGCACCCAGGCGATGGCTCTCCAGCAACGACAATTTTTACGTTTGAGCGCCTGGGCGCTCCCTGGAAGGCAGCAAACATAAAATTTTGATTAATCTAAGCTACCTAAAAAACATGTAAATATAATTAAAACTCAAATTAAAATGAAAATGAACCCAAAATAAATTACAAATCATGCAAAACTCAACAACAAAAAATCCTAATAAAAAGCATCATCAAAGGTTTAAATGTTATTTTTGACAGCTTTTCACACGCGCAATTGCACACATAGATAGCACATTAGTGTTTAGCAAACTTGAGTTACTTGAAAGTTGATAGAGTTGAGATCTTGGAAAGAACTGTAGGGCAAACTTTTAATTGAGCCTTTTAAGAAAAGTGGTTTGGAGCAAGAGTGAGATTAAAAATAAGTCGTGGAATTCTTGGTTTGGGATATATGGAAAAGTATTATGTGCTTTATGAGATTATGATGAATTATTGCTTGATTAATTAAATTGTAAAAGTTGTGATGAATGATATGCCTTATGGATTATTATGTTTATCTTAGATATAACTGTTCAGTGTAGAATGATTATGAAATTATTAGTACAGAGAGTCCTGCAATTGTGCTAGGGGCCTTGGGCCAGTTTGCACAAGGCCCAAAGGTTTGCATCCAGACTTATCGTTTATTGAAATGCATTGATACAATACATGATAGAGAGCAATCTTTGAGAAATTTCATTTTCAGCTGTTATGCTGCCAGAATTTGACCAAAATTGTGAACTTAGAAAATTCTTAATGTGATTCATACGTGTAATTCATTTGATTATCATTGCCTATCTATGCATTCATAAATACACTTAATAATTTTGGTGAAAATAAGACGCACATATGTGATCATTTGGTAAAAAGTAATTCAATGCCCCATTCCCCATACTTACGAGTCTGAATTTTGTTTTATGTTGGCAGTGACTAGCTAGCTCTAAACTATAACCTTAGAATACAGAGAAAGAGACGAAAAGAGAATTGTAGGGTGGCCAAAGCAAAGATTTAAGACTAAATCGTTCTAAAAGAGAATAAATATTATGAGCTAGATCCCCAGACCAGGCTTGAGGTTATGTACAAGTTATGTGTTCTATATGCATTTTTATGTATTGTCGTGCAATCATAATTATCTAATGCATTTATAATATTAAGATCATAGCTAAAAGCAACCCACTTCGAATAATTAGTTTTAGAAAGCTTAAAATTGAACTTGAAGCATGCTCACTATTTCCAGAAAACAAAAGTGAAGTGGTGGGGACGATGAGGACACTTGTGTTAGAACTGGAGGAACCTACTAAGAATTTTTACTTCCCATCCCTTCTTTTTTGGGTCATCTCAAGACGAGGGCGATGGCGTCCTGTGCAATCTACACTACACCCCTGGGAGTTGCACTATGACCTAGTGCTGAGAACGTTTTCATATGGTGGGCCGAAGTGTGCTTCGCATGTTCATGTTTTTGCTTCGTCCTTTCATCATACGGTCGATAGTGCTTGTATATCTTTGGACTTCTCATATCTTTAGATATGAAATCGACAAAAAGTGGGTATTTTGTATATATATAATACGGTTCCCGTTAGTGTTGTACACCCGGGTTTACCACATTGCACAAAAGGCAAGAAGCGAAGAACACGATTACACCATTTGCATATGACATGTAAACTACAAAGCAAAATAATCAAGGTAAACTTCTTAATATTTCCTAAGCTGCACCAGTCTTTTTATTTTCTTTAGCTGTAGTGTTTTCCACTGTTGAGTTTGGTTTGACCTTGAACCTAATACCTGCCCTGAATTCCATCCAAATCTTTTCCCTGATCCAAAGCCAGGTGCTCAAAAGACCACAAAAAAAACCTGTATAACTGGCAATATAATTGCAGTATTCCATCCCAGACCTGTATATATGGTTAATAAATAAAAAAAAGAAAGAGATACAATCATTTTTACCACCCAGGATTTCACATCAAGTGCAGAAGATGAAAATTTAAACAGTTGGAAAGAATGACCATTCCCAAGCAAATGCTACCATGTAGGATTGTCTCTCACCTGTATCACAGGGGAATTTGAGAAAAATACAATTTTCGGCTTCTATTGTTACAAAGTACTTGAAAAATTGCAGCAAGTGTCAACTTTTACCCAAAAACTTATAATTTTCTCTTCTCATTTCTCATGAAAAAAATAGTTCACATTCAACGAAATATATTACAAGATTTTGGACAAAAATTATGCATTTGAAAAACATCATCTAACTAGTGATAAATTTTATTTTTGAAAAATAGCACAAAAAGTTGCAATATTTGTGAGACAACGCTAAGAATTTTGCTAGCAACTACCGAATATTTCAACACAGAAAAAAACAAGGAACTAGTTCAATCATCAGAAGTACAAACCTTTAGGAACTAATACTTGATGCCCCAAAGCAAAGTGGAGTTTTTGGCATCAACTGCATAATTCAGTTCAGGTGTCACACTCCCCGATAGTTTATGTGATAACAACCTTGACCTCAATACTGCTAGCAACTCCTTATGACGGGATTGCTTTCTCTTGAGTACTTGTACAAAAGCATGAAACCCAAGCCATTCCACTTCTTCCTTCTCCAACTTAAGAATTGGCTGGATATCAGAACCAATATGCATGGAACGCATCCTTTTCTTTATCAGCAAGTACATATATCTGGCAGTTTACCACAAAATGAAACATGATTGAGGCTGTGTCTAAAATTAAAGCATTCATAAACAAACAAAAAATAAATAATCATTTTGGGGAGACCTTATGTATAGCATTTGTTTAGTGATGAAAGCCAATCAAATCAACAGTGAGAAACCACAATGCAAATACCAGTTCAACAGTATGATACCACAGCCATACCTCAAAGATCTCTGAATAATGTCTGAACAATATCTTTTATGAAGTTTGCAGATGAATGATAGGTCACGGATATAGCAATGAAACTTCATAGCACATAACAAAAACACTTGATAAATATTCAATCTGACAACAGCATCAGAATTGATATTTGAATCGAAGAATATGGGATGGCATTTCGGTCTTAGGAAGAGACACAGCTTCTTCTTTAGATGAATGCGCGGTTTACCTTGCCAGCAAACAGTTAGTGTTGAGCTTAAATGATTATTCAAGTACCTGTTTAGCATAACAAACCACTTACTGAGTAGAGAATCCAAAAAACAGCAACATTATGAATAACTAAATCTAGATAAATAGGTTTCAGACTAGTACATCAGATGAGAACATTAAAAAATGTGGAGTTTCATTTTTTTTAATCAGCTATTTTTTTTGGTCAGAAAATAAGTTCAAACTATGATTACACATCAATAATCTAAAAAACATCCAACACTAGAACAATGTTCAATATAAATTTTTGTATGAGATGATTATCTAAATATCATATCAAGAATGTACACGTCCCCCTCGAAACCATTGATGCAGGGAATGCTAAAGTCTGTAGACCTCACAAATTAAATCTATTCCATAGTTGTGTTTAATTAAGCCCTCCATCAAGGTCCTATTCTTGATTCTCCAAACTAATAGTGGGGAAGTTATCTATGCAAGAACAGAATATCAATTACAATTTAAGAACAGTTATCTATTAAATAAGCCTAGGACCCTACAGCTGAACAGCCCTACAGGAAACTCGAAGATTGAAATCTAAGATATCAGCTTAACATGTGTAGATACCCTTTAATAACAAGAACCAAACTGAAATGAACAAATATACTATCATTATAGTATTACCTCTGTAAAACAACTACAGAACCCCTAACATATTTTACTTTCCAAAAGTGAAAGTAGAAATGTTTGGACTTTTAGGAGGATCACTAATATAATTTAACATCATAATATTCTCTTAAACATGATTATCAAAATAATGAAAGAAGGCAGCAAATCATCTGCCCACTAAATTGATTAGTAAACTGAAATTTGAAATTGTCTTCTGGGTATTATATTATTTGATAAAATCCTGAAAATTTTATAACTAGTTTGAGACACTCAGCACTTGAACATTGACACAGAAAGAAAATGCCTCTATATAATATGCTAATAGCAAGGACACACATTATATGCCAATAATTTGGTCAATCAAAGAGCTTTGAACAAAGATTAACTTTGTATAGTCAGCTTGAAATTCCATAGTGGAGGAATTGATAAGCAAACCACTCCAGCGAATGAATGAAGCTGCACTATCTTCACCCACATAAACCCTGTTCAATTGGGAACCTGGTATCTGTTCTACATCAAAGTTTGCACCAAACTTTTTCTCGTTCATGTAGCAGTTGTAACCACGAAATCCTCTATGTAGCCTGGAGAAAAAGCTAGCTGCCTGCTTCTTTGAGGTCGATATAAAAAGAAAATCATCAATAAATCGGATTAGCAAATAACATGGGGATGAGACTTTATTATCACTGCTGGTGTTCACAGCATTGTTCTCCAGGCAACTTCCAGATTCAAGTGCCTTTTCAAGAAATGGAAATATCACATGTCGCTCCAAATGTCCATAATAAAAGGAGCAAAGCAAAGTAGATAAAACACCTCCCTGGGGAATACCAACACTTTGCAAGAAAAACTTTCCGTCAAACTGCAACACATTGTGCTTCACATGCTCAGTAAGATATGAAAATAGCAATGTCTTTTTCACATGCTTCCGACGCTCCTGAGACATTATAAAAAGTTAAATTGGACAGAGTATATAGAATATTTTTACAAAAAATTGGTATATTCATAAATAATTATCAGATAGAGCCTTCACCACAATATTTTCTTCAAAAGTAAAGCAATATTAATATGCTAAAGCTTCAGCGATATGTGCAGTTTGGAAACTATGCAGGCTTATGCCTAGTTATGTCAACCATAAACCTTCAACATTCTTATGCATGGGTTTAACAATAGGATCTTGGTTTACTTCATTTATTTAAATAAAACATACTTCTTAGCTTTGAGTGATTAAGTTCAACTAGATTTGGACCACAGCATATGCATGAGATGCTACCATAATAATTCAAGAAATACAAGGTTACATAACTTCTATTAGGATTAGAATTGTCGCTTCCAACCTCAGATTTCTTTAGGTAGTAAGGATTTCGGTAGAGGTTGTTGGCTGGTTCAAGTCATGGAAATGAACCCCCCCCCCCCCCCCAACCCAAAAAAAAAAACACAACAAAACAAATGTACTGAACAAGGAATTCAAATTGCATTTGCTTGGCCGAAGAGAATATGGGAAGAAAGAAAAAGGAGAGAAAATTGAAAGATTTTGATATCTTCTCTTGCTTGGTATAAAAAGAAAATAGGGAGGAAAGAAAAAAATAGATGTGAGACTTACCAAAAACTTTTCAAAAATTGAGAAAAAAATACTAGAGGGGAAGAGAGAATTACTTTCAAATGTCAATTTTATTCTTATTTTTTTTTCTACATTAAATTGTATTAAGGATAAATAAGTCATTTTATACGGTTTTCTTTTCTTTCTTCTCAATTTTCTCCCTAACTAAGCAACAGGAAAGAAATGTTTCTTGTTTTCTTTCTCTCCATTTCCTCTTCATACAAACAATACAAGAGAAAATTGATTATTTTCCATCTCTGCATTTTCTATTCTCTCATTTTCTTTCAATTCATTTTCTCCTGTCATTCAAGCAATGGGTGAACGAAGGAGAAACTGAGGGCAGAAACAAACTCTTGTGAATTTACATAAATGGGGCACGAAAGAGACTAATGTTAGAAGGTAGCTATTATGAATTGAAGCACCATCCAACAAAATTTCTGGGCAAAAAGACGGCTCTAATACATAGCACCAGGCCAAAAAGAGGGCACAATGCATACAAATCATCATTTGCAAAATGATTGAACATACAATTTCCTAATGCATCACCGAATAGTGTAGCTTGATCTACGCTCATTGTAAAAGGATATATCTAATATGAACTGGCTTTTATCATGGTGACTTTGCAACACTATGAATAAAAAAATCTGAAAAAATTGACCTAAGTTCAAACATAATCCCAGTTTATATGAGGTGCGCCGTGTAGCATTTTTGGATGACAAAGGATGCAATCATGAAAATTTCAACAGCCTCAATACTAAGGACAAATTTCAAAAATTGTAGATCATAAAGAGGTTAAGTAAGATTCAATTATTATGAAGCGGTTCAGTTTGAGGAAGTAAAGTTATTACAGAACACAATGAAATAGAACAGATGACGACAGAAGGATTGCACATAAAGACCCAGATAACTTTCTCCTGGGCAACTAGGAAAATTGAATAATGATACCTGGTTAACAAAGACAGAATGCTGAGATCGAAAGGAAGCAAAGCAAGTGAATCGTGTATGGCTAGTGTTGATACTTTCATCCAGCATTGTAAATAGCTTTTGAACCCACAAAGATTTCTTTGTGCAAACAACTTGATCATACTGTTTTAAAAAATATTCATCTTTTGGCAGAACATTTTTCATTATGCCAAGCAGCTTGTCCTGATCAACAGAATCAAATGCTTTCAATACGTCAGATGTGACAATGAATAAACTAGGCATATGTGTTAATCCCTTCTTCAGGCCAACCAAAAATGGGCATAACTTTTTGTAAACATCATTGTAATCAAACACTGAAGAACCAAGCTTCATAGGATCCTTGAACTGAATTCCTTTTAGAACCGCATGAGCATCACGAAGAACGGAATTCACAGATTGATAATGTTCAAACTTGGTTTTTCGGGGTTTTAATGTCCCCTCTGTTTTGTGATATTGAACTCCCGTAGTGGACCCATGCAATGGCATCCTGGAAGAACCTTTGAGATTTGCCACCATCCTCACTCCATTTTCTTTTGGTTGAAGTCTGAGCTTTGAAAACCCAAATGGTCTACCTCTAAGAATATTACGCACAGCCACACCATCCAGATAACTGTATCTCCAGTCTTTGAAGCAGGCAACAGTTCTATTTGTCAACTTCTCCCAAACAACTTTCTGATAATAGTATACATCATGTTTCCCTTGCTCACTTTCAGTAGCATAAAAGTTTGCTTGCATCAAGGGTACAACCAGAAAAGAGAAATACCAGAAGATCCACTTCTCTAGAAGCTTACGTTTAATATCATATACAGCACTACCCCAGTTTCTGAATTCTTTATCGAAGAATTTATTATGTCCTTCTACATACTTTTGAACCCGAGCATTTTGACTACTGAAGAAATATTTATTCGATAGGAATGGAAACCTTGATGTTTTAAGTTCATGCATACATAACTTTAAAGGGAATTTCTCAAATCTCCGTAAGTGTATGAACTTGGAAATGTTTCTCCTCATAATTCTCCAATTGGAGGGAGTACCTAGTAATTCAGAAGGAATTAAACTTCTAGATACAGCCCATATAAAAGATACCACTTGACTTTTTGAGCAGTATGACTTAACTGTCTCACACTGTGAACCAGTTGCGTCAACAGTATCAGTACAATGCTCACGACGAAACTCCTGAGGTTTCTTGCCCATACTAGTCTCTGACACATTGTCCTACAGTAAGAATTTAGTGAGAAGTACCAAATATTTTGTTGGAGATGGAAAATAAATGTGGCATAATTACTAAGCAAAAGCCAAAAAGAGGTACACAACATACATGTGTCCGATCACCAACTTGAACAAAAAACGTACCTATGCACATGAATGAGAATTCAGATCTACCTTTTTACAACCTCAGCTATGTGATGAAAACTTCTTGTACCAACCAATCAAGTAAAAAATTAATATAGTAAAAGGAGAAATAACCTTAAGTCTGGAGCTAAATTGTCCAAGAGTATGTTGATCCATTGATGGAACACCACAATGCTTAGCCAAAAGCTTTGTATGCTGGCAACACTGTGTCCTGCGAATGACATGCTTAAACCACTTATGAAGGGAGTGATACCTGCAAAAATATTGTAACTATTACAACTTATAAGAAATATGAGCTTCATTCTAAGAATAATCAACTTCCAATGCTCAGTGACTCCTTTAACATGAAGTCACATTCTAAGACCCTTTTAATACAAACTCAGCCAAAAAGATTGGGAATCAAAGCTTCTTATAAAATGATTGTATAGGCAGGTTTAAAGTCAGTACTGCAGGTATGTCCAAACTCCAAAACAGAAAGAAACTGAACAGCAGAGAGTGAAATGAGCTTCACATATGACCATACAGAAAGGATATGAACAGGGGACCTTGTTAATAATAACAATTGACTTGAACATATCATAAAATTTACATTTAAAAATGCCCCATAATCAAAGAAGGCCTGCCTGAACTTACAGGCATGCAGAGCCTATGAGACAGGAACCACTGCAGTGGAAACAAGGCATTGGCTGAGCATTGCTATTTACATCTGAGAAGCTAAAGATATTGCCAATGAGATTCTTCGAACAAGCCAAATTTGGCCTTAAGGAATATAAAATATCTGAAGATAATTCGTGAAGGAAACATACATGGTCATAAGGAGAATAAGGCCTTTATGACATATTAACACTAAGGCAAAATAATGTTTCACAACGACTTGAAGAAGAGCAAGTGATTCTGAAAGAACACCTAAACAATATGCTCTTGTGCATGTATAAATAAAGTGCATTTCCATAGATGGCACATGCAAGCCAAGTCAGATTCAAAACTTATTGGTGGATACGTTTCTTTGGAAGAACTGAGAGTGAAGACTCCACATTATAGAAGATAGAATTCCTTCTGATATCAGTTCTCTTAGGAATCGCTGGAAGAGATTGCAAGACTAAACAGCAAGAACATTGCCATGGCATCTGCAGCTAAATAACATACAAAGAGGAAGTGATAATAAGACAGACAATAATATCTGGAAGATACTTCATCATTAATATTTTCAGGTAATGTTACCTACCATTGATATCTCATTACCCCCTCCCCCTCCATCATGTACATATTCCATAACCATATTTTGAAATATTTTGGTTCTTTAAGTCACCGGAATATTCAACAATATTTTTCTCTCTCAACAGCTTTTATGAGAGATCCTAGTTTTCTTAGCTTCTTAGTGAGTTTCTGCAAATGTAATTTTAAAGGGTGTTTCAAGGACATACTTGCAAATTTCAAACAGACTGATTAGCTCTTCTGATTGAATATATTTGCCTTTTTTGCTTTCCTGATCTACTTTGTAACTTTCAAAGGATCATTATCTTCCACTTTTCCATTCTCTCTAGCTTGATTAATTCTTCTTTTATCATTAAAAACCCAACAGAAAGCACCCCCTTGCGCTAAATGTAGATAATTTTTCACTTTCTGGGCATCCACGTTCATTGCATGCTTATTTTCTGTGACAAACAGGTTACTATGAGCATCTGGCTTCAACCACAGAACAAAATTCCACATACATGCCAAATTGGCAAATTCTTCCTCTTGAGAAGTACTACTTTCAAACCAATGCCCTACTTATAGTTGAAAATCAGAGTTATTCTAGAAGTTCACAATAACATATTATATGACTCCATCAACAATGAAGGCAAAGAAAAAGAAAAAAAGTAAGTGAACAAATATACTGGAAATAGATGAAATGAAATATCCAGCAAAATAGCAACAGATGTCTCCAGGGGCTTAAATTGCTCTATCATACATCACTCACCCATGATATGAAAATGCAGCATGATTACAAAGAATCAGCACTTAAGATCGTTGTCCTATGCACTAAAATAAAGTAGAACAGTTTATCAAACCCATTCACAACTATTAATCTGTACAAGGCAATCACTAGAATTTAGGATTGGTGGATAGCTATCAAACAACAAATAAAAGTTTGGTACAGAAAAGAATCTAATACCAACCAAATGTTTTAGATAAAAATTTGTATCTGGCACTCTACAACATTTCATAGAAACAATTGATTACCTTTTCATGATAGCTTAGACTAGTGTTGTCGCATGGAAAACTAGCATGAAAGCAATCTGTATCAGTAGGAGATATATTCTCATGCATATTTAGACTGTTTTCTTCAGTGGTCGACTGCTTCTGCTTTTTGCATCTACGTCGCTGCCAACTAAATGGCCTATATCGTTTTCCAAGCCTAGGTGTACCACTAATTGAGCCTTGCTTCCCTTCTGACTCTGACTTCATTTTAACAGTACTAGTTCTTGTTGACTTAGGAACTTCAGAGACAGTGATACCATAATTCCTGCTCTCGTGATGCTTGATAATTTGCATTGAAGACTTTAGATCAGTTAAGCCAACACTACTTGCAGAGACAAAAGGACCATTGGTACTGTATGAAACATGGCATTTTTGTTGCTCTAATGATAAGTCATCAACATCATCTCTTTTTCTCTTTTTCTTGCCTGTTGTGAACAGAACTCACTATTGCAACATCTTACGAACAATTAAGAGGCAAAAGAATATTCTAAAAATGTAATGTTGCTCTAACACTCATGACACAGCAATGTGTCAAGAAGGAAGCCACACAATAGCCATAACATCAACCAGAAAAAGTAACTAGAAGAAATTGGATCAAGACAACACATAAGAGAATACACATCAATTCATGAGTTTGTCCAGTTACTGATACAGCAGACATGGCCTGCCTTGTTAGGTTTGTAGGATTAATATTTGTCCACACTTAGAGATCTCTCAAATGAGGCAGCATGCATTCATATCTTTTAACTTTAATGTACGCATTTGGTTAATCCAGGATTACAGCATAAGTGAACAGTTTTGACATAATAGCAAGTTGGCATAGGATTGCAAGTCTCAATGAATAACAAATCCTTACTGCCTTGAGAAACAAGATGCATTTAAACATGCAAGATGGATGCATTTTAATCCAGTAACAAAATCATGTTCAAGGAGAGGGAGGGAAAGAAAGTGAGAGAGAGCGAGAGAGAGTTCATAATGCTATAGTCTACAATCAACAGTTTAACTGAGACACAGTATGATACACACAATTCTTATTACCGCATTTATGAAGTGAAGGATGCTGATAGTCAAACTTTGATGAGCACTTGAGCATTTCAAAGCATAGACTGTTGATAGGAGGACCTGCCACCTGGAGGTGTTTTCCATAGGGAGCTGGCAAGAATATCAATGTATTCTTCAGTAAGTAAATCATGAGATCATGTCCAACCTGCATGGATACAAGTTTTTAATTTTTAATAAATTACAATAATAAAATGAGATAAAAGAACAGAAAAAAGGACCTGCTCTGTATGCATAAATATTAGTAAAAATTCTTGGCATCATCACATACCCTACTTAACAAAAGACACCAAGATGCACAGGATAAAAGCTCCACAATATGGCTTGAACATTTACTCTGCATACTAACAAACTTGTCAAACACATAAATGCAAGACATTCACACATGCAGACTGCCAGACAGACATACTGATACATATAAAATAAATGCTTCTATGTATAATGGTTGGGAGAGAGGTAAGATATAACTAATAAGTAACTGACCTCTCAAAAATAAAGGAAAGAACAAATCACATTAGTCTTCATAAAGAATTATATGTCATCATCATTAGATCACCAATACACTAAAAGGAATCCTCCATTTGGCAGGCCACGTAACATTAACACTCAACAGTTAACAAAAGTCATGGAAGAAAATTAATGTGCATGATCATGATTTCTGAAATATCTGTTAATCATAACACAAAGTACTTGCAGGAAGGAGAAATGTTCAAGGAAATTTCTTCAACAGATTATAAATATTTGGACATCAACAATGCTACACTCAAATTTACACTCATATCACCTCACCCCTCCACACATTTCACTATTTGACTATAATGTGATAGAAACAACCAAAAATTACAGAATAAAAGAGACTAGTATTACTGGAAATCAGAAAAAAGACAGAATGCAAAGACAAGGGAGAAAACTTCATGGCACTAACCAGCTCTTGCTCTCCAATTTCCTAATACAGCAAAAGCCTAGCTACCTACAATTATAGACTTTCCTTTAACAGAATAGATCCAACATTCCCACGCCTCCCCTCTCAGCACTCACTCAATTCCCTCCTAAGTTAGTTAAGCCTGGGACCCATCTTGTTAATTCCTAAATTGTCCCTAAACTTCTTCCTCCTATACACTTTTAACCCCTCAAGGATTCAATCCCTAACATAATGGGACTCAGGTAGTTCTCTGCAAACTTGATACTCTAATTCCGCACATAACCAGATGTGAGTGTGTATCTAGTACTATCTATTTTGACATCCTTTCCCATCCATTCTCAAAAGACAGGCTAACAGAAACCATCCCAAAGTATGCAATTCAATGGCATGTATAAGCACTCAAAAGCCACTCACTCTCCCTGCATTATATATAGCCCGCTTGAATAATTAATCCAACATCAAGAATATCAAGAATACCCTGATAATAGAAACAACAAGTGAAAAAAAAAAATACGAAAACAAAAACACACACACACACACAATAGCTGAAAAACGTTTTGTTATTAAAGACAAAAAAAAAATGTATATTTGTACCGTACTGAAGAGAAAAAGGAAGGGAGAAACTTCATACCCTATCATAACCAGCGCACAACATGTTGGAATTGGCCGTTTGCCTTCCACGCAACATCACTGCAATGGCCTTACACACAACCTGGAATTCAAAATCAGCAAAACTCCTTTACCTCCAACCAAAAACCCAATCCCCAAAAACAAAAATAGACTTTAAACCTTGACAACCAGACAACTCAAAACACTTGAATGCTTACGTTTGTTATTGTCTTTATTTCTTCTTTTTTTTTTTATCTGGCCGTCTGTTGATGTCTTTGCCAAGAAAAACAAAATTCCTCTTAATTATAAAAAATGTGTTAAAAATAATCTGAATATTTTTCATAAGTTCAAAAATCATAAAAGATTTTCTTCCAAGCTCAACGAAGACACCATGAAACCACTCATCGAAAGCACGCTTGATTTTGATTATTTTCAGAGAAATACTTAGCCTTTTTTTTTTAATCTATAGATTATAGTAGAACCAAAAACAAGGTAATCCAATCCAACCACGCTCAAATTAGCTTTTTTTCTTGTCATAACACTCAAAATAAACAAAAAAGCAACGCAGGTTCTGAAAAAAAAAAAAAACACTTCTTTTGATCAAAACCTCATTCTGGGAGCACGTTGAGCAGTGATAGAAATAGGAGACCGAAGGCGCGTTTTCTGAGACGACGACGAAGCACTTAGCGAGGAGTTTGCGATAATCGGAGGGGTCGTCGGGCCTGAGGAGGAACGACATGGCGTCGGCGCTGCAGCCGAGGCAGCGGCGCCCCTTGCAGCGGCAGAGGTCCGGCGAGGGAGGCGGCGGTGGGAGCAGCGAGATGACAGTGCCGGAGAGGGTCCGCGCTCGGTTGCGGAACATGCGCCATAGGACGCCAGGGACTGCTGGCCTGCGTTTCCTCGCCATTTTCCCGCGAAAGTGACGAAAAATGATTTCAAATTAGAGCAAGGAGAGTGTGGAGACTCGAGAAAGCGAAAAATTGTTTCTTTATGCATGCCTGCTTGATTTAAGTTCCTAATTTTAAATTTTTTAATTTTTTAGAATTTGTAAAGAAAAAATTATAAATTTTAGTTTTTAGGTTTTTTATTTTTTTTTATAAATTCTGAAAAACTGAAAATTAAAATTAAAAACTCAAACCAAACTGACATATGGTAGTGTTTTGTTTTTTTGGTTCCTTTTTCTTTAACTAGTGAATAATTTTTTTTTTAAGACTGAATGTTTAGAGGCGACTTCTTGTATGACTCTGGATATGTTTGGAACTTTACGGTAGTTGAATCTCATCCATTAGATATGAGATCTAATGGTTATAAAAATTTTAATAAATAATTAAATTTTAATTTATATGTATATTTTACCATTATAGCCTTCTCACTATTATTATAATACATTGAGTACACATCCCCTAGACAAATTTGATACGGTCTTAGGGTCTCCCGGAACCCATCCATATTGCCGAGAAGGCCCTAGGTACTAAGATGACCCGAGTATGCAAAATCAGGCTTTTCTGTCACCGCTATAGCAGTCCGAGACTGCTATAGTGGTAAAGGGTGGGCTGGAAGAGTTAGGTCACTCTGTCAACCACTATAGCAGTCCCATATTGATGCACGAGCAAGGCTAGAACGCCTTGATTGCTATAGCGGTCCCCCATAAGTGTGAATAGTGTCAAAACGTCATTATTCCACTTACAGAACCTCTTTACCCTATAAAATCGTTCCCCTACTCGTTTTCCCCCATTTTTTTTGAACCCTCAACCCCAAACCCTCTCTTCCACTCCCTCCACTCACAACCCCATTTAGATCTACCTCCCTCAAGCTTCAAGTGAGTAAATGTTGTTAGATTATCTCCCTTTTTCCCATTCTTTTATGTTCTTGGGATGGGTGTTGATATTTTTCAATGTTATCAAGTGGGGTGTTCTCCCAATATTGTTATAGTTGATCTAGAGCTAACAAGAGGGTATTAGAGATTAATCTAGAGTTTTGCAGTGATTATGGTAAATGTTGGTGCCATCCTCGCCCCACGGGACTAAGTTGATGTTGACGTCATTTCTTTCTCCCCTCTAGGTGAATGAGTTCAAGCTCGTAACCTTAGGGCCTGTTTGCTTTGCCTGTTTTCGATTTTAGTTTTAGCTGCTTTGTGAAGGAAAAAAAAAACTGAAAATCGATTCAGCTTTTCTTTCAGTTTTTCCTTTACAAATCTAGAAAACTGAAAACTGAAAACTGGAAACTGAAAACTGGAAAATGCAAAGCAAACAGGCCCTTATTTTTTTTTTATCATTATGAGTATGTTTTGTTGGAAAAATTTAAATTGAAATGATATCACAAATAAAATAAAATAAGCATAAATTAATCAATCCTAATAAAATTAATAAACCCATGACTCATAAAATAAAGAATTGGAGATATATAAAATAAAGGGAATTAATTAGATAGTAGCTTATGGGGTTTATTGGCTGAGGCGTGCCAGGCACTGAGCTTAAGATTATTTCGCTGCCGCGAGTCAATCAATCGATGCATATGGTCTTCACGGCTAATACTTCTTAGGATACAACAGCCACTTCCCACTAACTTTGCACTTGAAATAATAGAATTACAAGAATAACTTTAATGGATTGCTCATGGGAAAAATTTTATAATAGACCAGTTTTGTTTTGTATCCCAGAAAATGCACTCTAACTCCTTTCCCTCATCCCTATATATTTATATGACCTGTTCTATTTATACTGATGGCAAAATAAATATAATGAGCTATCTAGCATTCCAAAAGCAACGTTCACACCCAACGTTTAGAAATGCCCCTTATATTTTGATGAAATGATAGTTAAGCATTTAAGTAAAATTAATTCAATAAAATTTTGAAGCCTTTGCTAAAAACCCGGAACAAAATCATGAGATTTGAAGGAAGCATTTTAACATAAACAATACAACAAATGCTTTTAATACTAATATAATAGTCACGTATTAATAGTTTAGAATCAAACACAAATATTATTAACTTTGAAATAATATAATCATTAGCAAAATACAACAATCCCCCACATATTTCAAAGTTAATATTATATTCAGTGCATTAGTAATAGTGTCTTTTGGACTATTAACTAGCACTTAGAGCAAATGAAATTTGAACCACAAAAATATCGGTGAGATTAGAACTTCTATGAACCTCCATTACATACATGACTCAGTGATCCCATCATTCATATAGTCTTCTCATCCAGAGTTGCTTAATGCTGTTTGGTGCATTTTGGCCTTGCATCATTACCTGGATTTCATGAGTGGCTCTAGAGAATAGCCTAAGCTTCCATAGAAGCGGCCCCACTTCCACCACTCATATTAGTGAATTTATCAAGTACACACTACAGTCAAGCATTTGAAGTAGTTTTGTAACATAACCGAAAAAGAAACAAAAATGGGGCATAGTTTTGTAATTACGCTACCGTAACCCATCCCCACACACACACACAAATACACACACACATTACATATCTCTCTCCCTCCTATCCCTCTCTATTTCCTCACTCACACCCACACCTATGTTCCCTTTTTCTTCTCCTTCTCTTTTCTTTTAATTTTATTTTATTTTGTCAACCCACAAACTCCATTGTGATCTTAGTTTGTTATTAAATCTTCATGCCTTTTTGCTTCCAAAGCTTGAGGTAAGTCCCCAATCTCAATCTCATCCATTTTTTTTGTCACTCTAAGGTATATCTTAAAACTAGTGAGCTCTCAAAGTTAGTGAATGGATATATGTTTGATATTTTAAGTATAAATCTAGTGAGTTAGGAGTTCTGATATTAATAGGTTGTAGTGGTAGTGTCAAGACTTGATTTTTCTCTAATCCTTAAGAACCCTAGGTTCCATAAATTGGGGGTTTTGTTCAATGGACTCTGTAATTGATAAATTGTTTTGAAACAAATTATTGAAACCTATCAAAATACTTATGTTTGCTAGATTTTATTGACGCGAAGCGAGCTACTCCTTCTAAAGCTGTCAGGGAGAGGCCTAGTTGATCCTTTTATACTGTGAGTGGCTATTTACATAGTGGCAGTGTTTTAAGCTATTTTTATGGGAGAAACTAATTTATTAGATTTGATAAAAATTTATTTTGAGCTACTTCAAGTATTTGGTCAGTTCAGTCACTTAATTTTCTCAAATATAATGATTATTAATATGACTGGATGATTTGATTGAAATTATTGCTAGTTCTCTTTGTAGATTTTTATAATGCCATGATTTTGCTATATGTTGTTTCAATATGGATTTGAAAAGTTTACAATAGTTGATACCTATAAGGTTAGATTAATATAAAGATTGAATTTTAGATTTATAAATTATGTTTAATAAAAATTTAAGAAAATCATGATGGGTTCTAAGATGGAATTACCACTTGCCATAGCAAAGAGAAGTAATGACAATATCGCTAGCCGTAGCGAAGAGATACAACCGCATTACCACTCGCCATAGCAAAAAGATATAATGGCAATACTACTCACCATAGCGAAGAGATATAATGGCATTACCACTTGCAGTACCAAAGAGATGTAATAGCCTATGTACACATAGTTTCTCTTAGTGTGATAAAGTTTGAAGGAACCTTATTTGATAAATAATAAACCTTGTGATTGACAAGTTGAGATTACTCCCCAAATAGGATTTATGCTTCTTATGTAACCCTCATGAGTATTTGAATATTGGATGATGAAGTAAATTTTATGGGAGAATAAGGAATTGGAGAAAATGGTGAGAAAGTGTGTTTAGTAATTTATTAATTTGAGATTTGAGTTTTTTATTTCCCCTATAGGAATTATGGACTACTGCATGTTTATTATTGGCTTTTAAAAATGTGTATGATTTATAGCCTATACTGTTTTATATCACATACTCGTGCGTTGATCGGTTTCTTCTTTTTGTCCACTTTGTTTATAGTTTTCATTGGGTCTGTTTGATTCACCTCTTTCCTTTTTCCTCTAGATTTTTAGGTAGCTGAGTAGCAGGTTCCTAGGATTGCTATTTACCCAAGATATTCTTTTTGGTAGGCCTCTATTGTCAATTAAGGCTTTTTGGTTATTGACTCTAATATTTTGTAGCTATAGGATATAAGTTGACTATTTTGATTTATATGTATGAACAAGAGTTTAAGTATGGATTTTTTTTTGGGTACAACTGGTCCTTATCATGTCAATAACTAGAAATACTAGAATGTATTGGCCGTTGAGATTGGATTATGACATTGCATTACATAATAGGTTAAACTTGGGATGTGGGTTGTTTAGTTTTTAGGGGAGGTGCTGTCGGATTTTCAGTAGCCAACATATTTAAGTTTGTAATTTAATTTAGTAGGATAATATCTTTAGGCTTGCTAGGTTAGGTGAGTTCATCTAACCTATGCACTGGTCACGGCCTAAGTTTGGGTTGGGACAAGTTTGCACTTCAAGAGTAGAATACTCCAAAACTATGAACACTGATTCACAGCTTCAAATTTTCATAAATAGAGTTTTTTTTCATTTTGGTTCCTTTATACTATAGCCGTCCCCACTACGAGTTGTTGAAGAAAGAAACTTAAATTTGGGTCACTTGAAATAGTATAGCTAATTTGTATCAAAACCTGTAATTGAATGAAGAAAAAATATATATTAATGCTAAATATCTTAGACAATTATGGGCCTCTGGAAGTTCTAAACAAATAGTCTTCCACAATTTTCAACAACCACCACTTCAATTCCATCACATGATATGAATAGCAATAGAATAATGAAATTTATTCAGCAAATACTCTAAATGATTTGAAAACTTTAGCTGAAAAATGTAAAATAAAAGTTGTTCTCCAACAACGAGATTAATTGATCACAAAACAAAGCTAAACAACCTATACTTTAAAAAACTAGAATTGTAAAATTAACAAAAAACAAAAGTTACAAAAAAGTTACAGAATTAAATTCAATGCTCACTAGCACATCCTCTCTAATATCAGCAACATGGCATACATTGAAATGATATCACAAATAAAACAACCATAAATTAATCAATGATAATAAAATTAATAAACACATGACTAATATAATAAAGAATTAGAGATATATAAAATAAAAGGAATAAACTAGATAGTAGCTTATCGGGTTTATTGGTTGAGACGTACGAGGCATTGAGCTTAAGAGTATTTCATCACCACGAGTCAATCACTCGGTACAGATGATCTTTACAGCTAATACTTCCCAGGATACAATAGCCACTTCCCACTAACTCTACACTTGAACTGGTAGGATCACATGAACAACTTTAATGGATTGCCCATAGGAAAAATAATATAATAGATTAGTTTTGTTTTGTATCCTAGAAAGTGCACTCTGACTCATATTTTTCAAACTTAGACTGGTGATTGACTCGGTCGAGGCACTGAGTTACTGGGTCACTGGTTCAACCGGTGAATCATAGGTTGAACCGGTTATAATTTATAAAAAAAAATTATTTAGCAAAACATATAATATATATAAATTCTTTACATGTGTTATATCAAAATCAAGCTCAGCCTAGTAGAGTGCAAGTGCGCCTTTCACCGTGCTGGCATGGGTTCTATCCTTACATTGGGCGTTTTTGAAAAAGAAGTTCGTTTATTCATTAAGAGAAATATATAATATATATAATTTTGTGCACATATTATATCAAAGATCAAGTTAGCTTAGTGGATTATAGGCAGAGCTCATAACTTGTTGTCATAGGTTCAAACCTTGCAACAAGAGTTTTTGAAAAAAACTGCTTGATGCTCAGTCAAAGTTGGAGGCGCGGTCAACGGTGGTTCAATGGGCCGATTCACTGAAAACTCACCGGTTCGCTCCAGGTTTGACCATGTTTAACCGGTTCACATGCAAAACCGATTTGATTAAAGAATCGAACCGGACCATTGACCGATTCACCGGTTTCCAGTCCGAACCAGCCGATTCAGTCTAGTTCTTATAACTATGCTTTAACTCCTTTCCTTCATCCCCATATATTTATATGACCTGTACTATTTATACTGATGGCAAAATAAATATAATGAGCTATCTAGTGTTCCAAAAGCAACATTCAAAATATAATGACTCATTACATGTATAAAAACCTCCCTATGTTCACACCCAATGTTCAGAAACATCCCCTTATATTTTGATGAAATGATAGTTAAGCATTTAAGTAATAAATTAATTCAATAAAATTTTGAAGCCTTTGCTAAAATCCTAGAACAAAATCATGAGATTTGAAGGAAGCATTTTAATGTAAACAATGCAACAAATGCTTTTAATACTAATATAATAGTCACATATTAATAGTTTAGAATCAAACACAAATATTATTAACTTTGAAATAATATAATTATTAACAAAATACAACATGTTTATGCATTATGATCTTTAAATATGAAATTGGAATGAGAATATGTATAGAATATGAATTTGCAAGTTATGACAAGCTGGTTAAGATTAAGTTTGTGAGTATAGCATGAAAAATGTATTTTTAGGAAACCATAGGACCATGTTTGATATGTTGGATGCTATGAAAATGTTTATGTGCCCAAGAAGAGATTTATTGAAAAAATATATATTTTAGCAAGTTTACTAAAGTTGTCAATGCAATTTATGGTTTAATAATATTGCCACCTTGTCAAGGGACTTCAAAAAAAGATGTTAGAGTATCGAGTTAAGTTATATTGGAAAGATGTAGAGCAGAGTATGATTTATCCCCATTAACAAATATGTTATTAAGATTTTAGAGTTATTTAGTTATGAAAATATGATAGCTTGAGAGATAATTTAGAAATTCTCTCATAAAAGTTTTAGAGTACAAATCTTTGTATGATTCATGACAGTTGGCGGCGACATACTCTGTGGGCTTTGGAAATCACAATATCTACAAATGGGTGATACATTGGACATGATTTCATAGCCACAATTATGCTAAGGTTAGACTGTTAGAGTTACGATTCATGTTTAAAAGCTGTTAACCTTGGTACATCTAACTGCCAAAGAGGCTGTGTGCTAAGTGGCCATGAGGCAATCTAATGTGATGTTAACCTTAGTACACCTAACTGCCAAGGAAGGGGTGTACTGAGCAACCATGGAGGAAATCCTTTAAAATCTTAACCTTGTCATATCTGGCCGCCATGGAGGCAATATGTCAAGAGCTATCGAGGCAGGCTTTATAGAGACCAAATAAGTTTTGGACCTAGTAAGGTGCCCATAGAGAATAGAGATATTTACAGGTAGCAATTATCATTCTTATATATACGTTTATCATGTTCAGAGTACTGTTGTTTATGATTCAGAGAAGTTTAGGATTTTTTTCCTTAAATGTTTATATATATATGTATGGAATTGTTTTAGAGCTTGCTTTATTATTATTATTATTATTATTATTATTATTATTATTATTATTATTATTATTATTGTTATCATCATCATCATCATGATTTTATAAATCTTGGTTATCGTCCCATGCAAGGGTTACAAGTGAGAATTCATTCACTGAGTTTTTGATAAAACTCACCCCCTCCTTTCTCCTATTACAAATATAGCGGTTGTTGCGGGTTCTTTTCAACCACTTCCTCCCTAGCAGCATTAGAGTTCTCCATTGGTGAGCTTCACTTGGAGTGAAGTATGGACTGGCCAGATGTCCCAACAAAAAATATGCTAGCCTCTTTAGTCCTTCAGACTTCGAGCCTGGAGGGGTTGTAGACCGATCGGACACATATAACCTTGCCTCATGAGAGCAAAACAGAAAGAATGGCCCACAACTGACCCCCATCCTTTGGGCCATCCTGGCCGCCTCACCCCTAGACTGGCAGAACCTCGGCAGCCTGGCAGGCCCACATATATGAGGGAAGCCTACATACACGAGAATCAGGCTTCATAACCTTGAGAGGCTCAAAGGAACATAGGATCCCCTACCCCTCGGGATATGAAACGTCTCTCTGAATAGGAATATCCGATCATCAAATAGAAACGACCTAGCATTGATGGCGATAACAGACTCCTGGCTGATGGATATAGACTGAGCTGAGACAATGCGGAGGGCGATAAGATCAGATACAAGCCTACCCAATTCTACTTTGAACCTAGACGGTAACATTTTGGTGTCGTTTGTAGGGAATCAGTAAAACTTTTTCCTATCCTTGTAAAGCTGCCCAGATTGCACGCTCTCCACCTATCCCAATGGTCAACACATGCAGTAAGAGGGACATCCAAAACACTATCACCAATACCCAACCCAACAATGACAATAGAGGGAGTACGAATGATGTGGCCCCTCCCCCCAGTTCGTTAAGCAGATCATGAAAACCCTCGAGGACATACGGCAGCAAATAAACGTCATAAACCAATAACGCAATGAAAATCATGAAGAATCCCAATTTTCTCCAGAGCATTTGGAGACTCAACCATCATGTACAAACCATAACCCTTACTGGCTCCAACTGACAAACTACATCATTCAACTCACCGCACCCTCTCACATACCGAAACACCGACTTACCATTACCAAGCTAAACACACCACAATTTTCCCAGTTATCATTCAATCGACAAACACATAGCCATCTCTGACCATCCAGGACACCCATTGACAAAGTTCATCATGACGGAGCCCGTCCCACCCTCTTAGCGACCGCCAACCCACTTGCAACCTTATGACGGTACGTTCGAGCCCCAAAACCATATTGATGGCTTTAATAATGCAATGCTAGTCTGCGGTGACTCCGAGGCCCTCCGTTACAAAGCCTTCCTTGCTACTCTTATAGATGCAGCGTGATGCGAGTGTCGCAACTCACAACAAATTAGAAAATTATTTTAATACTAAATTGTACCAAAAATGTAGCAAAGGATACAACCTAAGTCGTCTCTCAAGGAGGCCTTATCACTTGGTTGAGAATTGGGGGTTTGGAAGAATGAGAATTATAGCAATGAAAATTAAAAGATAATAGAAACAGTGGAGAAAGGCACTAGTGCAAGGTATCCTAGGATTAGAAATCAATTATCATTGACCAAATATTAAACCCATTGATGGCTATTAGTAATAAATTATTAGCAATTCTACTAGTGATCAATCGACCATAGAATTGATCAACGAAATTAACAAATAAATAAAATCTCAATTTAATTGGTTATTACAATGATCCAAGGTACTAATTGCTATAGCCTAACTGCCAATTGAAAAGTTGATTCTAATGTTCTTCTTCAAACATAAATTGATAGATCCATCAATCTATGCCCAAAGGTTTTTTTTCTAAACGATAATCGCCAATTTAGTTATTCTAATAAATATTATAGCAATTAGCAAAATAATTAAAGAAATAGAACTACAGAACGTTAAGAAAACCAATGCATTTAATATAAACAAACGGTCTCAAATGTCATCTCAATCCATTCGGAAACCCCTACACTAGTAAAGAAATCTATTCCTCTATCTCTGGAGGATTACAGCAATGAATATAGAAGAACCTAAAACAATAGCAATAATCCTTGCCACAATCTCCAAGACAGAGCACCTTCACTAATGGAACCCTTAGAGAGAGAAGGAGAAGAAAAAGATGCAGAGAGAGAATAATAAAGTGGCTGCCCAAAAGTGAGTCAAAAGCTAGGGTAAAAGTCTATAACAATCCTTTAAATACTGTTCTCTAAAATAGCCCAAGATGGAGCCCAAAAATAAGTTAAACGAGTTGTTCTGCATCATCACACGACTGCTGCAACACTCAATGGTGAGCCACACTGAAGAACGTCATTTTTCAGGTGCTGTTAACCACTACAGTGGTCAATGAACACTGCAGCGGTGGATAGAATTGAATCTGGCCTCAGCACTAAAAATAGCAACTGTAGCCCTTTGAATAATCATTCCAACACCACCAAAATCACTACAATCGGACATCTATAGCTCCAGATATTGTGAAACTACTAACTAGAGGTCAAGTTGGACAGCATCAGAATATCAACAACCTTTAATCTTGCAATCCGATTTTCACCAAGATATTCTTAGAACTGGATTTTGGGCTGAACATGAAAGTTGTAGAGGACTTCTTAAGCTTTCCAAAACATCTTTATTTATCTTAATCCGATCCTTTGTTCTTGACAATTGCACTTGATCCAAAGCTCCTGTACTCAAGACTATACTCAAAGAGACAAGTCAAACACAACAGGATGTAATCCAATAATTATCCCAAAATCAATGCAAAAATCATCAATTCTATCAAAATCACACAATGAGGAATAAATTAAAATCTTTATTAATTGTGTCAACAACACATTAAAACTCATGTAAAAAGCTAAGGTTTAGAAGTAAGATAAGTGGCACAAATGCCCCTTATCACCGTGCAGTAATGGTTCTCATCCTTTCCCTCTCGTGAGTTTTAATGACCTAATTGATCATTTTCTAAACCATTTAACAGCTAGCAAGACCCATTAGAAGACGATTGGAAGCCTGTATGGCCTCGTACAGGGTGATCGAGAACAATTGAAGGATTTCATGGGATGATTCAACAGGCAGACGACTCAAATTAAAGACTCGGATCAGAAGGTCGTTATGTACGCCTTCGTAGGGGCACTGAAACCAAGATTATTTGCCGAATCGCTAGACATTAATCCCATTCATAGTCTAGATGAACTCCGTAATAGTGCAGCCTGGTACATCACAGGGAGGAGCCCAAAGGCCACCCATAATCCCCAAGGAGAGAGGGGGTTGATAAACACTCTTTTTGTAAATATGTTCCCTTTAACACTTAGTGCTTTTGCATTGTTTTTGAGTTTAATTTCCGTGAGTTTGCCAACTTTTGTACATAATCCTCCTTGCACTCAATTTTGTTTGGTGTTTTCTTTTCAGTGATTTTTACACAATTTTGGTCTATGTCTCTTATGAGTTCTTTTTCTTGCAGAGAAATTCGTGGTCATCTAAAGAATCACCTTTGGTAGTGCACTGTAGAGTGGAGCTTAGAGCACACTTGAAAAGAAGAGAAAAAAGCTGGAAGCTTTTTGGCCGGACAGCCTCGTTGCAGCAAACATCAGTCGCTGCAGTGGGCGAGGGAGACAAAGCAAGACCAGAAATGAAGGCACACTCACTGCAGCGAAGGATGTTCGCTGCAGCGAGCATGAGAAGTGGTGCCGGTGGAGTTTGTTGAAGCTCGTTGGCTGCAGCGAACATCACTTGCTATAGTGAGCGTAGCGGGACCGGACCTGAAAGTTTAATTTTGTAATTTTGACCCACTTAGGCCCCTTTTTAGCAAATTTTATGTTGATGCAATGCTCTGAGGCATGAAAACCGAGGCATTCTTTGCCAAATTAGGAATAGGTTTAGGTTATTGGAGAGAGCTCACTTCCCTTCTTTTCTTCTTCTTCTTCTTCCTCTTCCTCTCTACATTCAAGAACTCACTGATACACTTAGTTTAGTTTATCTTTATGTTGATTTTAGTTTCTGATTCTAGTGTTCTTCATCTTTTTCTGGTTGTAACTTCCTTCATGGAGGGGTAGTATTCCTGCTAGCTCAAAGGATTCAAGAGCTAGGGTAGTGTTATGAAACATTGTTGATTTGAATGCAAATGCTTAGTGATGTTCTCTTTCCCTTTCATATTTATGATTCATTTACATGTTGAGTTAGGTGCTAATTTAGGTATGTGAGCATGAATTGTAAGCATATTTAATCTAGCTTGTTGATTGAGTGCATGCTAATTGATTAATTAGTGAGTATTTAGTTGACTAGGAGAATAGAGATAATTCTTGATTGAGGATTGGACTATGGCAAATGGTATTGTTTAATATGTTCATACATTTATGTGTTGTGATTGCAATTATTAGGTGTATATGCTTTATGTTACCCTCTAGTTGATAGACTTTAAGGAGAATTGCTAGCTAATTGTGTGATTGCATGATTAGTGCATACTTCCTTACTAAGCGTTTGATGTTTTGATATGTTAATGATTGACACTCCCTAGCTTGAGAATCCCCTAGGCTAGCTTTCTTTATAATTGTTAATTTCTATTGCTCATAATCTTGATTTTAATTTTAATGCAACTAAACCCCCTTTTTTATTCTGGCTAATTAGTTCAGTTTCCTCGTGAGATGACCTGGGTTGCATACCACTATATAGGTTTGGGAGTGTAACTTCCTATTTTAAACTTAGTGTTAACAAAGGCTAGCTACCAAGTTTTTGGCACCGTTGCTAAGGAGACTGTGGTATTTAGTTATGTTCATACTATGAATTTGTGAATAGTTATTTTCTTTTATTTCTTTCATTTTAAGAAAAACACAAAAAAAAAATTATAGTTAGTTTTATTTTTATTACTTTAGTTTTCTTCATGTTGGTTCTCATGCATGACTCGATCCGAGCCTGATCCCCATTTAGCCTGTTTTGATCCTGAGATAGAGAGGACTCTAAGGCAATTGAGATAGACTCGGAGACAATTATTTCCCTTTGAAGAACTATCTGATGTTTCTCCTTTAAATTCCAATCTTGAAGTAGGAACTGTTTATACATCTCCTAAACTTTTTGATTTTTCTATTAGTGTTTCAGGGAGCTCAGATTATATGGCTGATCAAGGGAGAACTCTTAAGGAGCTTGCAGCTCTTGACATGTTTTAATAACCCTTGGGAATCGTTTATGCTGATTTGGAGATGGACTTTGAGCTCAAATCCGAGCTTATACATCTACTTCCGAAGTTTCATGGCCATGGAGGTGAAGATCCACACAAGCACCTCAAAGAATTTCATGTTGTCTGTTCAAACATGAGGCCGCTTGGGGTCGATGAGGACCAGGTGAAGCTACGGGCATTCCTTTTCTCTCTCTCTCTCTCTCTCTCTCTCTCTCTCTCTCGGGAAATGCCAAAGATTAGCTCTTCTACCTTCCACACGGGGTAGCAAACAGTTGGGCTAGATTGAGAAAGCTCTTCTTGGAGAAATACTTTCCAGCATTTAGAGCTTTCGCCATCAGAAAAGACATATGCGGAATAAGGCAATTGTAAGGGGAGACACTTTATGAGTATTGGGAGCGGTTCAAGAGATTATGTTCCAGCTGCCCTCATTACTAGATCCCTAAGCAGCTGCTTATTTAGTACTTTTATGAGGGTTTGACACCCATGGATTAGAGTATGATTGACGTGGCAAGTAGAGGTGCTCTAGTTGATAAGACTCCAGCTGTAGCAAGGGCCCTGATTGAAAGCATGGCAGAAAATTCACAACAGTTCAGGTCTAGAGCACAGTCAGGTACTAGGAGTATGCATGAAGTAGTCTAGTTAGATTCTCCAGCTTTACAGCAAACTCTTGAGGAGATTTCTAGGTTCATGAAGCAGCTGACTTTGGGTCAAGTTCAACTTCTAACTCCAGCTTCAACTCACCCTACACCAGCTATGGCATGTTGCATTTGCTCTTGTCACACTCATACCATTGATGCCTGTCCATAGTTGATAGATAATTCACTTAATGTCTTTGTTGCAAATGTTTCCTCTGCGAGACCTCAGAATCAGCAGCAATATAATCCCTATAGCAACATATACAACCCAAGGTGGAGAGATCACCCAAACATGAGATGGGAGAATTCATCAAAATCAGCAATTTCAGAATCAACCCCCATTTCAGCAATAGCAGAGGTACCAACCACCCCATCAGAGACAGCCACAGCCACAGCTTCCACCACCACCTCAGATTCCTACATTACCACCTCTAGTAGCAGCTTCAGATCAGCCAACCATGCAGAAGATGATGAAATTATTATTGGAGCTGAGGACTGAAGTTAATCAAATAAAGAACTCTTCCTCCCAGGCTCAACAGCCTACCTCCTCATAAATCCCGTCTCAAACCATCCTAAATCCTAAGGGGAATGTTAGTTCTCTCACCCTAAGGTCTGGGACAGTCTTACCTGAAATCAAGAACCTAAGTAAGGAGGAGAAACAAGAGGAACCAAACAAAGTGGTTGAAGAGGATGCACCTGTCAATGATGGGAATAAACAACCATTGGTGACTCCAGTTGCTGAAGAGACAATCTTTATCTCATTGCTTTTCCCTCAGAAGGCCACTTCATCAAAAAGGCCAGCTGAAGTTGAGCTAGATAAAGACTTATTAGAGATATTCAAAAAGGTAGCAGGACCGGACCAGAAAGTTTAATTTTGTAATTTTGACCTACTTAGGCCCCTTTTTAGCAAATTTTATGCTGATGTAATGCTCTGAGGCATGAAAACTGAGGCATTCTTTGCTAAATTAGGATTAGGTTTAGGTTTTTGGAGAGAGCTCACCTCCCCTCTTATCTTCTTCTTCTTCCTCTCTATATTTAAGAACTCGCTGATATACTTAGTTTAGTTTATCTTTGTATTGATTTTAGTTTCTGATTCTAGTGTTCTTCATCTTTCTCTAGTTGTAACCTCTTTCATGGAGGGGTAGTGTTCTTGCTAGCTCAAGGGATTCAAGAGCTAGGGTGGTGTTATATGAAACATTTTTTATTTGAATGCAATTGCTTAGTGATGTTCTCTTTCCCTTTGTGTTTTTCCTCTTTTTTCATGTTTATGATTCATTTACATGTTGTGTCAGGTGCTGATTTAGGTATGTGAGCATGAATTGTGAGCATATTTAATCTAGCTTGTTGATTGAGTGCATGCTAATTGATTAATTTGTGAGTATTTGGTTGACTAGGAGAATAGAGATAATTCTTGATTGAGGATTGGACTATGGCAATTGGTATTCTTTAATATGTTCATACATTTATGTGTTGTGATTGCAATTATTAGGTGTAAGTGCTCTATGTTACCCTCTAGTTGATAGACTTTAAGGAGAATTGCTAGCTAATTATGTGATTGCATGATTAGTGCATAGTTCCACACCAATCGTTTGATGTTTTGATATGTTAATGATTGACACTCCCTAGCTTGAGAATCCCTTAGGCTAGTTTTCTTTAAAATTGTTAATTTCTATTGCTCATAATCTTGATTTTAATTTTAATGCAACTAAAGCCCCCCCTTTTTTTCCATAATTAGTTCAGTTTCCTCATGAAACGACCCGGGTTGCACACCACTATCTAAGTGCCTTATGTAATTCAGTTTGGGAGTCTAGTTTCCTATTTTAAACTTGGTGTTAACAATGGCTAGCTACCAGGGGTTCAAGCTTAGAGTCAATCTTGAAATTTATTCCAAAGGAATCAAGGGCCAAGAAGGAACAGAGAAAGATACCTAGACAATCGGGCCCTGCAGCGTGCCTACACGAACTACGCCCAGTTTGAGGCCTCGAAAGATGTGATTCTTCGTGATGTTTGTAGCACTGGGATTGTAGCACTTCCAGAAGCATCAAGATTCCAACCTTGGTATGTTGACTGGCGTAAGCACTATGACTATCACTAAGCTTTCAGTCATATAATCGATGAATGCAACGTTCTCAGGGACCTTTTGGAGAGTCTAGCCAGAAGCGGCAAGCTAGCCAAATATTTCCCAAATTATTCGGGTAGAAAAGAACGAAGGTCAAAAGAAGACCGACCAGGATGATCAGGAATAAAATCACTAGCAAGAAATAAGGGCCCATCTATGAAGGGCATTATTCATACAATTGCAGGCGGTTATGTCGGGGGTGGCCTATCAGAATCTACTCGGAGAAGACCCATGCGAGGCTTGAAGGCTGTGATGAGTGTTGGTCAGAGCTTCCCCAGACCAGACAAGGATGATATCCCAATCACTTTCTCGGCTGAGGATTTCAAAGGGACAGAACCCAATCATGATGATCTGATGGTCATCCGGGTCATTGTTGCTAATTTTGAAGTAAGAAGGGTTTTGATTGACCAGGGAAGTTCAGCTGACATCATTTTTATGGAAGTTTTTTCAAAGCTTAACCTGCCTAAAGAAAGCATCTTCGTATTTTATGGCAGTTTAATAAGATTTACTGATGAGCAGGTCATCCCTAGGGGGAGCATAGAACTATTAACCACCTCTAGCGGGGTTACAACCATCCCGGTGAAATACCTCATTGTGGACAAGCAGAGCCCATACAACATCATCATCGGCCAAATATCTATTAACAAGCTCAGAGCAATCATTTCAACCCCCCACCTCATGATGAAGTTTTCAATCGATTCAGGAGTCAGGGCAATCCATGCAGACCAACAGAAGGCCCAGCAATGTTATGGGGATTGCTTGCGAATACACAGGCAATCCTCGACCAGTGTTACTAGCAAGAAAAGGAAGCATACCGAGCATTCTGATGTTAATGTGAAGCAGGCTGGTTGCGTTGACATCAATATGGCCGAGCTAGACTCACGTGAAGACTTCCAGGAGACTAGACCTCAGCCCAAGGGGGAAGTGGAGAAAATCAAACTTGGAGATGATGAAGAACAGAGCGTGGCAGTCGGGGCGGGACTGACACAAGATATAAAGAAGAAGGTGACCGGCTTTTGATAGAATATACAAATTTGTTTACTTGGGTGCTAGCCGACATGCTGGGCATTGATGCGAGTTTCATGAGCCATAGATTGGAGGTTATTCCCAGACATAAGCCCGTAGCCCAGTAAAAGCAGATCCTAATCGACTAGAAAAAGAAGATTGTGAGGGTCGAAATTGAAAAACTCTTAAAAACAGCAGTTGTTAGGGAACTGAAATACACAACATGGCTTTCTAATGTAGTCCTGGTTGAAAAGAAGAGTAGGGGAACATGGCGGATGTGTGTTGATTTCAAAGATCTTAACAAAGTCTGCCCCAAAGATTCTTATCCCCTACCAAACATTAACAAGTTGGTAGATTCGGTTGCAGAGTACTAGCTCCTGAGCTTCATGGATGCCTACTCAGGATACAATCAGATTCCAGTGCATCTAGAAGACGAAGAAAAGACAGCTTTCATGACGTACTACTACCGAGTAATGCCTTTTGGTCTGAAAAATGCAGGAGTCACATACCAATGGTTGATGGACAAAGTTTTTGAGCAGCAAATAGGCAGAAACATTGAAGTCTATGGGGACGATATGGTCGTGAAGATTGGTTGTAATGGAGACCATACGGCTGATGTAACACCCTAATATTTAACTCAACATGCCTAGAACGCATTTAAGTTAATTATTAGTCATTACTCTTTTGTTCCAGTTTTTAACTCAAACTTCTTTAAAATACTTTAGTAAAAATATGGGTAAAAATTTTTTTGAACTTAAATACCAAATCGTGAGTCATGTGATACTAAATACCTAACGCCATTACCTTACCAAGAGAGATGTTAGAAACGACATCGTAAATACGTATTACAAACTATAACATAACATAACTCAAATAATGATGACATATCAATAATCAGATCATAATAGTGATGTCTTGTAATTTCAAGGACATCAATATATATCCATCAATAATATACAAACTGATAACTGAGATACAATTACTCTAAGGAAAAATATCCAAAGGAAGTTATCTCCGTAGCTCCTCGCCCACTCTCAAGACAAATCACGAACTACACTCTTCATTCATGTCCGGAGACGACACTTAAAAGAAAAGTGGATGAGAAACTTATACAAGAATCTCAATAGGCTTCCCTCACTATAACACAAGTGTCATCGCTATCGCCCTCGTGAATCTTGGGTTTAATTATGAAAATGGTGAACATATATATATAAGGTTCATTTATTAAGTTCTAAATATCATTAGCCGAGACCCAGATCTTTAGCATGAATCTTAATGTCATGAATGCAACATATTAATCATGGATGCATGTCAATATCATATACATAATATCATAAAATTCATAAAACAATGCATATGATATAAAGAACATCATGATCATCATTCTTACAAGTGACTTAAACTTCTTTTTTTCTGTTTTCCTTGGGGGTCAGCTCTATAATTCTCTCTTTTCTCGAGAGTTCTAGGTTATGAGCTCATACCTCACTAGTAAAGTCGTCACTAGCGATTCTTATCCCTTTTGATAAGATAAATTCCTCACTCTTAAGGTACGGATAAAAAGGGCATTAGGATCACCTTTCATAACCTTTAATCTAGGAGTCTAAAGGATCATTTCCTATTTGAATCACCTCTCTCATAACCTTTAATTCGGGAGTCTAGAGGATCATTTTCATGTGTCTTATGTCACCTTTAACCTTGGCATGTTATATAGAGATGTAAATATGAATAACTCATCATTTCAACATTTCATGCTCATAAACTTCATGGAATCATGCATTTCAATTTATCAAGCATAATTATAACATACCATAATCTCTAAACTACATAAACATGCATCATACTTCATTGCATATATCCATAAGCCACATAAGTTTCAACACATGAATATAGCCTCTCACAAGATATCAACCGTATTCATGCCATCAAATTTATCAACATTTACGCTTAAGCCCCAAAGGTCAAATCACAATTTTCAAAGGTTACGGGTCAAAATGCAAATACCCCTTTGTAACACCTTCTCACAAACTAGAGATCTTTAACATTAACCAATACTTTAATAGACATATAACTATTAGAAACCGTTATAAACTCATCGTAAAAACCTTTTAAGGCCATAAACCAAATTTCAATACATTTTAGGGTCAAAGTGCAAAATCGCTTTGTTTTTAATATTTAAACGCACTAATCTAATTTCTAAATCTTTATATAAACTTCATAAATGGTATTTTGGACTCATGGACACATTCAACATCATTAGTAGCTTTAAATAAAATCATTTGGCTGAAATAACATAGTTGTTAGTTCAAAACACAACTTTCTCGTATTTTGCAAAACGGCTCAAACTAACACTTGTAACTACCCTTTTATGCATCTATGGTACCAAAAAATAATTTTTACAATAACTATTAGCGATTTAAACTCATCTAAACATCCTAAATCAGTAACATTTTCAGTTCTAAAGGATTAGATCAGAATACTACAATTTTAGCATTTAAAATCATGAGAAAAACCGATTCTTAATCCTTTATAATTTCTAGGTCTTTCAAAATTTCTTTGTACAAATTTAAAGACAAGATCATGCCTAAAAATAAAGTATATCAAGATTTAAATTAGAATTATATATGCCAAAAATAAATAGATGAGAAGTGTCCATGATGAAAGTTGTCATTTAAAATAAAACAAGTAAATCTTGAACTTTAGGTTTAAAATGATAACTAGAATCATAAACTTGTCTTGTAACCTTATTATTATCATTATAAGGTGATAACTTGGAAAGATAAATATGAAATGCAAGGCTTGAGATATAAATATAAAGATACAAATTCATTCTTAGGTATTTATGATTTAGGTGACAACTTGAAAGTAAATATGAATATGCAAGTTTATATTATTATCTTCAAGAATTAAAGTGATAACTTGGAATATAAATATGATTATGAAAAGCTTGAAATATAAATATGATATGCAAGAACTTATAACATAAATATGGATGCAAGTTCATTTTTATGTCTTATTAAGCTTAAAACTCAAGACTTAGTAACTCCTTTAGAAATCTTTTGTCATCAAGAATTAAATCTTGGGCTTTAGAGGACATTTAAATGATGGATTCACAACCACCACCATGATTCCTCATCATCAAGCCATGGTCATTATCAAATCATAAAGATCAAAAATATAAAGGAAGAACAAAAGAAAGAACATGAAATAAAATCCCTACCAAGTTGTTTCTTTGTTAATTAGAGTAAGAGCTTGATCTTGTATGAGATATCAATGACAAAATCTGATCTTAGTGATGGTATATATTTGGCCAAGTGAAGATGAAATGGTGGGAGGATTTTTGTTGTGTTCTTGTGTTTGGATATGGAAAGTTTAGGTGCTTAGGGGTTGATTTACGGTATGTATGTGTTTGTTTGAGCTTGGGAACTTGGATGGATATCAAGAATGGAGTCTCTTGCAGGTGGAGAAGGAAGAAGAAGAGAGCTTTGTATTTAGAGAGAGAAGAGAGGATTTTTGGCTAATTTTTGTGAGCAAGACTACAACCAAAAATAGAAATGGTAAGAATGAATGTTTGTGTGTGAATTAGGCTTGGAAAACACATATTTATAGGGATTTTGGGGGGTGAGGCAGCTGCATTAATGGCTATAATGGGGAGTATTTTTTTCAATTTTTGTGAGTGGTAGGACATATATTTGATGGGTATTTAATTTGTAATGGTTTAGAAATGATAAATTAGTGTAAGTGGCTTAACCATCAAGAGTTTAAAATTCTCAAGACAAAAATTAAATGGCCAACATTTATAGTGGAAATTTTAGTGCTAATAATCTGAAGTAATAAAATAAAAATAAATTTAAAAATATATTTTATTTTTGAGAAAAGAAATTGTTAGTGGAAAAGAAATTGATAAACTAAAGTAAGTGCTTAATAATCAAATATTTAAGGTGCTCCATTACAAAATTAAATGGCCAACATATGTAGTGGAATTTTTTAGTGCAAATAATCTGAAGTAATAAAAAAAAAATCTAAAATATATTTTATTTTTAAGAAAAAGAAATTTAATACACTAATTTCCTATTATGTGTCTTAAGAACCCCTTTTTAATTAAGAAAGAAAACAATATTTTCTAAAATAATTTTATGTTTAAAATTATCTCAAATAATTATTTTGACTCAAGATAAATAAATAAAATTAATTTATCTTTAATTAGAGCCTAATATTGCCTATATTTACTTAATTACGAAATAAGCTCATTTATTGTTAATTAGGGGCAAAATGGTAATTTACAGAAAATTCTCTAAACCACCCCTAACATTTTCAAATATCAAATTACACATGTAATAAAACATTTTGAACTCCCTAAGTGACTAGGTTCAGAAATTACTTAATCTCGTGTTAAATTACCACAGGTATTTTGGTAATTTCACTTATGTAAAAATTGAAGTTAATATTTTCACATCTACAACACACATAATCCCTTTCACATAAACTAACCCCTTGAGGATAGACCGGCCGCCCTGATTTGTGCAAAATGACCCTAGGGGCATTTTGGTCATTTGTACATTGAAAAATTGAAAATCGCGATTTTTGCACATATTGCTATTTAATCATCATATAATGTTATTCTAATATCAAAATATCCTATCAAGATCAATGACCATTTTGGCCTCAAATCTTGTGTAGAAAATGACCTAGGGGTATTTTGGTCATTTTGTATAGCAGTAAAAATCGAGACGTTACAGCTGACCTTTAGGAAATCTTCGAGGAACTAAGAAAACATAATATGTGTTTGAATCCGAACAAGTGCATATTCGGAGTGCAAGCTGGAAAGTTCGTGGGCTTCATGATCACACATAAAGGAATTAACAAATGCAGGGCTGTCATTTAAATGAGAAGCCTGACACAGTAAAGGAGGTTCAGCGACTAGCAGGATGAGTGATGGCTTTAACCCATTTTATGTCTAAAGCGGGCGACAAGACAACCCCTCTGTTTGATTGCATTTGGAAAGCAAAACAATTCGAGTAGAATGACAAGTGTGAAGTAGCTTTCCAGAACCTAAAGTTATTTTTTTCAAGTCCCCCCATCCTGACAAGGGCCATCCAAGGAGAACCTTTAATACTCTATCTCTCGGTATCTACCAAAGCAGTTAGCTCTGCAATGGTCAGAGAGACAAAGAAAGAACAACTCTTGGTGTACTTTGTGAGCAAGGTATTGTAGGGCCCTGAGACCTTCTACCAAAAAATCGAACAGCTGGCATTGGCTTTAGTAATCTTGGCCAGGCAATTATGCCCTTATTTTCAAAGTCACCAGATCATTGTTAGGACTGACCAAGTGATGAGGCAGGTTCTTGCGAAACCTGAAAACGGGATATTGTCCGAAAGCAAAGGTCCAATCAAGTCCCAGTTTTTGGTGGAATTTATCAATGAATGATGCGAATTGGCCGAGGCTCCGACTAAGGAATGGACCCTCTATGTGGATGGAGCATCCAATTTGCAAGGAAATGGAGTAGGTATAATCTTAGAAGGGCCAGATAGAGTGGCAATAAAGCAATCTTTGAAGTTCGGGTTCAAAGCAAGCAACAATCAAGCAGAATATGAAGCCCTTCTTGCTGGCCTTCGTCTGGCCAAAGAGATGGGCGCATCAGCCATCGTCGCCAGAAGCGATTCTCAGATCGTCACAAGCCAGGTACCCCAGACATATGTGCCAGGGTTTAAAACTTCATTTGCCAAAGAGTAAGGCAATATGTAGCTTAGTTGTTAGCTTTTTTATCTCATTGGAAGCTTGACTCTTTAATTGTTCATCTCAAAAGAATACCAATAAAGGTCATCCTGGCTATTATCTGATTTAATATCCTGTCTATTATTTAGTTTCATGTGCAAATATGGCTCTTCAAATAACAACGTAGGTAAAAGGAGAATACCTAGCTAAAGGTCCCCTCTTGGCACAATATCTTGACCAAGTCAAGAAATAAATAATGACCTTCCTCAAATTCCACATCGAATACATTCTAAGAAATCGAAACTCACGCGCCGATCTTCTTTCAAAGGTAGCCAACACAAGGTGGCCCGAGAATAATTGCTCAATTATTCAAGAGATAATCGAGCACCCAACCATACAACCGACCGGCGTATTCCATATTAACATTCCAACCATCTCAGGCAACCTCCCAAGTAATGATCCACCCGACCTTCACAAGTCAACCGACAGGGATTCCTGGATGACCCCTATCAAGAAGTTCCTAACGACCGGTGACGTGTCGACTGATGACAAAGCAGCTAGGAAGTCGCGCCGATCCTCAGCTTACTATGTGATCATCAAGGGGTAACTATACACATGGGGATTCTCGGTGCCTTTGCTCAAGTGCCTAGACCCAGAACAGTCAGAATACGTAATAGCAGAGATACACGAGGGAGTCTATGGGCACTGACTCGAGGAAGTACTTCTCATAGAAGTATGTCTTGAACAATTCCCAGTTGATAGCAGTACCGGAAGCTTCCAACAGTCTTCGAGTGCCAGTCCACCAGAACTCGGTATCAGATTCGATCATGTAGGTAGCAAACGTGACCTTCTACTCCTTCGAATAGGCGAGCACGGAATAAATCTTCTCTAGATTCTTTATCCACTCATCAGCCTTGTTGGGATCCATGGCCCCTCTGAAGGTTGGCGGCTTCGTCTTGCGAAACTCACCAAACCTAGCTTGCTTGATCATCTCAGCTGTAGGGGGAGCACGTGTAGTGTCTCCCTGTTGGTTCATTTGGTCAAACATGTGCTCCATCGTTCTTGCCATATCTCGAACAGCCGTGGCAGTTATGTTGTCTTGGTTCCCCTCGGTTGGGGTCCTAGTCTGTCATCTGGGTACCATTGGTTCCTCAACACATAGGACAGTAAACACTAAGTTGATCAGGCTCCATATTTCATGTGAAATGAGCTAGTTACCATGGCACACACAAGCAAACAGGGATCATGCATATCTAAACTTATAGCTTGTCTCTATCAAGCACTACACATGACATGACTTCTGCACAATGCCTATGAAGCATAGTCAGTCCAATCCTCAGGCTCCGTGAGAACTGAACTGCTCTGATACCAAAATGTAACATCCTAATTTTCAATCCAATACTCCTAGAATGTAACTAGGTTAATCATTAGTCTATTACTTTCTTGGTTTCATTCTTTAAAACATTTCTTTAAAATACTTAGCAGAAAATACGGGTAAAATTTTTTCTTTTTGAAAGGAAAGACAAAACAGGAGCCATACACTTGTGCTAAGTAAATTACGTCGTCGCCTTGCAAGAAAATCAAAAGGGAAAAAGACATCATATCCAAAAGAACATAATATCATAAAAGTAATTACATAATAGTCATGCCATACACCAGAATAGTAGTAGTTAATTCAGTCATCCGTACACCATAAGGAAAATATAAATAAAATACATCTGAATTTTCCATCTACAACAGTGCATCTAAAAATGGATAACCTCTAAAACAAAAGAAGGCTACCTTAACCGTGTAGGTGTGTGTTCATTGAAGTCAACTACCAGCTCCTACTCCTGCTTGTCGACGGGAGGTACATATCCAACCTAATGGGCCAACTTAGCTAGGTGGCCAAGCGGTGAGAGGGTCGGGCATGTACTCCACGGTAGGGCACCATCCTTACTCTACCTTCTCGGAGTAGCTGCATCACGGTATCCTCTCTACCCAACTCCATGGGTATGGTGGGGGAGGAGCCCATGGACGGGATGTCTGTCTTGGAAGGGTCGGTCTTGTAGAAGGCCCGGGGTGAACCGGGAATATACTCAGGATAGGCATAGATGGCGGAAGCAGCGTCGGGGGTGCGACGGACGTATTCTCCTTGGGGGCGTGTACGCTCGAATAGAAGGTCATTGGTGAAAAGTGAGGTCGGAGTGAATCGAAAGTTAGTGATTGGCTGTGCAAAGGGGTAATCTAGAAATACAAACATACGGATAGAGCAACGGCCTATGAAATGATAGGATCGGTGCATGGTGTCAAAATGCAACTCCCACATCGGCGCGTCAACGTATATGATGAAGGATACCATCGTCCTCTGAAGACGTGATGGAAAGAGAAGATAGAGGGAGTGAAAAAATTTCTATACAATCTCAGTAGGGAAGTCCTCTTATCTTATTGTCATCATCTACGTCCTTAGGAACCTTGGGTTTATTATAAAAAGGTGTGCATGCATAGAGTTTATTATTATAATTATCCAAGGCCCGTTCATTTTAGAATGAGTCTTAATGTCATGTATACAACATAGCAAAGCATGAATGTATGATAATACATTATGCAAGAAAGCAATAGAACATAACATCAAGAAACATCATGTAAGTGGCATCAAGTGGCATGTAACTTTTCATGTGAAACTTTCTCTTCTCTTAATTGTGTGGCATTAAACTTTATGCTTTTCATTATGGGGGCCACCCTAAAACATCTCTAGGTTATGAGCTCATACCTAACTAGTCGTCACTAGTTCTTACTTATCCTCTGATAAGCGTAACATAATAATAATCCCGACTTCAAGAGTACAGGCTTAGAGGGCATAAGGATCACCTATCATAACCTTTAATTCGGGGAGTCCATAGAAATATTTCCTTCTTTGAAACGCAATTACTGGTATCTAGTACACAGTTATTTATCCACTTTGGCAAGCTCAATGTCAATACCTTTACGGTTTTGTTCCTGGGGGTGCTCAGCTAAACCGGTGTCACCTAGAACGCGTCTCAGTACTATGTCACATTTGTTCATTGACGTGCTCGGCTAAACCGATGCCACCCATAACGTATCTCGTATCTTTTATAAAAAAAACTTTCTTGAGCTTTCAAATTTGACGGAAATTGGGCAGCCTAACAGCGGTACACCGAATTTTCTTCAAATTTGCTTTATACCACAAGAACCATGTACTTTCACATTCAAGGTTTGTAATCAAAACGAATATTCAAGGTCATGCAAATATACCCATTCGTGGGTTATGCATCAACATATCATAACATGCCATGTTTTCAAGAATAACCATTCTTAGCTCTTCATATATCTCTAGCATAAGCATCTTAATATTTCATATGAAATTATAACATGTAAAGGTTAAGTTATATCTCTAGAGATCAATGCCTCATAAATTCATGTGTAATCAAGATCATACCATATAAAATCATAGATTAAAGCAACGTAAGATCATGGCTTCATGTCATTCACGTAGGGGAAATGTTTATTGCATACTTGGGGGTTCTGGTAATCGATTACATGAGCCTTGTAATTGATTACACAGCTTCGAGTTTCAAAACAGAGAAGTTGAGGGCTTTGGTAATCGATTACATGGGCTCTGTAATCGATTACATCAAACTTGGGCCCCAAGAACATCTAAGTAATCGATTACATGGAATGGTAATCAATTACTAGAGTTCCAGTACGTGTAATCAATTACATGATGCTATATTACTCAAGCCTAAAAGTTCATGTCTAAGTCTGGCAAAACTTTCTGGTAATCGATTACACGGGCCTTGTGATTGATTACCAGTACCTTTAAAATACGAAATTTTCAGTCTAAAACATCTTCTAAGTTATTCCTCCATTCTCTAACTATTTTGAACCTTGTTCCAACACTCACTTTGACATCAAAACATTTTTGCAAGATAAATGCCCATAGTTTTAAGATTTATTTGAAAGAGTTAGATCTTGAGCCTTTAGATCTTTAGGTGATAAATATAAATCTGCCAATGTAAGTTCCATTTTAATCTTATCATTATAGAGTGATGGCAAGGAAAAGTAAAGATGCAAGGCTTGAAAGTAAACATGAGAATGCAAGTTCATTCTTAATCTTTAAGTTTATATGATAGCTTGAAACATAAACATGCTAGACAAGAAATGTAAACATGAAGTGCAAGTTCATTTCTTATCTTTGAGCTTTAGATGATGACTTGAAAAATAAATATGATATGCAAGTTCAATTCTTTATTTTAGTACTCTAGGCCCCTTAGAGTTTTCACTCTAAATCAATAATCAACTTTAAGGTTGAAATAGGTAGGTTTTGAGATTAATTATTAAGGTGATAGCAAGGAAAATAAACATGAATGCAATCCATTTCTTATCTATTTGAGTCCTAGGCTCAAGATTACTCTTCTCAATAACATAGTTTCTTTGTTTTGTTAAAAACCTTTTTAAAAGTGAAATCTTCAAGCTTTAAAGGTCAAACAAGTGATGGTTTTGCAACCAACACTCGAGATCCTCATATCAAGCCATGGTTTCATCCAAATGTAGGCCATTTGGCCAAAAACAAAAGGGAAGAAAAAGAATGAGTAAGAACCAAAAAGAAAGTGGAGAAGGAAAGAAGCATCAACATTGTATCTTTAAAAGTCAAGAGATAAACAGCAAAAGAAAAGAATACAACTCCCTACCTTGGATTTGCTTCTTGATTGAGAGGGAGAGCTTGGTCTTTGAAAGGAGTAGAGAAAGAAGAAGAAGAGCTCTTTGAGATGAGAGAAAGAAAACTTGGGAGGCGTAAGAGAAATGAGCAAAATGATCTCTTGGAGGGCTCCTTCTATTTACAGAAAAATGAAACACATGGGGGTGAAGTGGAGGGAAGGGTGGCCGGCCATGATGGAGGGAAAAGGAGGCAAAATATCTTTTGTGTGTGTCATTTCAAGGTATGGCTAGGTATGGTTGAAGGTGTGGTTCTTTGAGTGTGAAATGTTATTAAAATAAACCAACATGTGATGAATTTGGAGGGGGGAGTAGCTGTGTGGTTTAATGGCCATGGAGGAGGAAAATTATTTCATTTCTTTTGTGTTATGATGTGGTTTAGGGGATAGGTTTGATTAGGTATTTGATTAGGAGCTTGTGGTTAAGTGTATGAATGAGAAAATGGGTAATTAAGGGCTTCTCAAGACAAGTTTAGGAGTGGTCTTGGTTATTAGTGGAGTCAAACACCCTCTAATCAAGATTCTCAATCACATCCATTAGTTCCTTGATTTAAGGAAATTGATAGGAAGAACACTATTCTTTGATTCATGACATAATGTCTTGATTTGGAGAAAAGGATTGAGTTTTCTCTAAGCAATCTTAGGTTCTAATTAATTCAATTAATTATTTTGACTCTAGATTAATTATGAAAATTAATTAATTTTCGGTTAGAGCCTAATATTGCTTAAGTTTGTTTAATTCTGTCATAAAGCTCAGAATCACTGTTCTAGGGGTAAAATTGTAATTTTACTCAAAAATTGCCCGGGACCACTGGAACTTAAACAGACATGCCCAAACTCAAAAAAACATCATTAAAAACCTCTAGGGTGGGGTTCGGGCTCAGTTGGCTCGTCAAACGGTGTTAAACAGCCATAGGGGCATTTTGGTCATTTAGCGCGTCAGAATTCAAAAATGAGATTCTTTTGCTCTATTAGCATAAATGCCATACATAATCCCCTTTAAACATTGAGTTGACCCTTCGAGGACTATCGAGTCGGCTGTCCTTGAATTCCGGGTGAAAAATGACCTCAGGGGCATTTTGGTCTTTTTCACTTAGACAGAAAAATCGAGGTGTTACAGGCCTACCACACAACCACTGAATTGGCTAAAAAAGAGACATTTTTTTCACTTCATATATGGAGCAAAAGCTAAGATCCTAGTGGAGGTAAGCTTGCCGTCTTTTAGAAGAGAGGAATTCGAGGAAGACCAGAACAATTCAGCAAGAAGAGTGGATTCAGACCTACAAGAGGAAGAGCAGGAGATTGCCCACATAAGGAGCACTGCAGCTAAAAATAAAGTAGCTCGATTCTACAACCGGAAGATTATAGAGATAATTCTAGAAAGAAGACTTGGTGCTTAGAAGAGCGGACAAACACCCGGTTGAAGGAAAGCTAAGCCCTAGCTGGGACGGCCCGTTTCGAATCGAAGCAACTGTAAGCTCTCTACAATGGATGGAAAGGCCATATCCAGGACGTGGAACGCTATGAAACTATGAAGGTACTATAGCTAGAACTTTGTATTACGAAGGTCGGAGGACGTCGAGATTTTCTCCTTTATGCATTCTATGCTATACATTTCTTGATACATTGTATTACATGCTTATGCTTATTTCGCCAGTAGTTGGTCACGGATACATGGTCACTGACCTTCATACAATTTGAAACCTCATTGTCCTGAGTATGCGCACACCGATCAAAACCTTGTAGTCATGAGTATGCATACACCGACCTTCACATAACTAAAACCTCGTTGTCGTGAGTATACGCACACTGACCGAAACCTTATTGTCACGAGTATGCAAACACCGACCTTCATACAATCAAAACCTCATTGTCACAAGTATGCAAACACTGACCTTCGTATCCCCGACACCTCATTGTCATGAAAAAAATGAGCGAATACTTAGGCATTTATAGCCCGACCACCAACACAGTAATATCAAAATTGCGAGGGTTACTGACACAAACAAAAAATCCCGTATTTTTCAAGTAAACAAAATCATCTAAGGAGATGTTTCAGACAAAATATATTGGTCAATTTTAAAGGCCAATATTTATAGAAATAAGTTGAGGCATTCCCCGACCTTCATGCATCATCATTTCTAGGCTGATCGTCCCTTTCAACGCTAGAACCATCTTGTGCCATGGCCCGGCTTGACTGAAATCCAACCCAAACTCCCCAAAGAGATGCTTAAAATGGCTTCGAGCTCGCTTATAGCCCGCCTCAGACTGACGAGGAAGATTGTCTATAATTGATTGCTCAACCTCATCTTTCTGGGCTTTGACCTTGGTCAAATCTTCAGAGAGCTCTTTCTCAATCGTTTAGGCAGATTCTAACGATGAAGTCAGGGCCTGAACTACTCAGAGAGAGCTTGAATTTGCTCGTCTTGTTATTTTTCTCGATCCTCGAACTTTGCCCTTTCTTCACTTTGTAACTTCTCTAGGGTATTTATTTTACCTTGAGCTTTGAATAACTTCTCTCGAGTTTGGCTAGCATGGCAAGCCATCTACCAAACCTCTCTCTCAACATACCGGGCCATGCCAGCATTACGGAGGGCGGTCACCTCTTGAGCCCAGAATAGAGACAATAACCCGACCTTCTGAAACTTAGCAACATCATTGTCGAATATCAGCTGGTTATCAATCAGATGCTCATTACCGAAATGATTATCCCAAAGGGAGCTGATTGGATCCCCTGCATCCCAACTAAACTCTTTTAGAAACATCACAATTTCTTCCAATAAGGGGTCAGAAGGGGTGGAGGTGACCAGGCCTGGAGGGCACGGTGGGCGAAGAATCTGTCCAAGGAGTTGAAGTGCCCCGTCAGCTAAATTGGTCGGGTCAGATTTAATGGAACCATCACCCCGCAACCCCACCTCCCATGCTAGAGTAGAGGTTACGTTGACGGCTTCGCTCGAATGCTCAGCAGAAACTTCGCCTCCTTAAAAACTGCCAGAAGCATCAGAACTGGCTTTTCTCTTCTTCCTCCCCGCTTCCTAGAGAGCATTAACGTCATAGTGAGGAGCTTTATCAGCCATCGCTTTCTTCTCTTGTTCCAATCGAACAAGAAACGACCCTACTAGAAAAAAAAGAGAGAACAAATAGAATCAAAACCAAATATACATCAACAAAATCGTAAATAATACAAATAATCTCCTTACGAAATCTTTTTTCAAGTAGAGGCCGGTTATCCCCATCCTAGATCAAGGAAGTGCACTTTACTCCAGTTAAATTTTGAGCCACAATATCAATAGACAACTACTCTAACTCAACAGCGTGAGCCTTTTTCTTGGCTGAGAAATCCCTTTGGGATACCTGGGAACTAGGTAGGGGAGAAGTGTTCTACCAGAAGGGGAATTTCAGATGACTAGAGATGTCATAGAACTGGTCATCCATTTGAGCACAAGGCCAGACCTTGAAAAATTATTCCACATATGTTCGTCTCTTGTATGACGAATCAAACGCCTTGAGTAGTCACTTTTTACGAGCTCCAGTGAACAATACTAGCGACTCACTACCGGCCTTGGGTTTGTTCACCTAAAAAAAATAAAAAAATAATCCTGGGGTCGCTTAGAACCCTAGGAGGTCACACAACAGGCAGAATCCCTAAAGGAAGCCCCTGGAATTTGGCTGAAGTTGAATTGGAGCCAACTGACGAACGGCCAAGATGTCGATATACAAGCTCGGAAAAAGGGAATTCAACTTTCTTGTGGCTGAAAATCATCTCGTATATGTAGAATGAACCTGGACCAAGATCGCCAGTCACTCAGTTGTCTAGATCACGGGAAACTAGTTCAAAACCCTCGGGTGCACCATCGGGCAACACCCCTTCCATGTCCCCAGCGTTGGTCAAGGTGGACTTTATTTCCCCAGCGAGTCAAGCACATCGCTAGGATGAGGGATCGGGACCTCAAACTGGCTGTTTTGTCATGGTCTCCTTAGTAGTAAACCTACACGACCCAGAGGTACCCAGTTAGGAACCCCCCGACATGCAAGCAAGGTGTGAGACGAGACTAATCACAGAAATCTATAGTACATCGCCAACACAAACAATATGCTGAATACAAACAATCCAATAATGCCAATTCAAAAAATGCATACATTTTTTCTGTAAACGAGATTGAAAACACAAATAGATGAATATTTTAAACTCATTCCATACCTACACCAAAAAACCAAAAACACTATCAAGAGTAACATTCATGAAAGGAACCAAAGGAAAAAGAGTAAATGGCATACCTTTTTGCAAAAAAGAGAGAAGGAGTAGAACGGATACAATGAAAGAAGCTTGGGAAATCAACACCGTGAAAAGTAAACAGCCTGAGCAACTCGAGGTGATAGACAAATAAACCCAAGGGGGACAACTCAAACAAAGAAAAAACACAAGTAAAAGAAAACTAAGAGTAGCCTCACTTCTTTGAAGTTTTGGCTAAAAAGGGAGGCTTTTCAACTCCTTCATCATCTCCGTTCATCTGAGGACACATGTCCATCATCACGCGGAGACAGAGTAGCATTTAATGAACATGACTTCCCAATAGGCACGATGGCAACACGTGACCATTAACTCAGGAATTGCAAAGCCATGATAAATCTGGAGGGAAATTTGAAACCAACGAACGCTGGGTGAAGGCAGGCCGACTCACGAACATATGTTATCCTGGCCTCTTCAGTCTTTCAGTGTAATACCCCAAATTTAGAATTTATTAGTATATGAATTATCATCATTATTATTTATTTTTATTATTGTCATAATTATTTGCCATTATTATTATTTATCATTATTATTAGTAAGTGTAGTTAGCATTATTATTACTTATCATTTTTCTTAGTAATTGTAAGATAGCATTAATATTATTTATCATTTTTATTAGTGAGTGTAGATACCATTATTATTATTTATCATTATTATTAGTAAGTGTTGTTAGCATTATTATCACTTATCATTTTTATTAGCAAGTGTAAGATATCATTAATATTGTTTATCATTTTTATTAGTAAGTGTAGATAGCATTATTATTAATTATCATTATTATTAGTAAGTGTAGATAGCATTAATATTATTTATCATTATTATTAGTAGGTGTAGATAGAACTAGTATTATTATTATTATCATTATATATGTGTATAAATAAGTGTGTAGATGTGTGTTTGTGTAAGAAATGCTTAGTTTCATTTTGCAAAGTTTGGCCTCCACCTCCTCTTAGCCAACTTCCTCTAAGCCAACCTCCTCCTAAACAACCTCCTCTTGATCAACCTTATCTCTTCATGCTGAGCTCTAATTTCATCGTGGCCAAGCTCTGTTTTCCACTGGCCCAGCTCCAATTCCAATTGGCCTAGCTTAACCTTCTCCTAAGACGTTGCGACACTTCTCTTTTTATCTAATCTGTGAGCTTAGTTATCAGTACTGGTCCAACTCCTCAGAGTCAAGTTGTTAGTGGAAGCACGCTCCTAGCTACTAACTGTGAGTGGGTTTAAGCTCATGACTATATTTTTGGTCATTATTAGTATTTCCCATTATTATATAAATTGTTTATGAAATTTTACAACAACCTATGCCAAATACATGATTTTACAGATTATCCCAATTTTAGAAAAATTATTTTTTTTCATAGTTATCATAAAAACCCTATTTCAGAAAGCTCATGGGACCATAATTGATACCTTGCATCTTATAGAATATCTTTTTTTTCCAGTTTATGAAATTGCAAAATCTCAATTTAGTGTTTGCAGTAGCAATAATGATTATCATATTTTCAGACTATGGATTTCCTATTAAGATTCTAGAATATCAAATATGGCTTATTAAAAGTATTAAACAAAGTATGATTCATAACAATTTCCAGATACATACTCTATTGGATTCTAAAAATTACTATGCCTACAAAATGGCAATCTCTTGGGCATGATTTTAGAAACTTAGTTATGCTACAGTCAAATTGTTAGAATTATATGAATTCAAAGCTTTTATATTTATTTGGTTTATGTATGAGTTATTTTATATTAATTAGTGAGAAACAGAACAGTGAGTTAGTGGCTACAGGATTAATTGTTAACCTTGGTACCAAGTGGTCTGCTAGAAGACTAGCTCATCCACAGTAAGGAACCCAGTGTGATGTCCATTATGGGACCTAGTTAGGTACCTATCAAATTAGCTATTGGCCAGGTTCAGTTATTAAGTTCAGCTAATTATGTATAAAATTATTCTTGTTTCTCTATGAGTTATTGTCATGTATTATGTTAAATTATTTTTAGTATAGTAATGTGTAAGTATATATAAAATAATTTATATCAAGTTGCATGTATATGTTATATATCTTTGTTGTTGTCCTATGTGGGTTGTGGGCGGAGGCTCACTCACTGAGTTTTGATGAACTCACCCCTCTCTTTTCCTCCCTTACAAATACAGCTACATGTTCAGTTGCACCACAGGATCCTCCTCAGTAGTGCTACAGCTTCTTTGGTGTGCTTCGCTTTGGAGTGAAGCTTAATATTGGTTATGCCAGTTTAGTAGTGCTCCAATAATTGTGTAAGTAGGATCCCAGACATGCATTATATCGTTTTGACTATTTTCAGAATTTCAGTCATTTATTTACTTATGTTTGGTTTGGCCCAGATTATGGATTTTATGCAATTTTATGTTCAGTAATTATGATTGGAAACATTTTCAAAATTATGGTTAAACTTGAGATATTTTGTGTATATTTGATTTGTCTATGCATATTAGCTAGTAACATTACTAGAGGCTTCCGTGGGGACACAATTCCTCACGTTCTTGTCATGTTCCTTAGGCGGGTCGTGACAAAGTGGTATCAGAGCAAATAGGTTTCCCTACATATTATTGGAGCAAGTGTCCACAAATAACATGGCATCTATGTAAATGGAAGTGTGCCTATTCGCATTAGTTTAGTGCTAATTGAGGCCTTTAGGAAAAAGTTAGTCAAGTCTAGGTTTAGTAAGTGCTTGTCTTTCTTTGCACTCATGATCTTGTCATATGTCCTCCCTTTCACAGGTGTGACTATGCCACCTGTACACCCTTTACATCTTCGCCGTCACCATAAAAGCGACGCATTTAGTAACAGTACTCGCCTTAGAGCTTTTGAACAGATGGTGGCAAACTTGACAAATGTGATGACCAGGCAATTAGAGGCGACAAAGCAGCTGCCTCCAGTCAGAGATACAGACAACTTGGCCTCAGAGTGTTTTAAAAGAATGGACCCATCCACTTTCAACGGGCGTCTAACAACTGAGGATCCCTAGGAATTCCTTAGGCAGGTGGAGAAGATAGTTGATGTCATTAATTATTCTTTAGAAAGAGTAGCGGAGTTGGCTGGTTTTCAACTGAAAGGCCAAGCAAAGTTATGGTATCAGGAATTCCGACAAAGGCTTGGGAGTGCTAACTCCCCCTCTTAGGAACAATTCAAGGAAGCTTCATACGGAGATTCATATCTGAGAACCGGCAGGCACAAATGATTGAGGAGTTTTAGAAGCTTCATTTAACTCTAGGCATGACAGTTACAGAGTATGATGAACGTTTCACTTATCTGGCACGAGCAGCCTCCAGCATGATACCAACAGAGATAGCTAAGGTGAGACGTTTTGTTCAGGGTTTGCCTAGAGATATGTTCCTTAGTTTGCAGCCTCACGTCGAGACAATAGACTATGCTCAGGTGGTAGACACAGTAATTGGTCTTGAGAGTGGTCTAGCAGATCATAGGGCGATGTCAAAGGCCAACAAGAAGGCCAAGGTTCATGCCTCTTTTTCAAGTAGGGCAGGTTCGAACAAGGGTCACTATTAGTAGGGCCAGCAACGGGGCCAGTCAAGCAAGGCCACTTTCTTAGAACCCATCCCAACACGCCCAGCTGTATCACAGACTCTGAGTAGAAGAGGTAGTTAGCACAATGGACAAGGTTCATAGCAGTTATATCCAATATGTATGACTTGCAAAAAGAGATGTCAGGGTCAGTGTTTACTTGGTTCCTCAGTATGTTATGGGTGTGGCCAACTGGGCCATAAGTGCAGAGAGTGCCTGAAGTTTCAGGGAGCTCCTAGTCAGGGGTCAGCTAACCCCTCACGCCAGTTCAGTCTCTCCAGTCAACAGCTTAAGGTGGCTTCGTCACTTCGATAGGCCATGGAACCTGGGGCAGGGGCCCTGGTGGCAGAGGTGCAGGCGGTAGAGGAGCAGGTAGTAGAGACTAGGGTAGTAGGGGACAACCCCATTTGTTTGCAATGACCCGTCAGGATGCGCAAGCTTCAAATGAAGTAGTAACAGGTATGACAATAGTATATTCCTTCGATGCTATAACGTTGTTTAAGTCGGGGTCAATCTATTCTTATGTGTCCTCATTCTTTGCATTACGGTTTGGAAGTCCCCGGAGGATCTTGAGAAACTATTTTTAGTTGGGGTACCTTCCGGGAAGCCCATCCTTATTCAGACAGTGTATAAATCGCATGGGGTCAAAGTTGGTGAAATGGAGGCACTTGCAGATTTAAAAGTGTTGGACATGTCTGACTTTGATGTCATTCTGGCTGTAGACTGGTTAGCTCCATGCCATGCGATGATAGATTGTTATAGGAAGGTAGTGAGATTCGAGGTCCCAGCCAATGAGCCAAGAGAGTTTGTGGGTACAAGGTGTTCGCCACCGACGAGCTTGATATCAGCTATGAGTGCGCTACGGTTGATGGATAGAGGCACCTATGGGTTTTTAGCTGCAGTCAGGGATATAGAGGCGAAGACACCAAGTTTGGGTACGATTCCAGTGGCTAATGAGTTTCCAGATGTGTTTCCAGATGAATTACCAGGTATGCCATCGGAGAGAGAAATAGAGTTTAGAATAGAACTTGAGCTAGGAGTTAAACCCATCTCTATACCCTCATATCGCATGGCTCTTACAGAGTTAAGAGTATTGAATGAGCAGTCATATGAGTTGTTCGACAAGGGGTTTATAAGGCCAGGTACTTCTCCATGGGGCGCTCTAGTATTGTTCGTCAAAAAGAAAGACGGCTCGATGATGATGTGTATAGATTACAGGTAGCTAAATAAAGTGACAATTAAGAATTGATACCCTTGCCTCGTAGTGACAATCAAGAACTGATACCCTTGACAATCAAGGGGCAACATATTTTTCCAAGATTGACCTCCGATTTGGTTATCTTTAGTTGAAGATTAACAATGAAGACATACCTAAGATGGCCTTCAAGACTCGCTATGAGCATTATGAGTTCCTAGTGATGTCCTTTGAGTTGACCAATGCCCCAGTAGCCTTCATGGATTTGATGAATAGAGTGTTTAAGTCATTTTTGGATCACTTTGTGATTGTCTTCATTGATGAAATCTTATTGTATTCCAGGAGCAAGGAGGAACATGAGCAACATTTGAGAATGGTTCTGCAGACTTTGAGAGAAAATCAGTTATAGGCCAAGTTTTCCAAGTATGAGTTCTGGCTAGATCAGGTGGCGTTCCTTAGACACGTAGTGTCGAAGGATAGTATTCTCATAGATCCAAAGAAAGTGGAAACAGTACAGCAATGGCTTGGACCTATGAAAATTTCAGAAGTCCATAGTTTCTTAGGCTTAGCAGGATATTACAGGTAGTTCGTTCAGAATTTCTCGAGGATTACTGCACCCATGACCAAGCTGACACAGAAGAATGTTAAATTTCAATGGACAGAAGAGTGTGAAAAAAGCTTTCAAAGGCTCAAAACATGCTTGACCACAATGCCAGTTTTGGTATTACCTTTATGGACAAGTGGTTTTTCGGTATTCTATGATGCTTCTAGAGTTGGACTTGGTTGTGCTCTGATGCAACATGACCAAGCTGTAGCATATGCCTCATGGCAACTCAAGAAGCATGAGCAGAATTACCCTACGCATAACTTGGAAATGACAGCGGTGGTTTTTTCCTTGAAGATTTGGAGGCATTGCCTGTACGGAGAGACTTATAAGATCTTCACATACCACAAAAGCTTGAAGTACATCTTTCAACAGAAGGATCTGAACTTAAGACAATGTAGATGTCTTGAGTTGTTAAAAGATTATGACTGTACGATCTCGTACCACCCTAGGAAGGCGAATGTAGTGGCAGATGCTTTGAGCAGAAAGTCTGCGGGCAATTTGACCCACATATTGCTAGTGAAGCAGCCGTTAGTGGAAGATATCCACAAGTTAGAGGCTAAGTGAGTTCAATTTGGTCTTAGTAATATAGGGGCCTTCCTAGCTTACATAAGGGCTCAGTCAAACTTGGTTGAACAGATCATTATGTCTCTCTGAACAGGAATATCCGATTATCAAACAGAAATGGCCTATCATTGATGGTGATAACGGACTCTTAGCTGAAGGATATAGACTGAGCCAAGACGACGCAGAGGGCAGTAAGATCAGATACAAGCCTACCCAATTCTACCTTGAACTTAGACAGTAACAAAGTATATGTTTTGTATTTTGATATAGAGTGCTCTAGTAACAGTGTGAGTAGGTTCCCGGACCATAGACATACTTTTGATTTTGGCACCATGATTCAAAATTTTATTATATTTACATGATTGTAGTTTTCATGGTTTATTTTGTGTAGAGATCAATTCAATATATTTTGTATTACATAATTAGCTTTAGAGTTTGATTATGAAATTATTATGTATGACGATTTGATTTTCAAAGAGCAAGAGATTTATATTAGAGATGAAATGATGTTGAGAAATGTATTGTATGAATAACATATGTATATAGTATGACTCAGTGACCATGAGGCTTACGTGGGGATGAGATTCCTTATGTAGTGGTCATAATCCAAGTTGGGTCATGTCAATATTTTGACAATTTTTTCCTTTCCTCTGTAAATCGGTCCCTGCTACCACCAAACTTTATCAGCCCTGCCGGAGCTATGATGCCAGCACCCCTGCTTAAGTGGCACTGGAGGTCTTTTAGAAGAAAGACTACACTAGTAGAAGAGGCATGACTGCCATTATTGCGGGTCGGCCTTGGGTCCATCGTACCCAGCCTTCAACCCTTTGAACCAAATCTCTCACCCTCCGTGCATCGCTGTGAATCCACCACCACTGCCCTAGAATAACAGCCATCGCCACAAGCCCAGTCCACCTGTGAGGTCTCACGTCTGATGTCGTGCACCAGCACTGCTCAACCACGTGTCTTTACCGTCCAAGGAGTAGTAGACGATCATGCAAGGTTATCGTGTAAAAGCTCATCATCACCGATGAAGCTCACATGGAGTTCAGTAATTTTTGACGAGGTTAACTCCCAGCTTAATCCCAAGTTCAGTCAAGTCTATCTTCATGAATCTCTCTTATTTTCAAATGAAAAATGTAGCGATTCATTCGCCACAAATAAGGAAATCGATTGATCAGAAGGAAGAGAAGGTGTTGGTTTTTGCAGAGTAATAAATCATCCCCGGATTCAGATAGTAGCCTCAGTACTTCTTCACATAATGATACAAAGGCAATAATTCATTAAATTCTATAATTAGCGTGTAATTATCCGTATTTTGACAAATTGCTGAGTTGAAGTTTTTTTTTTTGGTGTAGAGGTACATGTTGGAAGAGTACAAGGAAAGTAGGAATTTAGCCTCGTGATCGCTTATATCTTATTCATAATTTCAACTTATCCATATTAACTTGCAAATCTCCAAAGCATGGTAATGCTAATAATTTCTGAAAAACTAATTCCATACATCATTAATAAAACTGTAGCTAAAATACAACGTATGCTGAGTTGCTCTTTTACAAAAGAATCATAAAACTATAAACTTTTAAATACAATTTAATATCATGATTTATCAAAAAGCAAAAGCATGCATGGTTCGGGACCTTGCCTGTACTGTCACTGGAGCACTCTACAAAATATAACTACTCTACACTAAGGTGAAGCTCACCAAACGGGAATACTAGTGTTGCAGTGGAGGACGAGATAGAGGATCTGAAATTGTAACTAAATCTATGAGGAAAAGGGAAAAGAGGGGTGAGTTTTATCATAAAACTCAGCGAGAGGATCCTCACCCACAACTATACATAGGACAAGAAAGTACGTAATTACATAAATAATGATGCACGTTAATAATCATTTATATCTATTTTACATAATAACTATGAAATCACAAATTTTTCTATAAATATAAAATCACATTACTACTCGAGGACTATCAAAGAGAACATACTATCCATGAACTGTACAGGGTGCTCAGTCCCTCATGAACAAGAACACCTAGCTAAGATTTTAACAATCCCTCGCAAACCGCGTCCCTCATGGATTGATGGAATATGTGGATAATTGCCCCTCACGAGCCTTGATATACCAAGGTTAATGAATTGACTGTCATTAACTCATAGCTCTGCTCTTCTTCATAATTCTCTATTCTTAAATCATATTAAAGCCATAAAAAGGGGATTCTATACATTCTAAGTTTAACCACTCTTGCTCTTTATAAATAAAACATAACATTTCCTCATAATAATTCAAATTCAAAACCATAGCATAAATCATACAATAGCAATTACATATCAAATATGGTCCCACGCATTTTGGAAATTATACAGCATGTTTGGCAAATGTTTTTAAAAATTGTTTTCGATTTTTAAAAGTAAAAAAATTAAAAAACCTTTTTGAATGAAAATTTCTCAACATAGGTTTTAAAAACTAAAAAACAAAAGTAGCATTTTAAAAACAAAAAACAGAAAACAGTTTAAACCTGTTTTCAATACTTCTATTTTTAAAAACAAGGGAAAACACAGTGGCAACTTAGTAATATTTGTGTTTTATTGAGTTGCCACTGTACAAACACTCCTCTATTGAAGACTTTCTTCATTTGCCTTGTGTTGGCTTAGTAGGAAGGAAGGAAAAGCACAACCTTTAAGCACGAGAGTTCCTCCACCACGCAGTTCCTCCATCCTTGGCCGACGCACGCAACCAAGTAGCCTTCATCTCCGCCTCTGCCTCCACCGGCGATGCATGACCTAAGTCTAGATCCGCCTTCGTCTCCGCCTCCGTGGCATACTCGACCCTGTGAGCAGTGAGTCCCTTCATCTCTCTTTCTGTTTCTCTACTTCTCTTTGAATGTCTAAATATACCCAAACATTGCTCACTGTTGTGGTTACAATTCTTTATTTCTCTAATTAGTTTGGATCATTTTGGTTTGTGGGGTGTTCTCTTTTGCTACTTTTGTTATTAGCTTTGTATTACTGATATTGTGTAATTCACAACTATGCGCATAAGTGGGGAATATGAGATTGATTGTTTAGGGAATGCGAGGATAAGGATCTGTTTGACATTGAAACTATGAATGAGGATGCAAATTTAGATGTAAATTCCAATAGGGACAAGGGAAATGGCAAGACATCGTGACCAAATTGCAAATTGGATGTGGTTATAAGAAAATCATGCATAGCTTATAAATGGATTTATAAATATAAATTGACACCGAGTTGTATTAAGACTATTTTTAAAATGGGAAGTTGTATTAAGACTTCATTTATTAATTATGAATGAAAATATTATCTATAAAATATAATAGTATGTTAGAATTTGTCATGTGTAGTAATGTAATTTGCCAAACAGTTTTTTTTCACCATTATAAAATTATTTTTGAAGTTAAATTGCCAAACATGTTTTTCAATTTTTTATTTTTAAAAAGTGAACTTAAACTTGTTTTCTAAAACAATTTTAAAAAACATAAGAACAAAAATACTTCCAAATAGCCTTATAGATTTACATGAGTAGTTCAAGGAAAATATTTTCTAGTTCTTGCGTATTTTTCACAATATCATATCATATGGAAACTTGATTTCTAATATCTAAATACTTTATATTTCTAGAAAATAATAATAATATAATGGCCAATATAAGAGCATGAGATTAAACCCATTTACCTGGAGGGGTGGAACATGAATGAATGACTCCAAGAGAGCTCTAGGGAGCAGGGATGACAGCAATATCTGCCAATACAACCATGAAACTCATGAATAAACTATGGATACCCCTAGATTACTTTAATTAACTCTAACAATATTGGGGGAGCAACCCAATTTGTCAACAATGAGAGACATAATAATGCCCAACCTAAGAATGTGAAATAATGAGGAGAAGGAAGACATGATCTATCAACATGTACTCACCTTGAAGCTTGGGGGAAGAGGATTTGTGTGAGATTGAGTGAGAAAGGGTGGGAATGTGTTTGGGGGAGAAGGGTTTTGGTTTGGGGGAGGGGAAGCCGAAAATGAGGGTTTATAAAGGGGAAGGGGGCTCACTTATCAAAATCGCATCATTTTTTACTGTATTGACATCAGGCCTACTCGCTGTAATGAGTAAAGCTCGCTATAACAAGCTTGCTGAGACATTCACTCATTGTAGCAAGTAAAGCTTACTGTAGCATGCCTGTATGGCAAAATAGGGACAGAAAGGCTCGTTTGTTAGTTGCAACGAGTATATTTCACTGTAGCAAACTTGTTCTAGATAATTCTGCAAAGCCTGGCTGCAATTTGGTACTTGCATCCTCTAACCTTTTCGGCAATATAGGTGGGTCCCAGGAACCCTAGGGTCATACTAAACTTGTCTATTGACACATGTAGCTAAGGTATTACAACATCTGTAGACAAGTCTAGTACGGCCTCAGGGTCCCCCAGGAACCACCACTGTTGATCGAGAAGGTCTCAAATGCTTGAAAGACCATTAGCATACAAAGTAAATGTTTTTGACACTACTATAGCGGTCTGGGACCACTATAGCATTGGTAGAGGGCAAGGACGCTGTTCTTGCCAAGTGGTTTAGGTGCATGGTTTTCATGATGTTCGGTGTAATATCCTCCTAAGTACAACGTCATCCTTAAATCATGACATCAGACTTGAGAATTGTTACTTATAAATTACCAGACCTTTCTTAAATAACTATAGCAAATGCAATAAGATCGTGTAATAACTAGCATAATTTGGTTAAAATATATAACAAAGAAACACAACATTCATTGAATACATAGCTAAGTACAAAAGGAAGCTCTTCTAAGAGCTTTGATACATATATGTTCTCTATTACATTTATTTACATGATTACTTGCAGCTATATACCATGTAAGAAAAACATCAACTCCTAAACTACTGCAATCCTGAGTTTCTTTCACGCAGCAGCCGTATCATTCTCTGAATCAACCTGGAGATGATATGGGAACGCAAACACATAGGAGTGAGAATTATACAATTCTCAGTAGGGCAACTCCCCAAAATCTCACTCATAATATCATCGTCATCGCCTCGACCACTTTGGTTTATTAGAAAAAAAGTGATAATGCATTTTATAACAATGGTCCATTTTTAAAGTTCAAAATCGTACTTCCAAAGTGGGTAGCTTTTAATAATCAGTCATTAATTCATATACTGCCTAATGTTCAAACACCTAGTAAATTATCCTAGGCAGACAATTCAAATCAATATGCATATGCATATGATAAATGCCAAAATCTTTAATGAAATTATCTTCACTTGTTCTAGATATATCAAAGGGAATCCTCTAGTTTTCTGTTATGGCTATAGAACTTAATTAAGTGAATTTTTCTCTTTTCATTGATATAGAAAAGACTTAGCTTATATCATGCTGTAAAACTCAATTCAGTGCAACTTTCTCTCTTCATTAACATAGGAAAGACTTAGTTTATACCCAATGGGTATCTGCCGTGGACAACTCCACAATAGATAGTTTATACCAAATGGTATTTATAGTGGATCACACCACATAAGGGAAATAAACTGCTTACCAGGACTGAGTCTATTCCTATACATGATCATCGGACTTCATTTTTTTCCATTTTCAAATCACACACAGTTCTATTCATAGCCGATACGTCTACCGACTCATAATATCTCGGGGGAAGTTCCTCGTTTTGCCTTCCCTTTAATTCAATCTAAGTCATGTTTCTATTTTCTGCATATGTCAGAATAGGCACACTCATAGTATTTTGGGAAAGTTCATACTTTTGCCTTACCCTCATTCAATCTAAATCTTGTTTCTATTTTCTCCATATGTCAGAACATGCACAATTAAAGTTCATATATTCTCTTTTGCCACATGTGTATATTATTCACGTTACTTTTCCAAATGCATGCATGAGGTATATATACATATTCATTCATAATATGATTCCAACCATGCCACAAACTATTCCTTAAAGTCACTCACATGCATTCATATATGTCATACTTGGACCCAATGTCATTATTTCATTAATGGCAAGCATCAATTCATTTTCAGCACAATGACATATTTCACATATCTATAACACAAATTATTGTTCATTTCAAACCATCAAATTCAAGGCTATAAAAATTATCCAAGATATTTCAATGTGTCCTCAATATCCTCTAAAAATTTCGGAGTTAAAAGAGTTCCCTAAATATGATAACAAAATTCAACAATTTCAGTGGTCAAAGACCACTTATACTCAACCCAGAACCAGAAATGTATAATTTTTAACTATAGCAAATGAACCCAGAAAATTGAAATAAAAATCTTGGTAAAACCTCAAGGTGTTTATAATATGCTGTAAAATTTTCAAAGGATAATTCAATCATTTGCTATGATAAAAAAATTAGACAAATTTACAGCTGAAGTTCTAATTATTTAGGAAGCATTGATACAGTTTTGGTTCATGATTTTTCTCAGGTAGTTAGAGTGTTTATCATACTCCACTAAAATTCTCAAAGTTGCCTTAGGATGTTAAATTTAACATATAATTTTTATAGCTCATAAAAATGACCACAATTATACCAGAAAATTTAGGAACAAATCCTGCCTTGTTAAAATCTGAAAATCCAACAGCATGTGTCAAATTCTCTTTTGATAAAAACCATTTTTCACAACATCAAACCACTCCACCAAAATTAACACATAAATATCAATATGTAATCAAGCAATTCAACTAACAATATTCAGTCAAATCACTAGGCAAATCATAAAAATGGAGTTGAATGTAAAAGAGGTTTAAAATGCCCTACCCTTAGAAACTAGTGTGTCTTTGGCTCTAAAATACTCTAAGATGGATTGCCTTCGCTTCAAAGCTCCCAAACCACACCCAAACTCTTCATAAATCAATAAGGAAGTGAGATATCGAGGTGAGGATTGATGGAGAATTGAGATTTTAATTGCTTAGATTTATAGCTGTTAAGGTGTAGAACAATTTTAGTGAAGGAAGATTTTGATTTTGACAACTCTAAGCTAGTGTATATGGGATTTGAAATCAAGATGAAGCTTTTGGAAATGGATATGAAGTTGCTGTCGTTGCTTGCTATCTTTGCTGAGAATGACATCCTTCTTGGAGAAGAAAAGAGCTAGTATTTATCTTATAAGGTGTAATGTGATTGGTTAATCATAAAGCATAATTTCTTTTCATTAAAAGAACTTAATATCAATGGCTAAGATTTTACTAAGATTTGATCTTTCATCCAAGATAAAATCTTAGCCATTCATTTGGCATCCAAATGGATAAACTTCATTATTTTGTAGAGATTAACTAGTTTTTGGTGTCAAAAATCGTACACCGAAATTTTACTGAACGGGTAAAATATCGTACCCGGGTAATCAAACATTGCCCAAAAATTAATTTCAGGCCTAAAATTCTCATTCCTTATCATTTTTAATCTCAATCCTATAATTTTTTAGTTTCGGGAGTCTCCGGGTCCCAATTCTATGGTTTTGGCTGTCCCGACGGGCTTATGGGGCCCGCAAGTTACTATTCATTTTTTTTTTTACAAAACCATTGAACCATCCTCATCATTATTAAAACTATTAGATTTTTGAAATTATGACTAATAAAGCCCAAATTATTTTTTAAATAATTTTTAGAGTGTTACATTGGGTACGCGATTGGCCTTTAAAGCGATTAAGTACCCCTTGCACTTGGAGCAGTATCAAAACGACATAGTTTTGTTTACTAAAACCGTTACCTACAAATACCCCCATCATGTGTTTTTGAGGCAAAAACCAAAATCACTAGCCCCTGATATCTCTTCGTTCCATCCTTAGCCCCTAATCTCTCTTCTTCCCTTCCCAATCTCAACCCTACTCAATCTGACCTTCTTCAAGCTTCAGAGTAAGAGATTTATGCTAGTTTATGCTCCCTTTTTCTCCTCCATTCCATATTCTTATGTTTGAGTGTTTACATTCTTAGTTGTTATCAAATAGGGGTGCTCCCCTAATACTGTTAGAGATTATTTATGTGTCCATGTTGCTTTATGACAATTGTTGATGCCACCCCCGCTCCACGAAGCTCTCTTGGTGTTGACATCGTTAATTCATCCCCTCCAAGTGAGTGAGTTTAAACTTATGACCTTATTTTCAGTCATTATGAGTATGCTTATGGATGATATCTATTAAACATGAAGTTAGAGATGAAAATGTGTATAGATATGAGTTTGCATGTTATGGCAAAGCTAGCAAAAACTATGATTTATGATGATAGTATGAAAAATGTATTTTAAGAAAACCATGAGACTATGATTTGGATGAATGTATTTCATAAAAATGTTCTACGTGCTTATGAAATAATTATTGGAAAAATATATGATTTAGCAAGTTTGCCTATTTGTCAAATACGTTTTATGAATTTTGACATCACGATGCTTTTAGGATTGAGATTTCAGACTATGCTTTTAGAGTATCCAGTTAATATATATACATTGGAAAGAAAGTGAACAATAGTATAATTTAGCTTCATGAATAAAAATTTTATTTTATTTTTAGAGTTTCATGGTTATGAAGCCTATTGTTTTGAGACTTAATTTTGGAGTTATCAAGTTTACAAAAATATGTTAGCTTGAGATGTAAATTTAGAACTTCAGTTTTCATGACACTCAGAAGTATGAAATTCAACATGATTTGTAGCAACTGCTAGACACATATTATGTGGGCTTGAAATCAAAATGCCTAGCATGTGATCCCTTGGGAATTATTTCACAGCCACAGTTATGCTAAAGTCAAATTGTTAGAGTTATATGAATCCAAAGCTTTCAAAGTTTTCAAGAGTTTTAAGATTTAAATGGATTTTGTTCAAACTAGTTTAGAAGATAGAGATAAAGAAGCAGATAGTGAGTTAACAGCTATGAGAGATCGTTAACCTTGGTATACCAAGTGCTCACCACTTTTTAGATCAATCCAGCAGAGATGCAATTCTCTAGAGACCATTCAAAACTCAGATAGGTGCTATTGTTTGCCAAGGACTAAGCAACACCTTATAGATGATTTTGTGTTCGTACCAACTCAATGCTTTGAGCATTGCTCGATTGTCGATCTTGCATGAGGACATGCAAGAAGCTAAGTGTGGGAGAGTGGTAAGTATGCATTTCTATACATATTTTGTACCCTCTTCTTATTGTCCTAGCTCTCTTTTATGCTTAATTGTATACATTTGTATTATGTTTGATTTTGGACATTGATTTGAGTATTAATGAGAATTTTCTGCATAATTGCACTTTCTGGCATTGTTCTGTATTTTGCATTTACTTGGAGTTGTAGACCTCTAAAACTTGTGTTCTTTGGATTTTAGGAAATCTAAGAGGATTATCCAAAACTTTCATGAGAGCTCAAAAGCTAAATTGGAATTCTAGCTAGTCAAAATAAGCCTACAAGTTAGAACTAACATGCTGAATTTCTAGACTAGGCATGCTTCAATAATCGAGGCATATCTCTCTCATCCAAATTCCAAATGAGGAAAATAAAGTGTCCATTTTGAAAAGAAGAAAAAGATCTACAACTTTCATGAAAACATAGAGTTAATTCGATCGTTTCAGAGGTTGAAACTTAAGCATACTCACTACAGCAAGTTAAGGTGCTGCAGTGACCCTTGGTTCAGACAGCAACACTTTAGTCCCTAACAGAGCTCTAGAAACAGCCTTAGCCCACTAACTCCCTCACTTCAGTCTAAATCAGAGACCAGCCAAAAAAGTTACTTACATTATTGGGATAGATCTGGCCACCAACCTCCCGACCAAGCTCACCTCACTCCTCATCAGTATTTTCGATCCATTCGCCTGGATGCCTATGAACATGCCAGGCATTGATCCAGAAGTTAGTCCTAGTCGATCCTAGACTTTGGTTGGTCACACAGAAGAAGGAACCCTTGGTACTGAGAGACAACAAGCCACCTTGGAGGAAACCAAAAAGCTCTTCAAAGCTGGCTTCATTAAAGAGATCAGATACACCACTTTGCTCGCAAATTTCATGATGCTGAAGAAGAGTTCGAGTTAGCAGCGAATGTGTATAGATTTTACATACCTCAACAAGGCGTCCCCTCAAAAACTCCTATTCATTGCTCAACATCAACAAGCTCATTGACAACGCTTTAAGTTACTAATACCTAAGGTTCATGGATGCCAACTCTAGGTATAACCAAATCAAAAAGTACCTCAGTAGATGAAGACTACCTTCCTCACCAACTATGCAAACTTTTGCTACAAAGCTATGTTATTCGGAGTTGCAACAAGTGACAGGACGACTTGTAGCCCTATCCCAATTCCTCTCCACGTCAACCGAGCAAGTCGGCCCATTTTTCAACAACCAAAAACAAACAAACAAAAAAAGACCCTTGACATTGCAAGTTCTTCTCAACTTGTTCTTGTGGCTCGTCCCCAAGTCACCAATTCGCAGACCACCTCATCGCGGGTCACTATTAACCATCCTCCGATGGATAGAACATGGGGCTCGTGAGCAAAAATACTCTTCCCTAATTCTTAAGAAAAATTAAGTGAACAGGTTCTAGACCATCAGATCTTAATGATATTTGATCTAAGGTCACGTGGTGCGAACCACGAGACGGATTAACGTATCATCGGCCACCAAACCCACCAATAGTTGGGCACGTAACTAGTAAGTTAGTAACGTTAATTTGCCATCATTTTTTTTTTTGGATAAAAACTTGCCATCATGTTAGATCGTGGCTCAGCAGGTCACGCAAACCCTATAGCACTGCTTCGTTTTGACACGTGATGCCCTTCATGCCACACAGATTGGAATCCGACTTTTTCAAAACAAAAAGAAAATGGCAATTTGAATTTTTAAGGCAGACAAAAAAAGTGGCTGTGACTTGTGACTGAATTGACCTAAACCAAAATTGAATCACATCATCAGAAAATGAGTCATTGTTGACCCGGAAATAATAATAAATAACAGCCTATGTAAAAACTTTAAACATCGTAACTTTTCTAACATAAAATATAATTTTTAATTTAAATTATTATTTTTAGAAATATTGTAATGTATTTTTTTTATTATAGTACCGAATTTGGATGAAAAAGGCAGTAAAAACCATCAAACTATTTTTTCCCAAAAAAATAATCATTGTATTTTTATAAAACATTACTATTTTAACATCTAAAAATAAGTGTTTAATTAGATATTTATTTTATTTCTATTAGATATAATAAATATATAAAAATTTTAAAAATCATTATTATATTTAATAATAATAAAATAAATATCTCATAATAGCATGAAGAGGTTTTTGCCCCCTCATTCCATGTAGCAGTTATTTCAAAATAAGTACAGCAACTCATGATTTACCTTTCTTTTTGTTCTAGCCCCTTCTAAATATTGAAGCATCGTACTACCCATGTGATCCATGCTGTGGAGACAGGACTATTCATCAAACTGGAGAAAATGAAATGTCTGCCCTTCTCGCATGCGCTATTTGGGATCTTTCGAGCATTGCGAGTGATCCTCGTTTCTTTTAAATGGGTCTTCTAGCTTGGTTGAAGCAGATTGCCACTTATAATGAGAGTGCTCTTTTCTTGGCCACTGTTTGGTGGGTGTGGCGCCAAAACAACAGCATGGTGTTTGACCCTATTCCATGGATGGTTGTGTCGTTTATGAGTCGAGTCTATCAAACTTGCCTTGACAATCGCATTGTGCATGGCTCACATGGCACTATGTTCTTGCAACCTCACCCGGATGGGTACCCGGAGCTGAATGTGGATAAGAGCTATTTCGGGTGTAATAGTGGGAAGGGTGAGTGCGCCGAGGTGATCAGGTCCTCAGTCCTCTGCTGGTGTGTGGTTGCTGGGCTTCGCGGTTAGAATGTGTTCTGATGATATCTCTTTCATTGAGTTGAAGGCGGTTCAAATTGGATTGAACCTTACCCCCCAATATGGTTTTCACCATATTAGTTGTGAATCTGATTGCTTGGAGTTGCGACCATGATCCAAAGTCTTTCTAGACCATGGAATCCAAGTGTAGCTAACATTGTGGGCGAGATCTGGTCACTTTTTAGGCACATCGGCATGGTGAAATTGTATTATGTGACTTGCTCTGCGAACTGCTGTGTTGATCGTTTAGCTACGATGGGGGCTCTGCTATAGAAAATGTTCGTTTTGTGGAATGCGCCTTCACCAGAGATCCAGCCACCGCTTTTGTGTGATAGCTAGGTTGCTTTTCTTTCTTCTTACTCTACCAAAAAAAAAAAAAATGAAATTCTTGTACAGCGATAATCTAACGAATTATATTTAGAGATGCTAACTTTCTTACTAGTTAATGTGATGAATTAATGAAAAAAATAGGAATTATTATCTTATCTAATAGTAAAATAATAGGTGTTTCAAGAGACACCTACTTATTATATATTGAAATAATATTTTTATTATATTTAAATATATTTACAATAAAAATATATTTTATCAATTTTATTTAACCTATATTCATTAATTTATGAGTCCTATTAATTTTTTCTATTGGTTAGTGCACTTAAAAATTAGTTCTTAGCATTATGCCGATACAAAACTTTTTCGTATCACCTATTATCTCCTGTAACACTGGCTATAAAGAATCCAATAATTAATCATTCCACTTTTTCCTTTATTTTAGAGTAAAATATAAAATATAATTGTATACGTATATCAATGTAATTATACACTTAAATAATTTTTTATATAAAATAAAACTCAAACTGACTTGAACAAAACTACCAAAATAAATAAATAAAAAATAACATTTAATGTGATCCGAGAGGGGACTTTGGAGAAAAAGGGGAAGCTTCCTTCACTAGTAAGTATCGCTTCCCTCCCTTTTTGTATAAAAAGGCAGAAATAGCATGCCCTTTTCTGATCTTTCCTTCCAGTTTTTCCTCTTCTAATGACGGTGAGTTCCCTTTGCCTCGTAGTGTAAAATTGAACCACCCTAAAACATTTGGCAACTCCACTGGGAGCAAGAGGAGCATTACCAAAATCCCAAAATCTATAATTTCCAAATAGCTTTGCCATTAACTTTGCGAGCAGAGAAGCCGTTGTCGATGTCAGGGAGTGCTAAGTTGTGCATGTGTCTGGTGATTTTGGGTGTGCTGCCACCATCTCTGAGGCAAGGAAGCATCGACACGACATGCAATATAGATATGCCACGATATGGACACAAGGACATGGTAATCTTTACAAAATATAGGACATGATACGGTTAAGATACATTGTATAATAAAATATAAAAATAACATGTTATGATGAGAAAAACCAAATCTAAGCATTCTTATGACTAAAAAACACCCGTTAACCAACAATTGACAAAAGAAATTACAAGAATAAAAAAAATCTACACAAGTTTTTATCCATAAAAAATAATGAACCAATGTTTGTATAATAAAAATGGAGTCTATCACTATATTTAGTGGCATATCAGGGGCTCTCGAGATCGAGAGATGAAGCGGCACAGCAAAACACCCCTTGGACATGAGTGTCTAGTGTCATCAAAGTGTCAGTGTCGCAAAAGTATCCGACATGGGTGCGGCAAGCTTTACGGGAGTATGTGTGCTTCTTAGCTCTAAGGGCCCATCACTTCGTGACGGTGCTCTCCCAGAAGGACTTCAAGGGCGCATCTCCTGCCACCGACGACTCCTCCGCCAATCTTGACTCCTCTGCTGACGAGGACTACTTTGGCAACTCTGATGCCCACAAGTCCAAGGACGTGCTCAACCCATACTCATGACGCCCATCTTCAAGCTCGATTCCTCCTCCCATTTCTCCTCTTCCAATTCCGACTCCGACCTTAACCTCGGGGCGCCTTACTACTCCGACGTTTCCAAGATGATGTCGATGTTGAGCTCCACCAACATCAGGTTCATGGAGGAGGCTTTCGGTGAGATCGAGGCGGCCGCGAATCTGGGTAGTTATTGTAGAGTAGCAAGGATTCAGAGAGACTAGCTATTCTTAACTCTTTGTGATCTGGTTCTGGTTGATTGGTTAATCTTGTTGCTGGTTTAGATCTGAAGCGCAACTCCTCTTTTCGATCGATGATATACCGTTATAATCATAACTGGTTCAGATATGAAGTTTTGATCTTCTTTTAGGAGCTCTAGGAGTAGTGAATTGATGGATGATGATGATGCATGCGTTTTGCTGGGTTCATTCAGAGTTTTTCCATCTAAGATTGGATTCTCGAAAGGACATTTTGCAATTAGGTCTTGGCTTACACCTACAGCTGCTAAGATATGTTTGAGAAAGCTGTGAAGCTTTGTGCAGAGTTGGCAGAAGTGGCTGTAGACACTTTGATCTCGAAGAGTCTTTGAGCAAGATGAGTGGCTTCTTCTCTTTGGCACCCTAGTAACAGGAGTGAATTCCGCTTTGCAAAAAGAAAAATAAAAAAAAATAAACAGAGAGGGGGAGTGGGGAGCGAACTCGAGCTCCGCTTTGCTAGTAATGAGTAGCGTTTGTAGCGATATGGACAAACACAAACTAGAACCTCGATGCTAAGCTAGTATGGTCCCATTGATTGTGCATTTCCTTGGTGCCTGACCCCAAGGCGTACACCTGCGGTTTGCCACTCTTGATTCACTCTATTCATATGAACTTTTATGTCAAAACTGGTTTGAACATGATCCTGTTGCCTCATGGTTTTTTCTCTTTTTCGATTACCAAATGTTTATGTTAATGCCTCAAAAAAAAAAAAAAATCCACCCTGCGTAACAACTCTTTGCTTTGCTATTATAGATTAACTAGGTGGCTTGAAAAAAAAACGGTGTTGAACTGTGTACGGAGTCCTCCTTATTTTGGTTGAAGTCAATAGAAATTCAATTTCATAGAGTTTGAAATGTTTGGTAGGGTCTTTGTTCCATTATATTTTTTCATGATTATAATGCAAACTGGATTACTTTAAAAGTATATGATTTGAAACATGTTATAATAGATCCATTGATGACCGCCTATTATTTGACAAATTGATTTATTTATATATTTGACAATCTCAAGAAAATGGCCAAGATGTTTCAAAATATTCAAGGGGATGGGGAAAATATATAATTGAGCGGGTTTACAATTTCTTAGCAAACCATTTCTTTGCACTCATGCTCTTTTTCCGTAGAAATTATTTCAGATCTTTTTAGTTTACAAATGACGATATGCTAATTAATACGCGAATTGACATCCATAATAGGTAGATAAAAGTCAGATTTTATACTAATAAATAACATAATAATGCAGTGTAGCTTTTATCTTTCAAGACCAATTTAGTTACCGAAAGCCCCATCTGAATGCCTGAAGTCATCACTTGGAAGACCATTGTCATATATATAAAGAAGAGAGAGAATCCACCCGCGCGAGCTTCTTATGCCACATAGTCAGGCAAGGTTTTACCACCCTATGGTGTATATCTATCCGCCTGCGCAAGCTTCTTACGTCGCGTAGCCAGGCGAGACTTTACCACCTCATGATACATATGTATCTGCCCACAAGCTTCTTACACCGCATAGTCAGGCGAGGCTTTACCACCCCCTATGGTGCATATCTATCCACCCGCACGAGCTTCTTACATCGCATAATTAGGCAAGGCTTTACCACCTTATGGTCCATATTTATCTGCCCGTGTGAGCTTCTTACGCCACATAGTCAAGCGAGGCTTTACCACCCCACAGTGCATATCTATCTGCCCACGCGAGCTTCTTACACTGCGTAGTCAGGCAAGGCTCTACCACCCCATGGTGCATTTTTAACCGTCCGCGTGAGCTTCTTACGCCGCATAGTCAGGCGAGACTTTAGCACTGCTTGGCGCATATCTATTCGCTAGTGCGAGCTATCACGCCGCCTAGTCAAGCGAGGCTATACCACCACTTGGTGGTACCATTGCTGAGGTGATAAACAAGATTCGCCCGCACAAGCTATCATGCCGCGTAGTTAAGCGAGGCTATACCACCGCTTGGTGATACCACCGCTTAGGTGATGAACAATTTCCGCCCGCGCGTGCCTTTGCCGTTGCATTGTGAGTGAGCCTATACCACAGCTTAGGTGATGAAAAATATCCGCCCACGCGAGCCCTTGCCGCTGTGTTGTGTGCTAGGCTATACCACTGCTTAGTGATACCATTGCTTAGGTGATGAACAATATCCGCCTGGACAGCCCTTGCCGCCGTGTTATGTGCGGGGCTATACCATCGCTTGGTGATACCATCGCTTAGGTGATGAACAATTTCTGCCCTCGTGTGCCTTTGTCGTCACATTGTGTGTGAGGCCATACCACTACTTGGTGATAAAATTTTGCCCGCATAAGTTCTTATGTCACGTAGACAGGCGAGACTTTACTACCTTAAGACATGAATTAGCTTCCTCATTTGGGGGCTACAAATTCGGTCGGAAGATAATCATGTCACAAGGAGATGTAAACTATTGAAAACTTGTTGTAAAGTCCACAACGATATAGAAATGGTTACAAATGCTCAATGAGGAGCCACATCTCTTTATTAAGCAGGGGGCTAATGTGTTGGGAGTAACCCCTTGGCAGAGGCCCCTGAGTGGGACTGCCAGGAGGAGACCCCTAAGCAGGACTCCTAGGTAGAAACCCCAGCGGTGATAGCTCACTGCCAGGCAGTGTTCCCCAGGCGATGAGCCCTAAGCGAAAATCCCAGTAATGGCCCAACCACTACCCTTGGGTGGAGAAGCCACAGGCAAAGGACCCCAGGCAGAGATGGCTTGAGCACCTAGGCGGAAATCGCTAGACAAAGATAATTTGAAAATCCCAGTAAAAATGCAATAATAACTTGTGGCATAGGCCTACTTTCGAGAAAAATAAGCAAGATTAGGCAGGGCCTACTCCAAATTGCATGGTGAAAAATCCCCTGGCAGGTCATGACCAAACTAGGCAGAATAAGGATGGGGGCTAAGTGAAGCCAAACCCGATAAAGAATATATATATATAAGCAAGAAAGCTTACAAGACGTGAATACCGTTACAATGACTTGAATCAAACAATAAAAGACAACCAATTTGAGAAAGGATGAAAGGTTGAAGCATGCTCAACAAAGAGCCATACTTCTTAAGTTGAGCAGGGGGCTAATATTCTACAGTAAAATATAAAATATAAATGTACACATATATCAATGCAATTATACACTCAAGCAGTTTCTTGTATAAAATAAAACCCAAACTCACTTGAATAGGACTACCAAAATAAATAAAAAGATTGACATTTGATGTGATATAAGGGAATGTTGGAGGAAAAAAGGTAAGCTTCCTTCGAAGCATCGCTTCCCTCCCTTCTCATAATGGTTTTCTATAAAAAAGCAAAAACAGCAGGAAGGGAAGGACCATGGCACAAGCACCCCCTTCTGATCTTTCCTTCCAGTTTTTCCTCTTCCGATGATGGTGAGCTCCTCCTACCTCGTAGTGTGAAATCCAGCCATCCTAAAACACCCTTAAACAAATATACTAAATATTTGAATTTACCATTTTCTTATGTAAAGTACAAGATAATAAAGTTAGTGAAACATGCTCTAATTCTATAAATACATACAATTGATTGAATTTGGAACAATTACCAAAGTTAATGTACTTTTACAAATTTTTTATAATTGATGTACTTTTACAAATGTTGTTGTGATCATATGACAAAAGTCACTCCACTTTGTAGTTTTGTTGCCTTGATCCTACTCAAACTTTTTCAAAACAACTAAAGTTTAAGACACAAACTATGAATAAATCTTGATGTATTACACAAGCTCTTTTTTTATGGGTTAGATAATCAAAATATTAAATCTAAATATACATATTTCAAAAATATAAGGTTTAAGAGGAATTCACCACCAAATATGGTGAACTGAGTTAAAACCAAGGAAGAGAAAATTGGACCAGGTACTGGTTTAAAGGTTTAGAGGTCCAATCGGAATTCAACAAGAATATAATATAATACATATATATATATATAGAATATAAAAAAATATATTAAATCATTAACATTAATATAATCAAAACAAGAAAATATTCATGGATCTATAAAAATAAACATAATCCATATAAAATTTCTCTAGTCTCAATCTCACAACACGATTACAAAAGCATTTGAAAACAATATTTGTTAATGACCAATGAGGTTTATTGTGAGTAATCTACAAATGACAGAAAGAGAAGAAGAATAGCACAATAATCTTTGTTAATGCTCTTCTTTGGTTCCATTTTTTTTTTGTTTTTGCTCTGTGGTTGCCATAAGATATCAGTATTTAAGTTTCGAAAAAAAATAAAATAAAAATTCCAGACCGATCCGGTTCGCTGTTTTGTCTGTTTTTCCTGGTTTTGACTTCTCCCCATTTTTTGAGCTTAACTAGACCGACCAGATGACCGGTTTCCGGTCGAACCAGCTGGTTCGATCTGGCTTTCTCTTCTGTGGTTAAAACAATTAAAAGAATTGAATTTGTTATCAATGATAGTGGATTATTTGTTGAGAAGAAAATATTTATGCACATTAATTGAATGTGGCTAAATGTATTCAAAAATGTCATTAAATGCACTTATCACACTCATTTAACAGAAAATTGTAAGAAAAAATAAAAAAAAAGGTGAATTTGGCATATCTAATAGCAATTTTTTTAAAATTCATTTATGTAAATACCCTCAAAATCTCAGGTATATATTAAAAAACAACATAAAAAAATAATTTCCTTATTATGCATAAACTCTTCTTGATCTTTTTCTATCGGCGTTGATTTTTTTTTTTTTGGGTGTGAAGTTGGCGTTAATTGATACTAATTACAAAAAAATAATATATTAAAATATTCTAAAGTTATAATTTAAATTAAAAAATATTTCATGGTAGAAAAGTTGTAATATTTAGAGATTTCTGGTGGTATAAATTGAGAAATTTATGATTATCTTACAAATTTTCCAAAAACTAATATCTTAACACGCATTGCTTTTTAAATTTATGTTGAAATGAAAATATTAAATGATATAATTTTTAGAGAAAATTACACTAATCTCTCCTGAGATATAGTGTAATTACACTCAGCATCTTTTTATTTTGCAAAACTATTATTGACATCCCCTAAGATTTACTAAAGTTATACTGATCTCCCTTGCATATATTAGCTCGTTAATTTAAGTGACAAAAAAGATAATATGCAATATATACATAATTATTAATGATAAAATTATAATATTTTAATAATATTTAGCATATATTTTAATTAGAATACTGTCACGACCCGACTTGGGCACGTGACCAGCACGTAAGGAATCCTCGTTCCCATATAAATCCTTTTATAAAACATCATTTTATCTCTAATAAACCGTTGGCTCTTTGAAAACATAATACTAATCAATATCATAATCATAATCAACTCTAGCATAACTCTCTGAAGCTTGAAATCAAATCATTTTAGTTTCATTTCCAAACACTACACATATCTTTGAGATTCAAAATATATGAGTTGCTCTTTATATAAAATATATATGAAATCTATAATCATGTAAATACAAAACAATCATGATAAAACAATGCAATCTATCTCTATGGTTCGAGACCATGTCTGTCATGTATACTAGAGCACTCTATCTCTAAACTAAATGCAAAATAGAGTACTTCACTCCAAAGTGAAGCTCATCAACTAATAAATCTCTACTGCAGGGGAGGAGGTGAAAGAGAAGAACCCAGCGTCTACTGCACCTGTAAAGGAGAAAAGGAGAATAATGAGTTTCATCTAAAACTCAGTGAGCAGGCCTTCACCCATAACCCTTTCATGGGATAACCAAAGAGAATAAATAATCACACACACACACACACACACACACACACACACACACACACACACACATATATATATGTAATCATCAAACTAGTTAATGCAATAACTCTAAAATCATATTCATAGGAATGAACAAAATAGCTATAAAATTGATATTCTTTGGAATTCTAAAACCACAGTACTCTAATAAAAAAATAGGAATCTTTGGTTATCCCAATTCATGTGACATAACAAAATCTCTGGTTATGCATATCAACCATAGCATAACAAAGTCTCTAATCTCTGGAGTACCTAACTAGGTCCCGTTTCTGATTTCTCTGACCCTGGGGGCAACTTGGTATACAAAAGTTAACGGAATAACTGCCATTAACTCACAGTCTGTTTCTCTATAACTACCATCTAGTCTCTAATTCAATAATCATATTATTTGCTCTAAATTTCTGTTATAATATTTCTTTAAGCACAAACTCTATAATTCATAATTAATTAACTCATAAAATTATCATGGTAATTTTATGAAAACCTCTAATCAAGTTATAATTATACACTAGCTCTTTTGATAAAATCATTTAACAATAATGGTCCCATGAGTTTGCATTAAAACAATTATTTCATGCTCTAGTTGAAAATCATCATTTCAATAATTATAACAAATCAATAGGAGTCTCTAATCTCTTGAAATCTTTTCTAGAATCATGCAATCAATTAATAATTTGAGGAAATTAATTCTAATGACTAACATAAGAGCCATAAGTTCCAAACCCACTCACCTAGAGGGGAGGAAGTGATGGCGTCAACACCAATGGAGCTCTGGAGAGGAGGAATGGTACCAGCATATGCTATTGAAGCCACAAAACTCTAGATTAGACTCAACAACCTTTAGATTACTCAAACATAACTCTAACAACATTGGGGGAGCACCCCCACTTAACAACAATGGAGACAAACAACTAACCCAAACTCTAGGTTGCACGGTGGGGAGGAAGGAGACAACAAAACCTATAAAGGAACTCATTGTACAAGATACTACCTTGGCTTCCCAGCTGGAAGCTAGCCAACTCTACTGCCCTTTCAGAAGAGCAATGGACAACTCTAATGATTTTCTCTACCTCTCGGAGGAACGCCTGAGGGTCCTTAATCGTGAGATGCCCCTGGAAAGTGGATGGATCCACCTTCCTGAAGCTCTCTAATGCGGAGTCGTCTGGATCTCTAATTAGTGCCTGAATCGGGGGTGTCTGCATCGGTGGTGGCTGAACTGGAGGTGTCTGGACTGGGGGTGGCTGAAACCTAGCCTTAGTCTGCTTGGTCAATGCCCCAGTGAGGGCTACCAAGGCCTACTCTAGTGCCCTGAAAAAGGCCTCTGAAACCGAAGATCCGCTGCTATGACAGCGGCAGTGAGAAGAAGAAGAAGAATGACGTAGAGAAGGCATAGTGAATCTGAAAGAATATGAATACAAGTGATAAGACACAGATCTTGAAAGAAAGACAAAACTTTAGCTCTGAATCTAGACGTGACTGACCATTCTAAAGGTCTCAAGTAATGCTTTGTTAATGCAAATAGACGCGCTCCCGTTTATAAAAGCATTGTGCTACTTGTGAATACTTGCTCCAGTGACATGCAAGAAAACCTAGCGCTCTAATACCACTTTGTCATGACCTGACTTGGGCACGTGATTGGCACGTGACTGGCACGTGAGGAATCCTCATTCTTATGTAAGCCTCATGACCTCTGAGTTTCTCTATATGCATATTTTAATATAAATCCTTTTATAAAACATTATTTCATCTCTAATAAACCGTTGGCTCTTTGAAAACATAATACTCATCAATATCATAATCATAATCAACTCTAGCATAATTCTCTGAAGTTTGAAAATCAAATCATTTCAGTATCATTTCCAAACTCTAAATATATCTCTGAGATTCAAAATATATGAGTTGTTCTCTATACAAAATATACATGAAATCTATAATCATGTAAATACAAAATAATCATAAAAAAATAATGCAATCCATCTCTATGGTCCGGGACCAAGCCCATCATGTATACTGGAGCACTCTATCTCTAAATAAAATGCATCACTCCAAAGTGAAGCTCACCAACTGGTAAATCTCTATTGTAAAGGAGGAGGTAGAAGAGAAGAACCCGCAACGTCTACTACACCTATAAAGGAGGAAAAGAGAGGGTGAGTTTTATCTAAACTCAATGAGCAGGTCCTCACCCATAACCCTCTCAGGGGACAACCAAAGAGAATAAATAGTCTCATATATATATAATCATCAAACCAGTTAATGCAAAAACTCTGAAATCATATTCATAGGAATAAACAAAAGAGCTTTAAAACCGATATTCTTTGGAAATTATAAAACCACAGTACTCTAATAAAGAAACAGGAATCTCTGGTTATACTCAATTCATGTGACATAACAAAATCTCTAGTTATGCATGTCAACCATAGCATAACAAAGTCTCTAATCTCTAGGGTGCCTAACTAGGTCCCATTTCTTATTTTTCTGGCCCTAGGGGCAACTTGGTATACCAAGGTTAATGGAAAAACTATCATTAACTCACAATCTGTTTCTCTATAGCTGCGTCTAGTATCTAATTCAATAAACATATTATTTTCTCTAAATCTCTGTTATAATATTTCTCTAAGCACAAATTCTATAATTCATAATTAATTCACCAATAAAATTATCATGTTAATTTTATGGAAACCTCTAATCAAGTTATAATTATACTCTAGCTCTTTTGATAAAATCATTTAACAATAATGGTCCTATGAGTTTGCATTAAAACAATTATTTCATGCTCTAGTTGGAAATCATCATTTCAATAATTATAACAAATCAATCAGAGTCTCTAATCTCTTGAAATCTTTTCTAAAATCATGCAATCAATTAGTAATTTGAGAAAGTTAATTCTAATGACCAACATAAAGGCCTTAGGTTCTAAACCCACCTACCTGGAACGAGGGAGTGATGGCATCAACACCAATGGAGCTCCGAAGAGGAGGAATAGCACCAACGTCTGCTATTGAAGTCACAAAACTCTAAATTAGACTCCAACAACCTTTAGATTACTCAAACATAACTCTAACAATATTAGAGGAGCACCCCCACTTAACAACAATGGAGACAAACAACAAATCCAAACTCTAGGTTACAAGGTCTGGAGGAAGAGACAAAAAAACCCATAAATCTTACCTTTTATCTCTTGGAAGGAGAATGAATGGAGTGGATTTGTGTGAAAAAGATGGAAAAGGGTTTGGGAGAGGTTGGGTTCAGAAATGGGATAAAAAATCCCGAGTTGGGGTGTTTAAAACGGGTAGAGGGGCTCACTTACATGAAACATCGTGTTTCACACTGTTTTTGTATCCTTAACACCGCTCTGACCGCTATAGCAGTCCTGCCTGCTTGCGCCCATCACTTATGACTGCTACAGTAGTCCAAGACCGCTATAGTGATATGCATGTCTCCTAAACACACCCGGCCACATACTGTGACCGCTATCATAGTCTTGGACTGCCATAGCGGTGATAGTTCAACAGCAAACTAGTTTTAAGGGTCCCTCAAGCATCTTAGGCCCTCCAGGTGACATGGGTGGGTCTCAAGGGACCTTGGGGCAGTATGAAACTTATCCAATGACACATGTACTAAGGTATCACATTCTCCCCCCTTAAAAAAGATTTGGTCCCCAAATCTTAAAATATACCTTGAGGAGGGAAAAGGTTCAGATATTTGATTCTTATGGCTTCTTTGGCTTCCCACGTGGCTTCCTCGCCAGAGTGGTTCCTCTAGATGACTTTCACTGAGACTACTTCATTTGACCAAAACGTCTTGATTTTCCTATCCACGATGGCAACTGGTTCCTCTTCATATGACAAGTCCTTATCAACTTGAACTGCTTGTGAAGTGAGCACGTGAGACCCATCGGACATGTATTTCCTGAGCATGCTGACATGAAAAACTGGATTATCTTTGATAAATTGGGAGGTAGTACCAATTTATAAGCCACTGCTCCAACTCTCTCTAGAATCTCAAACGGGCTGATATAGCGTGGATTCAACTTTCCCTGTTTCTCATTACTCCTTTCATGGAAGACACCCTAAAAAACACGTGGTCACCTGCAGCAAACTCTAAGTCTCTGCACTGGTTATCAGCATAAAACTTCTGCCTGGACTGAACTGCCAATAACCATTCTCTGATTAGCTGAGCTTTTTCTAAGGTCTCTTGTACCAGATTTAGGCCTAGGGCTTTAGCTTCCCCAAGCTCAAACCATCCAACAAGAGATCTACAGTGTCTACCATACAATGCTTCAAACAGTGCCATCTGAATGCTAGCTTGGTAACTGTTGTTGTATAAGAACTCTATATTAGTGGCAAGTGGTCACACCAACTCCCACCGAAGTCTAGCATGCAAGCTTTGAGCATGTCCTCTAATGTATAAATCATCATCTCTGACCGGCCATTTGTCTGTGAATGAAAAAGCCGTAGTCAAATCCACTCTAGTCCTATAAGCCTCTTGAAATGATCTCCAAATTTGCGAAGTGAATTGAGACCCTCTGTCTGATATATTTGACACCGATACACCATGAAGCCGAACAACCTCATCTATGTAAAGCTGAGCATACTGAGCTGAATTGAAGGTCATCTCCCTTGGTAGTAAGTGAGCAGACTTGGTCATTCTATCCACAATCACCCATATGGAATTGAAACCTTTAGTGGTCCAAGGTAACCCAACTACGAGGTCCATGGTTATCCTCTCCCACTTCCACTCTAAGATCTCTTTCTAATGTAGCAAGCCCGTAGGCCTTTGTTGCTTAGCCTTAACTTGCTGACACACCAAACACCGTGCCACATAGTCACCAATGTCTCTCTTCATGCCTTCCCACCAGTATAGCTATCTATGGTCGTGGTACGTCTTTGTTGGACCAGGATGGATGGAGTATGGTGCATTGTGGGAGTCTTCCATCACTTTTTTATTCAACTTACCCACATTAGGCACACATAGATGGTCACCAAACTGCAATATACCCTTCGCATCCACAACAAACTTCGGGCTCTTCCCTCTGTGCACATCCTCTGTAAGCTTAACTAACTTCGGATCTTCCTCCTGCCTTGCCTTAATCTGCTCCACTAAGGTTGACTGGGCCCCAATATGAGCAAGAAAGGTTCTAGACTCATCAAGCCCGAGCTGGACTCCCTCTGCCTCTAGCTTATGGATCTCTTCTATCAACGGCTACCTCAAAGGTGCTATATGGGCCAAACTGCCCATGGACTTCGGACTTAAGGTGTCAGCTACCACATTAGCCTTACCCAGATGATAAGATATGGTGCAGTCGTAGTCCTTCAATATCTCTAACCATCTACATTACCTGAGATTTAGATCCTTCCACTGGAAGATATACTACAAACTTTTGTGATCGGTGAAGATCTCACATGTCTCTCCAAACAGGTAGTGCCTCCAAATCTTCAAGGAAAAAACTACCACTGCTATCTCTAGATCATGCATCAGATAGTTCTGTTCATGCCCCTTGAGCTACCTAGATGCATAAGTCACTACTTGACCATGCTGTATAAGGACACAGCCGAGTCCGACTCTAGAGGCATCACAGAACACCGAGAAACCTCCCGTACCTGAGGGCAATATAAGAATAAGAGTCGTCGTCAAACAGGTATTGAGCCTCTGAAAACTTAACACCTTTCTGTGTCAACTTGGTTAACGGTGCTGCTATTCTCGATAAATCCTTAATAAACCTCCAGTAGTATCCCACCAAACCCAAGAAACTACATATCTCTGATACTGTAGATGGTCTCGACCACTGTTGAATTGCTTCAACCTTCTTCGGGTCAACTAGGATACCATCCTTGGACACCACATGCCTAAAAATGCCACTTGATCAAGCCAAAACTCACACTTAGAGAATTTGGCATACAACTGGTTCTCTCTTAGGGTCTGCAAGATAATCTTAAGGTGGTACTCATGTTCCTCTTTGCTCCTATAGTACACCAAAATGTCATCAATGAAGACAATCATGAAGTGGTCTAGGAACAGTCTGAAAACCCTATTCATCAAGTCCATAAAAGCTGCGGGGATATTAGTTAACCCAAAGGACATCACTAAGAACTCATAGGGACCATAGCGTGTCCTAAAGGCCGTCTTGGGTACATCCTCATCCTTGATCTTCAACGAGTAATAGCCCGACCTAAGGTCAATCTTAGTGAAACACCTAGCCCCTTGGAGCTAATCAAATAAGTCATTAATGCATGGCAAGGGGTACCAGTTCTTGATGGTAACTATGTTCAATTGCCGGTAGTTTATGCACATCCTCATAGACCCATCATTCTTATTAACAAACAATACCGAAGCACCCCAAGGCGAGTTACTCAGTCGAATGAACCCTTTGTCAAGCATCTCTTGTAACTGTTCCTTCAACTCTTTTAATTATGCGGGAGCCATCCGATACAGAGGAATAGAGATGGGCCTAACCCCAGGCTCAAGCTCCATCCTGAACTCTATCTCTCTCTCTAGTGGTATCCTGGTAGCTCCTCTGGAAAAACATCCGGGAAGTCACAAATCACAGGAACTGACTCCAAACTTGGCACTACTGCATCTATGGCTCTAACTGAAGCCAGAAACCTACCACTTCCTCTATCCATGAGCTTCAAGGCACTCATGGCCGATATCAAGTTGTTGGGACCAAACAACTGGTACTCTTAAACTCTTGAGGCTCACCTCGAGGAACATCAAACTTCATAGACTTACTGTAATAGTGCACTATGGCATGACACGAAGCTAATCAATCCTTGCCCAAGATGACATCGAAATCTGACATATCCAACAAATGGAGGTTCGCGAGTGCCTCCATACCTCCAACCTTAACCTCATACATTTTATAGACAAATTGTATCAGAATGGGTCCCCTCAGGGGTATCCCCACTAAAAATGACTTCTCTACGGTAGAAACAGGTCTCTCAAACCGTATGGCAAAGAATGGGGACAAATACGAGTATATAGACCCGGAATCAATCAACGCAAAAGCCTCAAAAGAGAAAGCTCTAATGATACTTCTTACAACATCTGCTGAAGCTATTGCATCCTGGTGTGTAAGAGCAACCAGACGGGGTTGTCCCCTCCCACCCTCATCTCTTCCTCTGCCACTTGAACCTCACCTCCTAGGCCCCTACCCCCAGCACCTCTGCCAGCTGGAGTAGCCATGACACCTTAGGTCCCTGACTGGTAGGATTAAACTGAAGCGGTGAGGTTTGTCGACCCCTGGCTGGATGCTCCCTGTCTGGATGGACCCCTGGTTGGCCGGATGCTCCCTGTTTATGGCCCTGCTGGCCACACTCATAACAAATGAAAGTGCTAATCATGCATGCCTGGCATGTCTCCTCTCACAAGTCTGACACTGGTGGAAGCTATAAATTGAACCCTAGCCATTGAGCTGGCTACCACCTCTACTCTGACTATGGGAAGCAACAAGCCTAGTCGGGGCAGACTCTGAGAAGGCGAACCTGCTCGATTGGGATCGCTATTAGCCCTACTGCCCAAGTCATCTGCTTGACCCAGCTCCTTTAGAGAAGGAACCATGTGTCCTAGCATTATTGCCAGAATCTACCGCAGTTCTCCTATCTGCCAACACAGCCTCTATCGTGATAGTTGTATCTACTATCTGTGCATAATCCATGGTGCTGGCATGCGGCTAGAGACTGAGAAACATGTTCTAAGGTAGCCCCTACATGAATCGCCTATCCCTTTCTGTCACTAACGTCAACATACCAGAAGCTGCCTAGGCTAGATATGTGAACCTTTCCTCATACTTTGTAACCAACATACCCGGCATTAGTTGGAGCCTCAAAAACTCCTCAACCATCTTAGCCCAACGACTGTCCGAAAGATATCTCCTTAAGAACGTTGTGCGAAATTCCTCCCGGAAGGGTGGCTTAGTGTCGCCATGCCCCTGAAGGAACTCATTGTACCAGATACCAGCCTGGCCTCCTAGCTAAAAGCCAATGAACTCTATTGACCTCTTAAAAGAGCAGTGGATAACTCTGATAATCTTCTCTACCTCTCAAAGGAATGTCTGAGGATCCTCCATCATGAGACGCCCCTAGAAGGTGGGTGGATCCATCCTCCTGAAGCGCTCTAACGCAGAGTCATCTGGATCTCTAACTGGTGTCTAAACCGGGGGTGTCTGCACCGGTGGTGGCTGAACTGGAGGTGTTTGGACTAGAGGTGGCTAACCTCAGTTTGCCTAGTCAACGCCCCCGTGAAGGCTACCAAGGCCTGCTCTAGTGGCCTGAAATAGGCCACTAAAATTGAAGATCCGTTGCAATGATGATGGCAGTGAGAAGAAAAAGGATGACATAGAGGAGGTATACTGAATCTGAAAGAACATGAATACAAGGGATAAGACACAGATCTTGAAAGAAAGACAAAACTTTAGCTCTAAACCTAGACATGACTGACCACTCTAAAGGCCTCAAGTAACGCTTCGTTAATGCAAATGGGCGCACTTCCATTTACAAAAACGCCATGCTCCTTGTGGACACTTGCTCTAATGACATGCAGGGAAACCTAGTGTTCTGATACCACTTTGTCATGACCCGACTTGGACATGTGACCGGCACGTGAAGAATCCTCATTTCCATGTAAGTCTTGTGACCTCTGAGTTTTTCTATATGCATGTTTTAATATAAATCCTATTATAAAATATCATTTCATCTCTAATAAACTGTTGGCTCTTTAAAACATAATACTCATCAATATCATAATCATAATAAACTCTAGCATAATTCTTTGAAGTTTGAAAATCAAATCATTTTAGTTTCATTTCCAAACTCAAAACATATCTCCGAGATTCAAAATATTTGAGTTGCGCTCTCTATATAAAATATACATGAAATCTATAATCATATAAATAAAAAATAATCATGATAAAACAATGCAATCCATCTCTATGGTTTAGGACCCTGCCCATCATGTACACTGAAGCACTTTATCTCTAAACAAATACAAAATAGAGTACTTCACTCCAAAGTGAAGCTCACCAACTAGTGAATCTCCACTGTGGGGGAAGAAGTAGAAGAGAAGAACCCTCAGCATCTACTGTACCTGTAAAGGAGGAGGGGAGAGGGGTGAGTTTTATCTAAAACTCAGTGAGCAAGTCCTCACCCGTAACTCTCTCATGGGACAACCAAAGAGAATTTATAATCATAAAATCGATTAATGCAATAACTCTAAAATCATATTCATAGGAATAAACAAAATAGCTCTCAAATCAATATTCTTTGGAAATTATAAAACCACAATACTCTAATAAAGAAATAGGAATCCCTAGTTATGCTCAATTCATGTAACATAACAAAATCTCTGGTTATACATGTCAACCATAGCATAACAAAGTCTCTTATCTCTATGGCACTTAACTAGGTCCCATTTCTGATTTCTCTGGCCCTAGGGGAAACTTGGTACACCAAGGTTAACGGAATAACTGCTGTTAACTCAGTCTGTTTCTCTATAGCTACTATCTAGTCTCTAATTCAATAATCATATTATTTTCTCTAAATCTCTGTTATAATATTTCTCTAAGCACAAACTCTATAATTCATAATTAATTCACTCATAAAATTATCATGGTAATTTTATGGAAACCTCTAATCAAGTTATAATTATACTTTAGCTCTTTTGATAAAATCATTTAACAATAATGGTCCCATGTGTTTGCATTAAAACAATTATTTCATGCTCTAGTTAGAAATCATCATTTCAATAATTATAACAAATCAACCGGAGTCTCTAATCTCTTGAAATCTTTTCTTGAATCATGCAATCAATTAATAATTTGAGGAAATTAATTCTAATGACCAACACAAGGGCCATAGGTTCCAAACCCACTCACTTGGAGGGGAAAAAGTGATAGCGTCAACACCAATGGAGCTCCGGAGAAGAGGAATGGCACCAACGTCTACTATTGAAGTCACAAAACTCTAGATTAGACTCAACATCCTCTAGATTACTCCAACATAACTCTAACAAAATTGGGGGAGCACCCCCGCTTAACAACAATGGAGACAAATAACAAACCCAAACTCTAGGTTACAAGGTGGGGAAGAAGGAGATAACAAAACCCATAAATCTTACCTTTGATCTCTTGGAAGGAGAAGGAATAGTGTGGATTTGTGTGAGAAAGAGAGAAAAGGGTTTGGGAGAGGTTGGGTTCGGAAATGGGATGAAAAATCCCGAGTTAGGGTGTTTAAGAACGGTAGAGGGGCTTACTTACGTGGAACGCCACGTTTCACATTATTTCTGCATTCCTGACACCGTTGTAGTAGTCTATGACAGCTATAGCGGTCCTGCTTACCCGTGCCCATCACTTATGACCGCTCTAACGATCCAGAACTGCTATAGCAGTCTGCATGTCCCCCACGCACACCCGGCCACACACTATGACCGCTATAGCAGTCCTTGATCGCTATAGTGGTGACAGTTCACCAGCAAACTAGCTTTAAGGGTCCCTCAAGCATCTTGGGCCCTCCTGGCCATATATGTGGGTCCTAGGAGACTCTGGGGGCTGTACAGAACTTGACCAACGACACGTGTACCTGAGGTATCCAAGGAATCTGGTATGACAAGAAAAAAGAAATTCTACTACCATGTCAAATGTATCTGCAAACCATCTCAAAAATGAGGAGCTTTAATTGAGCTCAAATAGATGATCATGTCTATCATTCCACCTCGATGATAGTTGACCTGGGGAACCATTGCTTCTTAGGGTGTACATGTTGAATAATGATGGTGCCATATTCGCAGATGAATATGCATATGGACTAGGAGCTATTATTTATGATTGACATGACTGGTTTATCACAATGAAAATGTGAAAACATCTTGGGGATGCTAATGTGAATAAGGCAAATACAATAATATCGATTTAAAATAGAATATTTATGCTTATTTTCCTTTCCAACATGTCCTTATCTTTAAGTGGGATTAAATTATTTACTACTCATGCAACAATAACAACAACTTATTAGTGACACATTCTCTTTTTGTTGCTATTCTATGTGAGAAATATCTTTGTCTAAATAGGGTACGAAAATGAAAGAAAAATAAGTGAATTTAAGAAATATTAAGGATTTAGATTTTATAAAGCAAAATATGAGAAATTTGAGGATTCGATACTTTTTGACACTTTTTAGAAAAATTCAGGGATTGTTTTGACATATTTAGAAATTTTAAGGAGTAATCTAAACCTATTTTAATTTGGTGCCATGTTAGCATACCACATATGCTCAACATGACACATCATCGACATGTGGCAAGTCACGTATCACTTAATGTGCCACATCAGTAAAACAATAACGGTTGACTAATGTTTGTTTGAGAAGGGCTAAAATAATTTTTAGAATAAAATTTCAAGGATTAAAAATTAATTTCAAATTTTCAAGGACTAAAATAAAGCACGCTTATAATTTTAGAGATCAAAATGAATCTTTACTTATTACATGAATATATTTCACACCTATAAATTAAGTGACATTTTAACTAAAGATGAAAAATGAGTTTCAGTTGAAATTTTACTCAATTAATAGGTATGGAGCACATCAACACAACTCCCTGATCATATAAGAATTTATGGCCTGTACAAAGATTAAAATTCTAATTAAACCCTTTCTTTTAATTCCAATAAAATCCCATTAATTATTTATCATAATTTAGTAATTACTTTTTATTAAATATTATTAATAATGACCTAACCTGTTTTGCTTTTCTAGTTTCGTACATTTGTTTAACCTTATCTCATTTGGCTTGAGTTAAGTCCGTCATCAATAAATAATAATTAATATTGAGTTTCGCACATTTGTTTAACTTTATCTCCTATGAATGCCGATAAAATTGGTCTTTAATTTCATATAAAAATATTATTTATATTTATAGAATAGAAAATACTATATCGATTCATACTTTATTTGTTATTAAATAAGATATGAATCCTATTTGAATGGAGTCCATATCTTATTCAATAATAAATAAAGTATGAGTCAATATAATATTTAATATTTTATAAATATAAATAACACACTCCTATCTATATATGTTGAAAAAAATTATTCAAAATAAGAATGAAATAAAATAAAATAAAAGATAAATTTTTATAGAAATGTCTAGAACCCACATAAATCTCTGACTCCCTGTCATATTTGCTTTGATAGGGCCTTGGAATTATCTACAATCTAAAAATCAAACCTCGTTTAAATTATTAGAGAAGAAAGAAATGAAATCAAGCTAAGGTATCAATTTCAACATTGCGAGTCAACAATAGAGAAAACAAAAAAAAAAGAATTATACTTGTCATGAACAGAGCAGCTTTTAGTTGGAGCATTAGATTAAATTTTTATGGGAAAAAAGCTTTAAGGTGGTGTTTAGAATAATTAAAATTAGGAAATGATTTGGATTGATTTAATTTGTAAGTTAAATTTTATATTTAAAATAATTAATTAGGGAATGAAATTGAATTAATTTAAAAATTATTTCTTATATTAAAATATAGTAAATTATATTTAAAATTATTAACAATAAAATAAATTGACTAGTGTTTAAATTGTAAAACTAAATCATTTATACTCAGATTCTATCAAAGTTGATATAGAATTTCTAAAAACAAAAGAGATGAATTTCATGGGTTTAAAAATCAAATCATTTATTATTTTATTAAAGGTCCAGGCGCAATATTTGATATATAAATTAAATCATTTTCAATTTTTTATGGTTTCAAACACACTCTAAGAAAATACTTAGCTTAAAAGTATTATCTACTAAAAGTGGCTTCTACTTAGTTTTTAATTAAAAAATATCTTTTTTGGTCTTTTAAAACTCGTATTTAAACATTATACATAAGTTTAAAATGAAATTTGTTATATGAAAAACTCTTCCCACAAAATAAAGACAAAGAAAAACACTCAATATTAATTATTATTTATTGATAATGGACTTAACTCAGGCCAAAGGACGTAACCAAAAAAAAAAACTCAGGCCAAAGGAGATAAGGTTAAACAAATCTACGAAACTAGAAAAGCAAAACAGGTTGGGCCATGGGCTTGACTCTGTATGCTATGCTTGCAAAGCTGTATGTGGGTCGTATTTTTGTTCTGGGCCTCAGTTTAATCGGCTGGCCCCTTTTTTTCATATTTTTCGTTTTACAGTTAAACGAATAATTTTTAACAGATGTAATAATTCGTTCAATTGTGATCCGTTTTACAATTTTAATTCATTTCACTATTAAACGTATTGCTATAATTTAAAAACTAGTGTATATAGGTAATTAATCTCTAAACTGATGGAATTGGTAAATAAGCATTTTTTTTATTTTTTTGGGTAAAAAAGCCAAAAAAATTAACTATTTAACGAAAATACATATTAGTTATGTTAATATAAAAATTTTAGAATTAATATTTATTTTATGTTTTTTTCTTCAGTACACCATGATTATTGATAACCTTTGTGTTTTTAATAGTTGTCATTATTATTTTATAAACTTTAATAAATTGAGCCAGTGGGACACATGTTATATTTTTAGTCACAAATAACTAAAAGGTGAGATACCAAAGAAATTCCTTTTTTATTTAAGCAATTAGATATTTATTTTTTAAGTAAAATTTGAAATTGAGCAGCTGATGCGAGCTGTCGCAACTCACACAAATTAGAAAATAGTTTGAATACTAAATTGCACCAAAGATGTAGTAAAGGGCACAACCTAGGTTGTCTCTCAACGAGGCTTCAATACTTACTTAGAAAGAATTAGGGTTTTGAGAATTAAAGCAAATAATTTAAATTGAAAGATAATAGCAACAATAGAGAAGGTACTAGTGCAAGGTATTCCTAAGATTGGAAATCAATTATCATTGACCAAATATTAAATCCATGGGTGGCTATTAGTAATAAATTACTCACAATTCTACTAGTGATTAATCAATCCGTAGAATTGATCAATGAAATTAACAAATAAATGATATCTCAATTTAATTGACAATTACAATGATCTAAGATACCAATTGCTATAGTCTGATCGCTGATCGGAAAGATAATTCCAATGTTCTCCTTCAAATATAAACCAACAGATCTATCAATTTATGCCCAAAAGGTTTTCCTAAACGACAATCGCCAAATTAGTTATTCCAATATAGATTATAACAATCACCACAATAATTAAAGGAATAGAAACTACAGAACATTAAGAAAACCAATGCATTCAGCATAAACAAAGGGTCTCAAATATCATCCCAATCCATCCAGAAATCCCTACATTAGCAAAGAAATCTACTCCTCCATCTCTGGAGGATTACAACAATGAAAATAAAAGAACTTGGAAATAACAGCAATAATCCTTGCCACAATCTCCAAGATAAAGCATCTTCACCAATGGAACACTTAGAGAAAGAAGAATAGAGAAGAAGAAGATGTAGAGAGAGATATAGAGAGAGAATAATAGCCTAAAATGGCAGCCTAAAAGTGAGTTTAAGACTGAATGAAAAGTTAGATTAAAAGTCTAAAACAATCCCTTTTATACTGCTCTTTAAAATGGATCAAAATGGGGCCCAAAAATAGGTTAAATGAGCTATTCCGCGACATTGTATGACTGCTGTAGCAGTCAGCAGTGAGCTATGCTACTGAATGTCACTTATTTTTAGGCGCTATTGACTGCTGCAGCGGTGGACAGAATTGAAATTGGCCTCGGCACCAAAAATAGAAGTTGTAACCCTTTAAATAAGTTTTTCAACGCCACCAAAATCACTTCATTAGAGGTCAAGTTGGACAGCATCAGAACATCAGCAACCTTTAATCTCGCAACTCGATTTTCACCAAGATCCTCTTAGAAATGGGTTTTGAGATGAACATGAAAGTCATAGAGGACTTCTTGAGCTTTCCAAAACATTTTCATTTGTCTTAATCCAATTCCTATAGAAATTTATACAGATTTTCTCTTACAATGCTTCTTACAATTTTGCTCAAATGAACTCAAAAACTTTTCTATTTTGCTTCCAAATTCTTCCCAACAGTTTTCAACTTTGTTCTTGACATTTGCAATTGATTCAAAGCTCCTGTGCACAACATGATACTCAAAGCGATAAGTCAAATGCAACAAGGTATAATTATAAATTATCCCAAAATCAATGCAAAAGCCATCAATTCTATCAAAATTACACAATGAGGAATAAATCAAAATCTTTATTAATTGTATCAATAACACATTAAAACTCATGTAAAAAGCTAAGATTTAGAAGTAAGATAAGTGACACAAATTCCCCTTATCAAACTCCCCCATACTTAAGCTTCCATGTGTCCTCATGTGAAACTAGGATCAAGTCAAGGCATGGATGAGAAGCAGTAAACAAGGACTACACTAGAATCCTAACCTAAAATGCATGATGCATGAAATTAAATGACAATGCACCAATCCAATGAACCTAGAGGTACAGCAGTAAGCTTTCACACTAACAATCAAGAGAATTACAACAAGCAAGGCATGATCAACAACATAACACACAAGGTAGAATCCATATATGATGCATGAATCAAGTACAAAAATCCTCTCAAGGTCAATGTTTGCCCTCATTCACTTAAGTGTTTTGGGCTATGATGCACACTCAATCGCCTCAAATGAAAGTGCATTACCATAAGATTGCTACGAGTCTCATTCTCCATTTTGTCATACACATATATATACTAAATCAAGAGTACTTACCTTTGGTTGTAATGAGACTTAGGTAAAAGTGGATAAAATACAGGCCAATGGGGTTAAACCTTAAGTCAAAAGAGAGCAAATGCATACACCAAGAGCACAAGTGCCTAAGGGTACACTTTGTCCAACTTAACACAATTACAGACCTTTCTTTTGTAATGTGGCACATCTTCAACCAAACTTTTTGTTTTCAATTTTTTTTTATCAAACTTGTATTTTTCCTCTTTTTTTTGTGTGCCACTTTTTGAATTTTGGGTACACATTGTTCCTCCCCCACACTTAAATTAAAGCATGTCCTCATACTTTCCCCTACACTTATGCTCAAACACATAGAAGAAATGCACAAATGCTCTCCTAAGCCTAAAAGATTGGAAATTTTCAGGGTTTTTCACTTTTGGCTAGGGATGTGCTAAAATAAAAGAATGGGCAATAAGGTTCAAGGGGGCTAAACAATGGTAACATGCAAACGTTGGCTATATGGGTAAGTGGATAAAAACAAGGAAGATGCCTCAATCATATTCAAGCATGCACATGGAAACATATTTTCAAGTAAGACCTTAAGCAAGTTCTAGAATACAAATCCAAATAAGGAAACACACATGAACAAATAAAGATGGCATATTATAATCCAATCAAAGAGGCTCAAAATCTCATAAGTAAAGTGCATGTACTCAATCCAAACAACACAATGAATCTACCAACCATGCAACACAAGATAAAGTCATTGCCAAGCAAGTCAATAAGGTGCATGTGGTGTGAGCCTATGCATGTAACCTTTAAGGTGCCAAAGGGATGGTATAAAATATAAATGAAAATAAATATGATGCAAGAATTAAAACTAAAGATGACAAAAAAAAATGCAGAAAAATAAAAAGGAAAGGTAAAGAAAAACCTCACGGTGGGTTGTCTCCCACCTAGCACTTTGCTTTAATGTCCCTAAGTTGGACGGTCAAGACTGTAACATCCTAATTTTTAACCCAATACTCTAGAACATACTTAGGTTAAACATTAGTCTGTTACTTCATAGTTTTCATTTTTACTTTGAAATACTTAGCAGAAAATACGGGTAAATTTTTTTTTGAAATACAAAGTGAGAGCCACGTGATGCGATGTGACACGTAAAGGACAAAACATACATCTCATAATTTCATAGCATAAGGCACACCATGAATAACACTGAATATCATCTCATATATATATAACTTGCCTACTTATAAGTGTGGGACTTAAGTTTAGTACAAAGGAAATACATGAAAGGAAATACAACATAAACATAAACATGAACTACTCCCCTACCCGAGTGCATCTAATGGGATAACCTCTAAACAAAAGAAGGTTTATCTCCATCTAAGTGGTGTGTGCTCTAACCCGAGCCATCTGCAGCCTCCTACTGGCGACTATCCCTCGAGCGTGGCACATAACCAGGAAACTGAGCAAGCTCCTCCGACGAGAATAGGCGGAACGGGGCTCGGGAGTGACCTCCACAGCGCGGCCTCATCTCCGGTCGTCGTGCAAGCCTCGGCTGAGTCACGATGGCCTCGCTACCCTCCCCAAGGTCCATGGGTATGGTGGGGGAAGATCCCTCGGAGGGTACCTAGGTTGCCGAATCCTCGGAAGGATCCGTTTCTGAAAAAGACGGCAGCAGGGGCACATCTTGGGGTAGTCTCGAATGGCGGGCCTTGGGACGGTGAAATGCTGGCGAAGCCTCTCCTCTCGGGGGCGTCTTGGCTCGAACACCAGGTCATCACCAAAAGGTGAGACTGGGGAGAAACGATGGGAATGTACAGGGGGAGTGAAAGGTCGACCCATGAACATGAATACTCTAACCGTGCATCGACCCACAAAATGGAATGACCCGTGGTCCGGGTCATGGTGCACCTCCCATGTTGGTGTGTCCACGAACACAATGAACGTCGCCATCTGAAGACGTGACGGAAAGAAAGAGATAGAGGGAGTGAGAATCTTTGCTAAAGAATCTCAGTAGGGTCTCCTACTACCTAGGTGTCATCATCTACGTCCTCAGGGACCTTGGGTTTATTTTCGTAAAAGCAAGTGAACATGCATCGAGTTCATTTTAAACTTTAAAATATACTTTAGCCAAGGTCCATTCATTTTAGGATGATCTTAATGTCATGAATGCAACATAATAGAGAATGTATGCATGACACTACCTAATGCACATACATAAAACATAACATCAAGCATCATCATACTTACTGGCATAAAGTGACAATAGTAACGTTCATATAGGACAAACTTAGTAACATAATCATAATCGTGAAACATCTCTTCCTCATGGGCCACCCTAAAAGACAATCGAGCTGGGGGTGCTCGGCCGAACCGGTGTCACCCAGAACGTGTCACATATCTAGGTTATGAGCTCATACCTTAACTAGTCGTCACTAGTTCTTACTTACCACTTAACGATAAGCATATCATAAATCATAAATCTCGACTATCTGAGTACGGGTTAGGGGGCAATTCTCTTAGGGGTGCTCAGCTGAGCCGGTGTCACCTAAGAGTATAAATTGGTACCGATGTCACATGAGTTCTATGGAGGTGCTCGGCTGAACCGGTGTCATCCTAGAACCCATCTTAGTACCTTAATTTTCAAAATCTCTTTAAGTCCCCAAATTTGTCGGAAATTCGGCGGCACAAAGGCATTACGTCGAATTTCTTCCAAATTTGCTTTTTGCCACATGAACATATATCCTCATGAATTCCTCATATGAATAAGATTATCATTCTTCACATAACACATGCATCATCATAGAACATTCAAACGCTTACCCTTACGGTAGCTTATGCTTTGACCCTTACGGGTCTTAATCTTGAGATATAGTTCTCTAACATCCGTCGCTCATATGTTATGCACTTAAGGGCTCATAATTAATCATCATTCCTAATCCTCATGTTCATACTCAAATCTGAAAAGCATAGGGCAGAATTTCTAACTTATGATTACGGGGTTCTAGAACTTACGTTTTAGACCATTTCTCAGTTCCGTCTTCGCCTAAGGCGCTATAAATTAAATCTAAATCAATTATGAGACATTCCTATGCTTAAGAACTAATTAATAATCACATTTATCATGTTGTAATGTTGCTGGACAGAATCCAGAAAACTAAATGTTCTAAAAGTTCTACATTTGCATTTTTATGGTTTTCTAGTTACTAGTTTCCCTATAGGTGCTAAAATTCAATTCTAATCCAAATGTTACCTAGTTTTTCATGTCTAAACAATCCTAATCTGATTATGTTCCCATTAAAACAGTTTGGATAAGTTCCAAAAACAAATGGGTCTAAACTATGTTAAATTCTAGCTTTACGGTATTTCTAGTTAGCTAGTTTCTTACCTATCATGCATAAAATCGTTTCTACATCATCATGTGATAATTTCACACATTCTAACACATCAAAGCATCATCATACAGCCATAAACTCATCATAACAGTATCGAAAACATCTTGCTTCAATAAGAGAATTAAATTGACATTCCTCGGTACATAAGTTAACTAGTTTCTCTCGGAATCAATTTAGAATTTCTAAAACTCTTTGCAAATCATTTTAATTCACCAAGAGGCTAAGAGAAGCCTTAGGTCAGTGACCAAAATACATTTCATCTTCTAAAAGGGAATAAAGTCATATCTCATGATAACGTAACCTTGTAAAGATTTGTAAAGCTTTAAGAAAAACTTAGAACATAGACTATTAGTCTTTGTAGCTAGATGAAAACTCATTGCAAGTCCATCATCACTACTTGGTCAAAAACATGCATTCAAAGAATGCATTCACATTAAGCTTTAACTTGAAATGAAATGGGAAAGTCCTTGAGCTCTAGGTTCTTAAGTTATGACATAAAATAAACGTGTTCATGCTTTCCATTTTTAATCTTGCTTACAAAGTAAAGTGATGACTTAAAATAAATATGCAAGGCATAAACTTAAACGTGCAAGCTTGAAAGTAAATATGCAAGGTTCAATTCTTTATTTTAGTGCTCTTGGCCCAACAACAATCGACTTTAAGGCCGAAATAGATAGGCATTCGAGAAATTAATTAGGTGATAATGCAAGTTCAATTCTTTATTTTAGTGCTCTCGGCCCAACAATAATCGACTTTAAGGCCAAAATAGAAAGGCTTTGAGGATTAAATTAAGTGATGATGCAAGTTCCATTTTAATCTTTATGTTCTTAGGTGATAGCTTGAAAGTAAAGATGCATAGCAAGAATGTAAATATGAGTGCAAGCATAAATTAAATTATGCAAGTTCATTTTATCTTTCTAGAGCCCTTAACAAGACTTTAAAGGAACTCAATCCTCAACCCAAACTCATCCAACCAAGGTTAAGTAAAGCTTAGAGTTCTTAGAACTCAAGACAATATTTTTAGAAAATCAAAACATTTAATCATGTAGAAGAAAGGAAATGGCCGAAACATTCTAGGCAAGAAAAGGAATATTTGAAAACTCTAGAGTCCATGATCTTGGTGATATATTAACACCAATACCATGAGTCCTCATCATTGAGTTCATAGAACTATTTTAAAACACCATCAAAACTAAAGTTCTCAAGAGTTCAAGAAAGGAAGAACTAGAAACATTTTTACTCAAAAACAAAGATCAAGCTCTAGAGTTTATTTCAAGTGATGAACATCATCATGAAACTCTCATCATCAAGCTCTCATTTCTTTGATCTTCAAGGCCCATGGCCGAAAATGAGAAAGAAAAAGGAGAAGAAAAGAAGTTCTAAAAAGAATCAAAAGAAACTATGAACATAAAGATAGAACAAGAACTTTAAAGAAAGAAGTACTTGAAAGAAAATCCCTACTTGGTGTGATGATCTTGAAGATGGAAGAAGAAGATGAAGAACTTGAAGAACTTGAAGAACACTAGAACTTTGAGAGAAAAGAAAAGCTTTGAGTGCTCCTAAACTTAGCAAATGATCTAAAAGTGGTGCAAGCTTCCCAAGGCCATCTATTTATAGAGAAATGAAGCAAATGGAGGGTGTGAATGAGGGAGGGATTTTCGGCCACATGCATCAGAATTTGGGAGAAAAATATCTCTTACAAAGGCATGGTTGAAGGCATGGTGAGTTATGGGTTCAAGCATGGTGAGGTATGGTTCCAGGCATGGCTCAACCACGGTTCTTTGAGTGAGAAATAAATCAACATGTGATGTAAATGGAGGAGGAGGTGGCCGAAATGCATCAGCCAATGGGGGGGATTTCTTACATTTTAATTATGGTTTGGAGTTGTGTTTAGGTGTATCTTTGATTATGCTTAAGGTTAGGAAGTTGTAAGAAAGTGTTTAGGTGAGAAAATGAGTAATTAAGGTTGTCAAGACATAATTAGAGAGTGTTCTTGCATCATTAGTGAGTTATAAATTCACTTTAGTGTATAAACAATTTTAGACACAATTCCTTAATTTAAGGAACTGGAGAGAGAAAATACTATTTAAGATTCCAAGACTAGGAATCTTGAGTTCTAAAAAGGGATTTAAGTTTAATCTAAGCAATTTTAGGTTCTAATTAACTTTAATAAATTATTTTGACTCTAGATTAATTAGGGAAATTAATTAATCTTCGTTTAGAGCCCAATATTGCTTAGGTTTGCTCAATTGCATCATTAAGCTCAAAAACACTATTCTAGAGGCAAAATCGTAATTTTGCACTAAAATTGGCCGGGACTGCCGGGACTCAAACAGATGTTTTGAAACATGTAAAAACACGGTTTCAAACCTCTGGGGAAAGTTCCGGGCTCAAACGGCACCTCTACCCGCGTAAAACGCTACAGGGGTATTTTGGTCATTTTGACCCGAAACTGCGGAAAATGAGACTTCCGCCTCCGGAACCACTCAAGGGTCATTCAATCCCCTTCAAACATTGAGTTGGCCCTTCGAGGACTGCTGAGTCGGCCATCCTCGAATTCCGGGCCGAAAATGACCTCAGGGACATTTCGGTCATTTTCCACTCAGACAGAAAAATCGGGGTGTTACAAGGACCCTCATGGAGGGTGATTAGCTTCAACCCACAGATAGGCTGTTTGAGCCCTTATATCTATGGGAAGCTCGTGGAAGTGCATCAGTTGGTTCTCATCAATGGTGCACCGAACCATCATGGAGTTCTCTAACTCAATTGCATCGTCAGGGTGCACATGGGTGACCAAGAATGGTACCTTCCATCTAGACTTGGGCCTCCAGCCATCAGTTTTGCTCAGGGCTCATACTGTAAGATCCATTGCCTCTCACAAGGCTTTTTATCCATCATGGGCTGGTCATGGAGCACCTGGCAAACTGATGACTGCTAATTGGGTGGTGTATCTGTATCTGAAAACTTGGGACATTCTAAAACAACAGGTGTATCATATCCCATGAAAGAAGAAAAAGTGGAGAATGGGGTTTGGTTCCTTACAAGCATCATCAACTAAAGAGTCAATGATATCAATGCCAAACACAGAGTGTTCCTCATGGGATGTTTCATAGCATCAGATAAATTAAATTGGACTTTCATGTCCCTACACTCCATGGATAATGTGCCAGCATGAACATCAATCAAGATTCTAGCAGTTTTTCAAAAATGGTCTACCCAAGATTAATGTATGCTGGCTGGCATTGGTGTCATCCTCCTTCTCAAGAACATAAAAATCAGCAGGGAATATTAAATCATTTACTTGGACTAGAACATCTTCCAATACTCCCTCTAGTCTTGTGATGTTGTGGTTTGTCAGCTGAATTTACAACCCAGTTAGCTTGAGCTCTCCAAAGTGCAAGGACTGGTAGAGTGATTTGGGCATAACATTAATGTCAGCCCTAAGGTCAACTAGAGCTCTAGTGATATGCAAGTTCCTAATGGTGCAAGGAACATAGAATATGCCCGGATCCTTGCACTTGGTTGGCAGGTTGCTTGGCTCGATAATGGAGGAAGCATTGACCCCCATAGTCACCTTATCTTCCTTACTGCCCTTGATCTTCTTCTTATTGGTGCAAAGATATTTCAAGAATTTTGTATATTTAGGAATTTGCTTTATTGCATCTAATAGAGGAATATTCACTTGCACTTTTCAGAAGGTCTCTAGTGTGTCCAAATCCAAATCTGCTGTAGTGACTTTCTTGGGTTGCATCCTCTATGGGAATGGCAATGGAGGAGTGAAGTCTGGAACCTTTGTAGATTCTGTGGACCGCTACAGTGGTCTTGCATCCTCTGTGGGAATGGCAATGGAAGAGTGAAGTCTAGAACCTTTGCAGATTCTATGGACTGCTGCAGCGGTCACTCAACGAGTGTCTTGGCATCAAGCTTCCATTTGCAGATTCAGCTGACCGCTGCAACAGTTGTTGACCACTGCAGCGCTCACCCAAATGCTTTTCAGGCTTGTCTTCAGCTTGCTCTCTTTCTTGGACAGGTCTAGTTACTTCTGGAATTTTTGTTCCAGACCTCAGAGTGCTTGCACAGACATTTCCCTTAGGATTGGGCACAGTTTGAGAGGGTAACTGGGTAGCTGGGACCTGCTGGCTCTGACTGTTTTTCATCTGAGTCACCTCCTCTTTTAGCTGGGCATTTTCCCTTCTAATTTCCTGCATTTTCTCCATCATCATCTTTATCATATCAGTCATAGTAGGATCTGAGGAAGGAGGTGCAGGAGGTGCCGGTTACCTTTGATAAGGTGCCAAATACTTCTGCTGTGAAGGTTGGCCTTGTGGTTGAGAGTTATTTCCCCACTTCAAATTGGGATGGTTCTTCTAGCTGGAGTTATATGTGTTCCCAAATGGGAACTGGCCTGTCTGATTATGATGTTGACTCTGGAAGGGGTTTGTTGTTGCTACCCCAGTAGTTGAGTCATCTTGCAATGCTGGGCATGTATCAGTATGACGATCATTGGAAGTACATATGCCATAGATCTTGGAAACCACTGGAGTTGCTACCTGGCTAGCCATAAGTTGCTGCATAAGGCTAGAAAGTTGCTGTAAAGTCTGGGTCAACATTTGATTTTCTAGCTGGCTCACTCCATGAAGGCCTTTAGTAGTTGCGGCTGCCCTGGAACGAAATTGCTGAAAATTGGCAGCCATATTCTCAATCAAAGCACGAGTCTCTTCCAATGTTTTATCCAAGAGTGCCCCTCCACTTGCAGCATCAATCATGAACCTATCAGCAGGTACAAGACCTTCATAAAAGTATTGGAGGAGTATTTGCTCTGGAATTTGATGGTTAGGGCAGCTTGCACAGAGGAGCTTGAAACGCTCCCAATACTCATGGAGAGTCTCATTTGACTGGCGGATTCTAGAGATCTCTTTTCTAATAGAAGCCATTCTAGAGGCAGGAAAATATTTCTCCAAGAAAAGTCTTCTCATTCCATTTCAGCTATTGACAATCCCATTAGGAAGGTTAAAGAACCAATTTTTTGCTACACCCTCAAGAGAAAAAGGGAATGCTTTCAGTTTAATATCATCTATCTTTACCCTATTAGGTTTCATGCTAGAACACACCATATGAAGCTTCTTCAAATGTTGATGGAGGTATTCTCCAGACAGCCCATGGAACTTAGGCAAAGCATGAACTATGTACCCTTTAAGCTCAAAATCATTGTCTAGCCTGGGGTATGTAATGGCCAAGGGCTGTTGGATGAAATTAGGAGCAGTGAGCTCCCTAAGTGTTCTATTCTTATCATCCATGTCACTTGTATTACCTGTAACACTGAACAGAGGATCATAATGCTCAGATGGTTCCACTTATTGATGCTTTGCCTATCTGATTTTTCTCAAAGTTTTCTCAGTTTCAGAATCAAGAGGTATTAAATTTCCAACAAACAAGGAACACTTCATACAAGGGAACAAATATTATTTTTTTTCATTTTTTTAAAGCAGAAAATAAAAATAGTAAATAAATAAATAAAAATAAAATTAAATAAAAGCTGAAAAAAGGAAAATAAACAACTAAGTTTTAATGCCTCCCCGGCAATGGCGCCAAAATTTCGATGCGAGCTGTCAAAACTCACACAAATTAGAAAATAGTTTCAATACTAAATTGCACCAAAAATGTAGTAAAGGGCACAACCTAGGTCGTCTCTCAACGAGGCTTCAATACTTAGTTGGAAAGAATTTGGGGTTTTGAGAATTAAAGCAAATAATTTAAATTGAAAGATAATAGCAATAATAGAGAAGGTACTAGTGCAAGGTATTCCTAAGATTGGAAATCAATTATTATTGATCAAATATTAAACCTATTGGTGGCTAATAGTAATAAATTACTCGCAATTCTACTAATTATTAATCAATCCCTAAAGTTGATCAATCAAATTAACAAATAAATGAGATTTCAATTTAATTGACAATTATAATGATCCAAGATATCAATTGTTATAGCCTAACCGCCAATTAGAAAGTTAATTCTAATGTTCTCCTTCAAACATAAACCGACAGATCTATCAATTTATGCCCAAAAGATTTTCCTAAACGACAATTACCAATTTAGTTATTCCAATAAAGATTATAGTAATCACCACAATAATTAAAGGAATAGAAACTGCAAAACATTAAGAAAACCAATGCATTCAACATAAACAAAGGGTCTTAAATGTCATCCCAATCCATCTGGAAATCCCTACATCAGTAAAGAAATCTACTCCTCCATCTCTAGAGGATTAAAACAATGAAGATAAAAGAACCTGGAAATAGCAACAATAATCCTTGCTACAATCTCCAAGATAAAGTACCTTCACCAATGGAACCCTCAGAGAGAGAAGAATAGAGAAGAATAAGATGTAGAGAGAGATGTAGAGAGAGAATAATAGTCTAAAGTGGCAGCCTAAAAGTGAGTTTAAGATTGAATGAAAAGCTAGGGTAAAAGTCTATAACAATTTATTTTATATTGCTCCCTAAAATGGGTCAAAATGGGGTCCAAAAACAGGTTAAATGAGCTATTCTGTGTCATTGTATGACCATTGCAGTGGTCAGCAGTGAGCTATGCTGCTCAATGTCACTTTTTTTTAGGCGCTGTTGACCGCTATGGCAATTAAAGTCCATTGCAGCAGTGGATATAATTGAAATTGGACTCGGCACCAGAAATAGAAATTGTAGCGCTTTGAATAAACTTTCCAACACCGCTAAAATCACCTCAATCGGACATCTATGGCTCCAGATATTGTGAAAATACTAACTAGAGGTCAAGTTGAACAGCATCAGAACATTGGCAACCTTTAATCTTGCAACTCGATTTTCACCAAGATACTCTTAGAACTGGGTTTTGAGCTGAACATGAAAGTTGTAGAGGACTTCTTAAGTTTTTCAAAACATCTTCATTTGTCTTAATCCAATCCATGTAGAAAGATAAACAGATTTTCTCTTACAATATTTCTTGCAATTTTACTCAAATGAACTCAAGAACTCTTCTATTTTGCTTCCAAATTCTTCCCAACAGTTTCCAACTTTGTTCTTGACATTTGCAATTGATTCAAAGCTCCTGGGCACAACATGATACTCAAAGAAATAAGTCAAATGCAATAGGGTATAATTACAAATTATCCCAAAATCAATGTAAAAGTCATCAATTCTATTAAAATCATACAATGAGGAATAAATTAAAATATTTATTAATTGTATCAATAACACATTAAAACTCATATAAAATACTAAGGTTTAGAAGTAAGATAAGTGAAACAAATACCCTTTATTAGTAGGTAAACTATTTTAAACATAATTTTAAAATAGCTTTGCCCTTTTTTTTTGAATATTCACTATTGGATATAGTTACTAATTCTTTCACCTACTGTAAACCAATTTAAATGATGGTCATAAATTTTAAATTATTTTATTCTCATAGTGATTATTATATATAAAAATGTTACTATAGTTCAAATTAAACTAGTTATGATCAACTTTTGAATATTATATATAAAAAATGTTTAATCACTATTGACAAAATCAAACTATTGACAAAATCAAATATGTATTCTCCAGTTTGGAGTTAGAAGTCTGAAGGCGGAAACATTCTTAAACTTTCCAGAACTAGCTCCTCTTCCTTTCCCCTCCATATATCTCTCTCATATTAATACCTTTATGTTCCTCAAACACCCTCATCCTTCTTCCACAACTCTGAAAACGATAAACAGTACTCAAATCAAAAACACCCTTTTCCAATCTGGATCTAAGGTTGTCATCTTTGGCTCTACACGTGTCTGTGAGATTCCTCTGTTGGTGGTTGGTTTTCTCAAGAATTCAAGAAAAACAACACAAAAATGTTGCAGCTGTTCTTCACAGTGGCATTCTCTGCAGTTCCTTTGACCCTTTATGTTCCACCAATCAGAAGCTTAAGCCTCTTTGTGGAAACCATGGAAGACATAGCGAGAGAGTCAAGACTACACACCAACAGGATGTACCCTCGCCTGAGGCTAGCTTGGTCCAGAGTCATGGATTGCATGCTGTGCAACACAAGGTAGATTGAGAACTGAGAATAGTTTTCAATAAGATCTTGATGTAAATAATTTATCTTTATTCAAATACCCTCTATTTTTTTTTGTCTAAATTTTCTTTTCTTCTAGATCATTTTTCCGGACTTCATTTCCCTCTCTTATTGCTGGATCATGTTGTGTAGAATTGTTGTAATTTTGGATGACAATTGTAGTAGTATTTTAGGTGATACCATTTTAGTGGTTACACATGATTTACAAACAATAATAAGCTATTCTGGGTTTATATCAAATTGTTGAGGAGATGTTATATTTTTCAGGATCAATGGATTGAAATATGGGTTTGTTTATTTATGATTTGGTAATTTGAAATTGGATCCTTAATTTTTTAGCAGTATAATATGGTCTGAGCCACAAAGGTAGCGCCACTTGTTTGTGCTTCACACGACACAGTAGGTACCTTGTTGATGAGAATAAATCAGAAAAGACAATTTTTGTGGCAGAAAATTTGTTTTGAAATTTTCGAACATGACAGAATCGTGTGCCAAAGATATGGCGGTGATTCTCTGTCCTTTCTTTGCTGCGTGATTGAGGTGAAGCCAATGAGATGGCAACTTTGCACGGTGAAAAGATAAATAACATTGTTATTTTAATATATAAAAATAAATATTTAATTAGAATATTTATTTTATTATTATTATATATAATAAATTAATAAAAAATAAAAATTATTATTACATTTAATGATAATATGGGAGTATCCCGCTTAAAAATAACGTTCAGCAGGTATAAAATGTCTAGCTTGTGGTTAGTTAATCTGTATTGGTATTATTAGGTTCCCCAACCCTGCCATTTGCCGTGTCTATCTTATTATCCGCAATGTTTCTTCAGATTGAGTACAATATCATGTCATAGCATTTCTTTTCCTTACATATAGTATTTCTTTTAATATAAGAGTGAATATCCTGCTTATTTTCTAACATTTTTATATTGAATTATTTATCTTTTTAAAATAAAATTAATTTTATAGTTCTTTAAGATTGAAGGTGATGGATACATTAGTTCTTTTGTTATTTTTTTATAAATGAATTTATATATATGATATAATATAATGATAATGTATCATTAAATATTAGATGCGAGTAAAATGATGTCATTTTAAAATATATTATACTTATTTTAATATTTAAAATTACATAAAATAAGATTTTTTATGATCTATAATAAGGATTTAAATTATTCATTTTATGAATTTCAATTATTAAAATGTCATTTTAAATTTTATTTTATTTCAAGTGACACATGTATCATTTAATGTCCAGATAACGGGTCACCATGCAATTTCATTAATATTTAGAGAATCAAATATATATAAAGGGGCTAATATAACCTATTATCAAAATTTCGAGGGATCCGAGTCTAATTTCAATTTTTAAAGATGTAAATTGTCTATTAAATTTTTTTGGAGAGACTAGATAGGCTATTTACTCTTAATATAATTATTGACAATTGATGGCATAATCTTGATTATCCATTTAATAAAGTTGTTTTAAAACGTCCACTTTAATATTTTAATTTGTAGTATTCCATATCAAATTTGTCTTTAGTTTGGCAGCAGACTTTGCCTGAATAACATATTCGTAGCCTGAAAGGAATTAAAATACGAATTTTATTCTCAGAAATTCCTATCTAAGCAATGGGATAAAACTTAAAACTTCATTTTAATTTTGTCTTAGATTGTGTGAAGAATCTTTAACCATTATCTAATTACTTGGCTCCAACTGGAAGTGCTGGATATGATAGCAAACGGGTTGTAGTTTTATGGAGCTTTTGAGAGCAAGATATTGAATCAGCTTCCAACAAATTGAATCTGAGAGCTTGGAGCACTAATTCCTCTAATTAGGCAAGTGCTATGGTGACAGTTTCAACAAATCACTGTGTCAGTACCTGTGTATTATTGACTCGTCAGTTTGCAAATTCTTCAATCAGTGATTTATAAGTTGTCTTCGATTTTGGGAAGATTTTGAGGATAACATTTGCTGAAGCTTTATTTAGATAAATTACACCTACCCTCACTATCTCTCTCAATTTGTCACACGCAATCCACCCTATAGGCATACTTTAGTGTCACATCCACAAGAGTAGTTGGTGCCATATATAGTAAAAAGATGAGAAGTTGAGTGTAATATTGCATAACCATAGAAGTGGTTGTAATTTTTGCAAAAAAGAAAAAGAAAAAGAAAAAAGGTGTGATTTGTCTAACTTGACTTGTATCAGTGAGTTGACTCACCTAATTGGTTTTCATTTATTACATTGCTATGATTTGAGTTGGAACTAAAGTCTTTTCGTGTCGAATTATTTGTAAGAGTTAGATGATGTAAAATGTCTCAACCAAAATATATTAGCTCAAAATGAAAGTACGACGGTAAAGGGGTAGTTAAAGTTTCACGGTGTTTTAGAGCTCGAAGAAATATGCGAGAATATCGAATCAGATTCCAATTATCCTACCGCAAGAGGATGTTTACGATTAATAATAACTTGAAGCACTAATTAATTCCTCTTCATAGGCAAGAGCTATGGTAAGTTGGTAACAGTTCAAACAACTCTCTGGTTAAGTAAATGTGTACGTATTATTGAATTGTCGGTTATCATTGGTACAAGAATGAATGAATGTTGGGGCTGTAACTAAGAACAAATTAATAAAGAATGGCTACAAAAATAAAGAATGACTATTTACCTAAATAAAACACTCTTGTTTTAAGAGGAGTTTGTAGAACTACAACAAATGAAAGAATGAAAATCTGTGACTCCAGGTTGAGCAAAATCAGCTTGACAGTGTGCAAGGCTTCAAGAACCACAACATGTCCAAGGCTTTTGTTTCTCTTCCATCAACTATTGCATTGCTTCTGCTGTTGTCTGTTGGGAACTCCTTTGCAATTTCCTTGTTTTTCTCAACTTCCTGTAGAATTCCTCTCTCCTGCTGAACATTTCAGAATAAACCAATTAAAGGAAGCTGTTTTGCAGCAGTATTGAGCTACTGCTAATTCAGTATAGTGCATTGGGTACTGCTAATCACTAATAAGCATAGTTTTAAGAACCGAGCCGATAATTGACTTGGTCATGACACCAGATCAATAGATCACTGATTCAACCAGATATAATTAAATCAATATATAAAAATATAATTTAATACAACTAAATTTATAATATATAAAAAAAAGTGAAGTATAATGACAGAAATACATGGTTGGCCTAATGATGAAGTAGACACCATGCTGGTGGTCCCGGCCTTGATCCTACACCTGGAAATTTTGGAGAATTATATTATGCAGGTCTAGTTTTTCAGGTGCAGGACCGGTTCACTTAGTTCACTCCAGTCAGTTCGACTACAAACCCCTCATTTTGCCATGAGTTTGATCAGTGTTGACTGATTTTTATGCTAATCCGGTATGAGCTGAAAACGAAACCAGATCAGTGACCAGTTCACTGGTTTCCGCTTCGAACAGGCCTGTCTGGTCTAGTTCTGAAAACTATGCTAATAAGTGAATTTTGACTAAGGGCACGTTTGGTTGGAGGGTACAAATGAGGATAAAAATTACATCGATGAGATTTCATGTGTTATTTTATGTATACAGCCCAATAATCTAATTTTTACTTCCAATTCTACCCTTCAACCAAACGCACCCTAGTAAAACTTGTAAAGTTTATAATACAATTTAAGTTTTTAATGCATTAAATACCTTGAAAACTGCACAATTTAGTGTCATTGAGTCATACTGACTTAGCAGTAGCTGAGTATTGCTGAAATACGGCTAGTAATGTGATCATAGAAGACAATTTCTTATTTCTGGGTCAGTTTAACAAAATCTACCAGTGAACTACATAAAACTCTTGATCCTAACCATATCAAAATTCTTTCAGGATAATTATCTTCAGTGTTGATGATACAGCATGACTTTGTCTAATCAACGGTTCGTATTGTCCTGTCAGTCATTTACCAATCTGAAGAGATGAGTATATAAGGACAGTTAGTAACATACCATTAGCCTGGATTTGGAAGCCTTTGAAGGGGTAGTTTTATTGAGTCCACGTGTGGCAGAGAAGCACTGAGGAGAGGGAGGATTTGTTCGAATTTGTTGCAAGCTCTCCTCCCTCTTGTGTTTTAGATTCTCGAGGTCAAGAGATACAGGCATATTTTCTGCCTCCTCAGGTCTTCTGCAGAGTACAGTAATACACAATTGATTAACTCAGGAAATGCTATAATGGGATATCTTGCACATGTACGTGTGAATATGCGTTTGTATATATATGTTCGTACATGCATACATATACATACATGTCATAAGATAAGGTTACAGGGCTTTTGAAAATAAACATCATTTATCTTGTTTCATTTTTAAAAAGTATTCCCTTAATTTCTTTTTGTATGTGTTGTCTTTTGATATCAATAAATCACTTCTCAAAGGAAGTTCAAGCATCGTTGGCAGTCATGATTGCGTTAAGGATTTCCATAATGTAGCCAATTTGCAGCCATTGGAGGAAGGCAGGGTTAGGAGTAATGGTGTATTGGTGTCATCTTCATAGCAAATTCTAGAGTATGGATGGGTAGCAGAGGCTTCAAATGATGACAGACTAAATGCCTTGAGAACAGGAATATTGCTCAAAATCAATATTGCCACACAAGGTAGTTGCTGAAAATCTAGGTATACCTCACCAATATAATTTCTTATGCTTGAAGTAGAAATAGATGGGGGTTGAAGAGGACAAGTTTCAGGAAGTGGTTCAAGAAGTTGATGAGGTGATGGAGGATGCCATGAGAACTTCCAAAAATGGTATGATTATTTGGCTTATTTCTAATGGGGCTCTGTAATACCTTGAAAAAAAAAATTACACATGTGAGAAGTCAGTTTATTGACATTAAAGACACATATACATAACAGGGAGGAATATACTAATTCCAATAGCAAGTTTTATACACTTACTCCTATAAACAACCTTTTATAAATATTGAATTTTATCAATCTAACTGTTGAATCATATGTTATTATCTTGATGATCAAGTATATTGAATTTTTGAAGAAATATTATATCAATATATATGTAATATAGTAGTTACATTTATATATTTTTTCAAAACTATATTATATGCCAACTGAAATGAGATGATAAAGTATCAAGTCACTTTTAAGTTATATGAAATTTTATATGCATGATATATGTAGTAGGAAATTTCAAATCAATGGATGGATGTATAAAATTCAATATCTATAAAAAAAGATATTTAAGGGAGTAATAATGTTAAGACTTACTCTTCATTGTGATCTATAATATAATATATAGTTTGAAAACAAACGTCCTAGCCCACTCATAACCAACCTACATAGCTTTCTGTCAAAGGGTTTCTTTGAAAAATAGTTATGCTTGATGCAAAAATGCGTATCTTTTCGTAGTGACAGTTTTAGTATTAATAGAATTATTAGTCACTGTAATACCCAACCAAAAAAAAAAAGGTGATTGGCACTTGTTACAACTTTGTTCGATTAAACCCTCATTTTAGTCAGTGATAAGCATGCCTCAATTCTGTTTTTAAAATTAAGAAATCAATGATTTAATCCCCAGTGTGCAGAATGTCATTTAAATTAGTCAATGAAATAACCGGGTAGGAATTGATATGAATCACCATAATGACTAAACTTACATCACATTTTACAACTTTAGAGACTAAATCATTAACAACTTAATTTAAGGAACGAAATTGAAATATGCATATAATTTCAAACATGAAGCTTCACTCGACTCTTTTTCAGTCTCATTAGTGAAATGTTTCACTTTCCCATTTTCCATCTAATCCCAAAAGTTTCGACAAGGACCATCGACTACACTACAGTCACAATAAACAGTTTCAGAGGGAAAATATGCTTACTTCTTTGTCTGTTGCTTCCCTTTGACACCTATTCCCTCCAATCTTTCAGCCTTGCCCACTTCAACCAGTGGCTTCCTTTCTTTATCTTTCCTATCTGGCAAAGCTTGAACGGGAGATGGGGCAGTCTCCACAACCTCTTCACTGTTCACTCGGCTCAAATTCTCAGCATTTTCTCTCTCTCTAGCTCTCGTTGCCAATTTCTTCAACTCATTGCAGAATTCTGTGATTTGATTCAGAATAGGCCGCCCAGCGAACAAATTCTTCGCGGAGAGAGTTGATCTCAATGAAGGCACCTTGTTGTCCTGGAATGTGTCATCAACTGGTTTCTTCTTCTCTTCACTTGACTTGATCACTGCCTTCATGGTCTTCAACAGGTTCATGGGAGGGCTAAACAGATTCGGGTTTTGGTTTTCGCTGTCCTGGTTGAATCTGGATTTGCCATCTTGGGGAGAAGCCGATGAGAGGGCGGGTGCCCTTCTCTTGATTTTTGCATCTCTGTACCAAGATTCGTCAACACATATAAAATTAGTGAAATTGAATGCTTAAAAGAACCTCAAATAAATGGGAAAAAGGAAAGAAAGCAATTTACAAGTACCTTCTATTTTGGTCACCGAGTGGAAGATTTTCTGAAACATAAGCCTTCAAGAACAAAAAAAAAAAAAAAGATTGTAAGAAAAATTTCAAGAAAGCAGATGATATTACTAATAATTGAAACTTCAGTAGTCAGAACAACGAACACGAGAAGAGTAAAAGATGGATCTTCTAATGAATAGAAGCATATAAGTGACACAGAAAGAACACAAACATGAATCTTGTAATGTAATTCAGCTGGGCTACATAAATCTTAACATTATAGTGAGATATCCAGAATAGAAATCTCAAGTTTCTTTAGTTCACACTCTCCCATCTTCAAAACAATAAATGAACAAAAGGGTCACTGATTAGAAGAGAGGGAGATAAAATACAATAATGAAAAACCTTGGAGGGCGTTGTTGATCTGAGAAAATCTTCTGCTGTCTTGGGATGCTTGCAATCTTCAATAACAACCACCACAAAATCAGCAAGAAAAAAAAATGGAAACTTTTGCCAACCCAGTTGGGGATTATGGTGAAAGAAAATGAGAGAGGAAAAAGAAGGAAAAGCTGAGTACCGGGTCTGCAGAACCAGGCTTCGTCATCAACGTCATGGAGGGGGAGGTGATCAAGGGCCAAGAAGTCGATCCACTTGGGGGCGTTGATGTGCTCGTAGAGCTCGTCTTCCACGAAGTTCCACTCTAGTCTCTTCCAATCGATCTTCGCAGGTTCCATAGATCACACAACACAAGAGAGAGAGAGAGAGAGAGAGAGTTGAGAGCCAGAAAATCAGCAACGGTGGACTGAGAGAGAGACAGAGAGTGTGTGGTGTGATAGTGAAGGAGGGTGCAAATGTGACCGTTATGGGTTAGAGGGAAGGAAGAGTGAACGTTGGGAACCGACTGCTGAGACCGAGCTTGCTCTTGCTGATATTATTGTAGTATATTCTTTGACCGTTGGAGATTGCCTCGTTCGTTATACCATTATTATTATTATTATTATTATATGATCAAATTATAGGGACACTGTTTGAGATTTGGTGAATTCACTTGACTTTACTCCATTTGTAAAATTTGATTAGGAGGTCCAAGCTTAAGGAATCATTACATTATTCTTCTTTGGATTTGAGAAATTGTTACACCACTCGACTCCTGTTCATACATTGTACACTGCACAATGCATTAGGAGTGGTCAATGTTACTTGACTCAAAAAGAAAAATCGAAATGAATTTCACTAAATTTATAGAAGATCAAAGAAATTTATCCTATATAGTTTAATTTACATGCACTAAAAATGTAAAACATTTTACATTGTCATCCAACTATATATTATTACATCAGTTAAAAGTAGCTAAGTCTCATATTAACTACTTAAAAAGTTATGCAAATGAGATAATTTGATTTGATAATAGTATAAAATAATTTTATAATGTCAATGCATAGAAATTAAATTATTACTACTACTACTACTACTACTACTACTATTATTATTATTATTATTATTATTATTATTATTATTATTATATGCTAAGTTTATGTCCTTATGATTATGTGGCAAACATTTATAAATATTAAATCTTATGTACCATTAACTAAAGACGAGAATCAGTATTATATTCTGATCAACATATTTATGGCATGATTAGTATTAACATGATGCAAAATGCTGATGATGATTATGATGTGCTAATAACAAAATTGATGACCACATGTGCATCAAAAGTGAAAGAAACTGATTATTTAAATGCACCAAGTCGACACACTACATGACGCATACAGTCAATTTACTACTGTTGGCACCAAATTTCAATAAGTGTCAGATTGTCAAACTGGCATTCGACTTTGACAACCCAAAAATCAGTCAAGGGTTTGGCATGCTAAAAACAGACAAAATTGTGTAGGAGTTGACAAAGCCTCTGGTTTGCCAAACAACTTGTCGAAACCCAAGGAGAGTCATTTGTTTGAATATGTGAATTGACAAGTCAGTATTGCCAAAGGTTTATTAGATGCTTGACAAGTCGAAACTGAAGTTTGCATTTGAGACTTAAGAAAATTCAGGATCAAGGGAAATTAGTTAGACAACTAGAAGTTAATGGCAACAAATTTTCATGCTCAAAGTTTGACAAGTTGAAGTGGAAGTGTGTCACTAGAAGACTTAGAAAATTTTGAAGATCTTGAAGATACTGACATAATGCCTCCAATATATATGTTCATTAGTTGATGGTTATTGATGATTTTTAGCAATTATTGACAAAAACTTGATAAAGACTTCATAAAATGGTGATAAAAAGTGAATGACAAACCAAGAAATTGTCAAAGCCACGTGGACAACATCTAGAGACAGTCATGGACAAGTGTCAAAATCTTAGAGACTTAGATTGTCTATAAGTACCAGTTATGTACAAATTGTAAATGGTTGAAATTTTTACTTATACACTCACTCTTACACGTCTCCAACGATAGAACAAAGTCCTGAGTTCACTGAGTAATTGTTCTTAACCTACTTTCTTGTTTTCCTAGGAACAGATTTCTTTTAGGTTCTTTATATTTCATATACTTTATCTTCAGTTTATTAATTAAGCATCTTACATTCTGCAAGCTTTTCTTCTTCTTTAATCTATCGAACATTACATTCACACTATCACCACACAAATCACTTTACATTTTACAGCATTCCATCCTCATTACATTAAAAATAGTTTGACACTTGATTCTTTTTGATGGAGAACCCGAATCGAGATCTTGAAAAGTAAAGGTTGTTATCCAAACTCTTGAAGTTTGTCGATTTACGCCTGGTTTAGAGCAGTTTGGCCTCCTGCACAAGGAGATTGTTAATTATTTTTTGTTGACGTATAATTGCCAAATTCTGCCATAAACAAATTGGCACACCTAGTGGGATACACTGGTTTAGAGAACAAAAATATGTCAAACTAAAAAAGACAAAGTGTATGCGCTTGCATAGTGGCACCATTGAGTCAAACACGTCAATAGCATCATCTTCATCAAAGGATGGATGAAATGAGGGAGAGAATGATCCCCCTCACATTCCTCACATTTTGGAGCCTATCTTGACTCCTGTTAATCAGAGAAATGACAATGTGTCACAAACAAATATGAACACTTCTGTTGCGACTTTGTTCCTTCCCCCCAGACACAGGCACAGAGAAGAACATGTATTTTCTGTTCTGTGAGATTGCCCCTAAGGACAACTTGGTACCAAGGTTAACGATCATTTTTTCCAGCCATTAACTCACTGTTGTTTCTTTATAGCTACCATCTAAACTAGTTTGTACTTAATTCATATAATCTGAAAACTCTTAAAGCACTGAAACTCTGTTATATACTCTAATCTGAGTATCAAAACTCTTTCATACATAATTACTCATATTCCTTGACATCATAAAATCTCTAATATATATAAAACATCTCTGCTTGATATTCTTGCCAAAATGTTTCAACTGATATTCTAAAATCACATTCCGAAATCTCTAATCTTGATGTATAAATATGTCATAGCTCTTATTCACATTTCCTTAACATATGTAATTATATTGACTGAATATTTCAAAAAAAAACATAGCTTGAAATCTAATTCTTGAAAACATGATAATGTCCTAAACTCATAAGACATATTTGATAAAAAGCAACTAGATAAAATTATATATTTTTCCAACAACCATTTCATTAGCATATAAAACATTTTCCATTCACACAATACAACAATCATGGTTCCATGGTTTCGTAAAACTCATTCTTTCATGCTATCATCATAAAACAGAATTTTCTAGCTTAACATAACCATGTAAACTCATATTATATATTTTTTCTCATCTCAAATTTCATATTTCGCAATTGTCATGCATCAAACATAATCATAATGGTAAAACTAAGGTAATGAGGTCAAACCCACTCATCGTTTGAAGCCGGGAGTGTGTGGGCACTGCCAACTTGACCTGGAGAACTTGGAATGACACCAACAACTGCCATAGAGCAACCATAACTCTAGATTAATTTCTAATAACCTTTAGATGGCTCTAATATAACCCTAACAATATTAAAGGAGCACCTCCACTTGACAATAATGAGAGAAAATAATAACCCATACTAAGAACATGAAAGAATGGAAAGAACGGAGACAAAATCTATTAACATAAACATACCTTAATGATTGGGGATGATCGAATGGAGTAGATTTGAGAAGGAGAGAAAGATTGATGAAGGAGGAGGAGGGTTTGGAAATGGGGAGTGAAACCCGAGTTTGGAGGTATATAAAAGGGATAGGGGATCACTTAAGTGAAATGGCATCGTTTGACACTGTATCTGCCCACTGACACCGATATAGCGGTGTATGACCACTATAGTGGTCAAGCACGCCCATGCTCCCCGCTCAGACACACTTATGACTGTCATAGCGATTCTCAGACCCCAAAACTACCCTGTTTCACACACTGTGACTGCTATAGCGGTGACAGTGAAACTAGTTCAGCTTACTATTAGCACCTCTGGGTGCTCCGGGCATCTGGGTTGTTTCACTACTCATTTATTTTATTCTCCATTAACTTTAAAACATGAATGTAAACAAGGAAATACCCCCCATTTGGATTTAAATAAAATATCATAAAAATCAAAATCCCAACAAATCAAAATCCAAATTTTGGGTTTTAGTTTAAATTCGAAAATCTTTATGATTTTCTAAACTTGTGGGCTAAAAACGAAACGTTTAAAGATTTCATAAAATTCATTAAAAATCGTTCTTTAACTTATTTTCCTTAAAGGAACAATTATCGGGACTTTTGATCCCAAGTATATGACTCTAACATATAACCCTCCAAGGAGGTATAAGATCTAGACTTAGCAAAATTTAGGACTCGACAGCATGGTTGGAGCCCTGGGGACCCTGAAGCTATTCGGAAAAGAAAATCTATTGACATGTGTACATTGGGTACTGTAGTTATGTGCCCCTAGGATACATACCACATCTGCTACCAAACATGGGAAATCCACTGAACTTGGAGAATCCATCAAATGTCGGGAATAATGGTGTGTTTAACAATATATATATTTGCATAATCCTTTGTTCCAGAGTTAGAGTATACCTTTGTGTCAAATGTGCCTTAATTTGACACACATTTGCCATAGTTGGGTAAGCCTCAATTAGTGGGCCCTTTTGTAATTGGAGTAGGGAATTTGTCATCGACAAACCATACCACTACATGACAAGCAAACACAGGTCCAACATTCCGTGACATGCCCAGAGCAGGTGTGATAGGAACTCCTACAAACACAATTAATTCAATGGTTGTGTTTTGACAACAAATTGATAAGAGTCACCACGATCTCATCAATATGTTGACTCAACAAATGGCGACAATATTGATGCCTTTGATTGAAACAAATAACAGAAGATTTGAGCAACTTGCTCAACAAATGGGACGGGTGGCTCAAACCATTATTTGGATGACAATCCAAATGATCCCTATGATGAAACTAATAACCCACCTCTAAGTGAAAATGACAATGTCGATCCAACTGTCAATCTGGTCCGTCGAGGACAAGATGCTGACTACAAAGTCCAAAGGGTTTGACGGCAAATACAACAATCATCATGTGTGCCAAATTCAAAATATTCAACAAAATCAAAATATCACTCATGCTGTTGAAACTGTCCTGAACAGATTTGGCTTTAATGCTGGTTTTGCCAACCAACCTCTTTTCGTGTCTGCATTTCCAGACTATATCCAACAAGCTAAAGTGCCTAGAGGTTGGAAGATTCCTAGGTTCTTAACTAAGTTCTCTAGAGAGAATAGGGAATTGATAGTTGAGCACATTGCTCGATATACTTTAGAAATATGGGAGATGGCAGCTAACAAACATTTCAAAATGCATTTCTTTCCTTCTTCTTTAACAAAAAATCTTTCACATGGTTTTCAAACTTAAGGCCTAATTTCGTTTTGACATGGGCCCAGTTAGAAAGCAATTTACATAAATCAGTTTTTTAAAGATAAGAGGAAGATCAGCCTGAATGACTTGTTTACTATTCGACGTTTCCTTGGATAAATTGTCAATGATTATTTGGCCAGGTTTAGAAATGCAAGGAATCAATGTTTTACTCCTGTGCCAGAGTCTGAAGTTGTCAAAATGGTCATCAATGGTCTAGATTATGATATAAGAAAGAAACTCATTAATTTACAATTCATAGATCTTGGCCAATTGGCTAAAAAAGTGCATCAAATAGAACAATTATAAAGAGAGAAAGATAGGATGAAAAAGAGAACGCTTCATCGTAAAAAGTGGCCTATGTCGAAGTTGATCAGTCTGACGAAGGTAGTGGTGACGAAGTTAAGTGGTCACATTGAAATTAGGATCGACATATGTCTGTCAATCCCTAAGGCCTGCTAGAAATAAGGAAAAAAATGCCTTCGTCAAAAATCTAGTATTTTGATATTACTAAGGCAGATCTAATATTTGACATACTTTTAAAAGACAAACAAATTGTTCTTTCGAAGGGGAAGAAGTGTCACGACCCGACTTGGGCACATGACCGGCACGTGAGGAATCCTCATTCCCACGTAAGTCTCGTGATCTCTGAGTCCCTCTATATGAATAATTTAATATAAAATCCTTTTCCAAAACATAAATTCATCATAAATACTTTCATAATCAAGCTCTAGTAAATATCTCTGATACAAAACACACGAGTTGCTCTTAATACAAAATAAACCATAGAACTTGTAACCATGAAAATACAAAATATTCATGATAAAAACATGTCAATCTATCTCTATGGTCCGGGAACATGCCCGTCATGCACACTGAAGCACTCTATCTCTAAACAGAATACCATAAGTACTTCACTCACAAAGTAAAGCTCACCAACTGGGAAATCTCTACTGTGGGGAAGGAGATGAAAGAGAAGAACCCGCAGTGTCTACTGCACCTGTAATGGAGGAAGGGAGAGGGGTGAGTTTCATCTAAAACTCAGTGAATAAGTCCTCACCCATAACCCTCTCATGGGACAGTCAAGGGAAATAAATAATATATATATATATATATTCATCAAACCAGTTAATGCAATAACTCCAAAGTTCATATTCATAGGAATAGCAAATAGTTCTAAAATCATTACTTTGTAGAAATCATAAACCATAGTATGCTAATAAAGAAACAGGAATCTCTGGTTATGCCCAATTCATGCGACATAACAAATCTTTGGTTATGCATAGCATAACAAAGTCTCTAATCTCTGGGGCACCTAAATAGGTCCCGTTTGTTATTTCTCTGGCCCTAAGGCGACTCGGTATACCAAGGTTAACGGAATAACTGTCGTTAACTCCATGATCTGCTTTATAGCTACTGTCCAGTTCAATTAGAAATCTAAATCTTTTCTCTATATCTCATAAGTCTTCTACCCTAGAGTTCACAAGCTCTAGCATATAAATTAACAGTTTTGAAATTCATAAAATTATTTAAATATGAAAACTCTTGAAACTCGAAAAGTTCTGGTCTCATATAACTCTAACAATCTGACTTTAGCATAATTGTGACCGTGAAATCATGCCCAAGGGATCACCCATTTGTAGGCATTCTGATTTCAAGCCTACAGAATATGTATCTGGCAGTTGTTACAAATGATATTGAATTCCATACTTCTGAGAATCATAAAAACACTTATTTTCTCTAAAACTCTATCATATACATATTCTCTACTATGGAAATCATCATAATGTTCCATAAATCTTTAAATATGTAGACCCGGAATCAATCAATGCAAATGCCTCGAAGGAGAAAACTGTAATGATACCTGAAACATCAAATCTTTGCATCCTGGCATGTGAGAGTAAACAGACAGGGCTGTCCCCCGCTACCCTGGCCTCTATCTCTGCCACCTGGACCTCTACCTTCAAGGCCCTCGCCTGACACCTCTACCAATTTGGAGTAAGCCGGATCACCTGCTGGTCAGTTGAGGACCGATGGGGTTCACCAGGCCACGACTAGATGCTCCTTGCACGGCGGACAATCCTTGCGCTTGTGGCCCTGCTAGCCACACTCGTAACAGGCAAAAGTATCCATCATGCACTGCCCAACATGTCTCTTCCCACAAGTTCGACAATAGCAAAAACTCTAAGCTGATCCCTGGCTACTACCTCTGCTCTGACTCTGAGAAGTAGGAGGCTTAGTCGGGGTGGACTCTGAGAAGGCGGTCCTACCTAATTGGAACCGCCGCCCTGTTGTCGAGATCCTACTAGAAGCTCCTCCAGAGAAGGAACCATGCGTCTTGATCTTCTTGTCGAATGCCTCTGACTCTCTATCGCCACCTCTTATCGCGATAGCTGTATCTACTATCTGTGCATAATCCATGGTATGGACATGTGGCTGAAGACTAAGAAACATATTCTGAGGCAGTCCCTGAACAAACCACCTAACCCTCTCTATCTCTGATGGCAACATACTAGCGACTACACTAGTAAATCTCTCCTCATACTCATGGCGGCATGCCCTGCGTCAGTCGGAGCCTCAAGAACTCCTCAACCATCTGAGCTCGACGGCTCTCCGAAAGATATCTTCTCAGGAATGCTGCTTGGAATTCCTCCCAGGAGGGTGGCTCAGAGTTACCATGCACCTGAAGGAACTCATCATACCAGATACTAGCTTGGCCTTCCAACCAGCCGACCAACTCTGCCCTCTCCCGGAAGAGCAAGTGGATAACTTTGATGATCTTCTACTCCCACGGAGGAAAATCTGGGGATCCTCTACCGTGAGGCCTTTGGAAGGTGGGTGGATCCATTCTCTAAGCGCTCTAAAGTCGAGTCATGCTGGATCTCGACCGGTGCACAGGAACCAGGGTGTGCGGGTAGTGCATGGTGGCCGAGGTGCCTGGGTGAGGTGGCCGAGTGCCCGACCTCGATCTGCCAGTCAATGCCTGTGAGAAGTGCTAACTGCAGTCTTAGTGCAACGGCCTCTAAAACTGAAGATCCGCTACTACTGGCGGTAGAAGAAAGAATGACGTGAGGAGGTATATATGCGAAAGAACATGAACAGGGATAAGACCACGGATCTTGAAAGGAAGACAAACTCTGGCTCGAACTTGGGACATAAGCGACCATTCTAAAAGGCACAAATGGCAACGCTTCATTAATGCAAATGGGTGCGCTTCCATTTACAAAAACGTCGTGCTACTTGTGGACACTTGCTCCAGTGACATGCAGGGAAACCTAGCGCTCTGATACCAACTTTGTCATGACCCGACTTGGGCACATGACTGGCACGTGAGGAATCCTCATTCCCATGTAAGCCTCGTGATCTTTGAGTCCCTTTATATGCATAATTTAATATAAAATCCTTTTCCAAAACATAAATTCATCATAAATACTTTCATAATCAAGCTCTAGTAAATATCTCTAATACAAAACACACGAGTTGCTCTTAATACAAAATAAACCATAGAACTCGTAACCATGAAAATACAAAATATTCATGATAAAAACATGTCAGTCTATCTCTATGGTCCGGGACCCTGCCCGTCATGCACATTGGAGCACTCTATCTCTAAACAGAATGCCATAAGTACTTCACTCACAAAGTGAAGCTCACCAGCCCAGGAAATCTCTACTGTGGGGGAGGAGATGGAAGATAAGAACCCACAGTGTCTACTGCACCTGTAATAGAGGAAGGGAGAGGGGTGAGTTTCATCTAAAACTTAATGAGTAAGTCCTCACCTATAACCCTCTCATGGGACAGTCAAGGGAAATAAATAATATATATATTCATCAAACCAGTTAATGCAATAACTCCAAAGTTCATATTCATAGGAATAGCAAATAGTTCTAAAATCATTACTTTGTAGAAATCATAAACCATAGTATGCTAATAAAGAAACAGGAATCTCTGGTTATGCCCAATTCATGTGACATAACAAATCTTTGGTTATGCATAGCATAACAAAGTCTCTAATCTCTGGGGCACCTAAATAGGTCCCGTTTTTTATTTCTCTGGCCCTAAGGCGACTCGGTATACCAAGGTTAACGGAATAACTGTCGTTAACTCACAGTCTGTTTCTCTATAGCTACTGTCCAGTTCAATTAGAAATCTAAATCTTTTCTCTATATCTCATAAGTCTTCTACCCTAGAGTTCACAAGCTTTAGCATATAAATCAACAGTTTTGAAATTCATAAAATTATTTGAATATGAAAACTCTTGAAACTTGAAAAGTTTTGGTCTCATATAACTCTAACAATCTGACTTTAGCATAACTGTGACCGTGAAATCATGCCCAAGGGATCACCCATTTATAGGCATTCTAATTTCAAGCCTACAGAATATGTATCTGGCAGTTGTTACAAATGATATTGAATTCCATACTTCTGAGAATCATAAAAACACTTATTTTCTCTAAAACTCTATCATATACATATTCTCTACTATGGAAATCATCATAATGTTCCATAAATCTTTAAATATATACTCTAGCTCTTTGATAAAAATCACTTTAATAATAATAGTCCCATGAGTTTTCAGAAAAACATATATCTCATGCTAATAATTTATTGAAATTAACTATAATGATCAACATAAGGATCATAGGATTTGAACCCACTCACCGTTTAAAGCCAGGAGTATGTGGGTCTCACCAACTTGACTTGGAGAGCTTGGAATGACACCAACAACTACCATAAAGCAACCATAACTCTAGATTAAGATCTAAAAATCTCTAGAGAGCTCTATTTTAACTCTACTAAAATTGGGGAAACACCCCCACTTGACAAAAATGAGAAAAATAATCGGTCCAAATCCAAGACCATGGAGAAATAAAGACATAATCTAATAACATGAACTTACCTTGAAGCTTGGAATGATGGATTGGAGTGAATTTAAGAGAAAGAGAGAAAAATGAGGGAGAAGGGAAGAGAGTCGCGTCTCTGTTTCCTTCTGCCCGATTTGGGGGTTTTTAATCCCTCACTGACACCGCTATAGCGGTATATGACCGCTATAGCGGTCTAACAGCGTCTGACGGTCCCATGGAGTCACTTATGACCGCTGGACCACTATAGCAGTACCTCAGTCCGCTGCACCACTTGAACACGTCCTGGTGATCACTATAGCGGTGACAGCAACTCCCAACAACTCCCAACTTCTGTGTTTTTCAGTCATTCTAGCATCTGGGTTGTTCTAACACTCACTTATTTACATTTACTAATTTTAAGTTAATGTCCCAACAACTCCCAATAACTCCTAACTTCTGTGTTTTTCAGTCATTCCAGCATCTGGGTTGTTCCAATACTCACTTATTTACTCTCCATTAACTTTAAAACATAAATGTAAATAAGGAAATACCCCCCATTTGGATTCAAATGAAATATCACAAAAATCAAAACTCCATCAAATCAGAAACCAAATTTTGGGTTTTAGTTCAAATCCGGGAATTTTTGAGATTTTCTAAACTTGAGGGTTAACAACGAAATATTTGCATGTTTCATAAAATTCATTAAAAATCACTCTTCAACTTGTTTTCCCTCAAGAAACAATTACCGGGACTTTTGATTTCAAGAATATGGTTCTATCATATAGCCCTCCAAGGAGGTGTAGGATCTAGACTTAGTAAAATTTAGGACCCGACGATGGTTCCCAGGGAATTCTTGAGGCTATACAGAACCTTACTGCTGACCCTTGTATCTTGGGTATCACAAGAAGATTCCTCCAGTATCAAAATTGAAGGGACAAAAATTTTGTAAGTTTCATCAATTGATCGGACATGCTATTAACAATTGTGTTCGTTTCAAGGACCTAATCCAGAAAGCGATTGACGAAGGACACTTGATATTCGAGGGAAAAGAAAAGCCCATGAAAGTGGACACTGATCCCATGAAAGTGGACACTGATCCTTTCCAAGAAAAGCCAGTCTTTATGGATATCAATTTCGCTGGATTAGGGATGTCAAGCCATGAAGCTGAAAAGAAGTTTCGACGCGAGTATGAGCTCAACTTCTTTGAAGCTGTCGAACAAATAATATACTTAAAGGCAAGGGAAGATCTCTTGACATTTGTGATCAAATAGAAAAACAGTGATCGAGATATTTCTCTTTGTCCAAGATGTAGTGCTGTTTTTGATCGAACTACAGTGACGACATACAAGAATTCAAGATTAGGAAAATAATTACTGAAAAAGAGAAGGAAAACCTGGAACTAAAAAGAAAGGTGACAGGTAATTGAAAATTTGATTTTGGTCATTTTGATCTTAAGTTTCTTAATCCTGGAACAGGACAAGTCAATTAGAAAATGAAGATTGTCGTGATGATGGATGGCAAGTAATAGCATGTTGAGTTGAACTCGAGTTCCTCTTGGTAAAGTTGTTCAGAATCAATGGGTTAAGAACGTTCATCATGCTGACAAGGCTTCATCTTCAAAGAAGAAGAGAAGGCCAAGAAAGAGATACAACCAAGGACGAAGGATGAATTCAAATCCTTATCCCTGGAAGAGAGTTGACAAAAAGAAAAGTGACAGTCGAGCCAGTTCTCAAGTGAGCAAGCCCAAATCTCCTAATGGCAAAGGTTTTGACCCTTTGAAAGATGTCATGCAAGTCCAGAAGGCTAAGTTGTCAAACCTTGAGGACCAAGTGTCCAAAGTCATTAAGAAACACTTGACATAAGAAGTACTAGCTGCACACTTAGAGATTGGTCAAAATGACAAAATAGTGCTACAATACCACCCATTGTCAAAGGCTGATCAGAATGATAGAGTAGTGCTAGAGTATCATCCTTTGACTGAGGATGACTTGCTGACAAACAACTTTGAAATAGGTTTTGATGATGATCTCCATACCATTTTCAACACAAATTTAGTGGGATTGGTCTTTGTCTTGCCTGCAGAATATGCTGTCAAAGGAGCTTATGCTAGAATGGAAGATGACCTTGAAGATGTTATTATAGGAGATGGATGTGTCTTTGTTTGTGAAATTTTTTGCAGTGATGGGATGTTTGAAAAGCCTAATGAAGTGACTAAGGCACACCTGAGGCCATTGCACATCAAAGCCACAATTGAAGGGAAGTTAATCAGGATATGTTTTTCATCTTGGGTCTTGCATAGTATCTTGGTCTTCAAAGAAATAACTAGTTGTTGCACTCTTTACAACTGAAGCAGAATATATTGCATCAACCAGCTATGCTGCTTAAGCAGTATGGCAGAGAAGAATTTTTGAAGTATTGAAGCAGGAGAAAAATACTCTTACTATAATATTTTGTGACAACAAATCTGCTAGTGCACTTTGCAAAAATCTAGTGTTTCATAGGAGGTCCCAGCATATAGATATTTGATTCCATAAGATTTGGGAACTGGTGGTTGACAAAGAAGTGTTGATTGATTACTGTCATAGTAAAGAATAATTTGCAAATAGTTTTACAAAGCCACTAAAGATTGAGTTATTTTGCAAGTTAAATAAGATGTTTGGAATGATTAATTTTACAAGCTTAGTTTAAGAGAAACAATGTAGTAAAATAAACCAAGCATTGAAGTATCATCACACAAAAATCTAGCATTTGCGGGCTCCCAAATCTTGAGCCCAAATTACAGCCACCCTACAATGTGCATAGAAGCCATATTGTCCGCATTATCATTTATGGTGGTTTTCAACCACTTCATGCTTCCCATACTTGTTTGGTCAATAAATGTAGTTGTTAAAACTCTTTGTTTTATTTCAAGCCTTTAATCTATAAGAAGGCAACATACTCTAAGTTGTAATAGATCAAGTCACGACAATATTATGAAACAAGTGTGTTGAAGTTCCTCTTTCTTTGTTAAGTTTCGTGTGTGCAATATTTTTTTGAGTGATTGTACATTTCTGGTATCAATTTAGCACTTTTGAGATTTGAAACAAAAAGAAAAAAGAAAAAAAAAATACCCTACCCGATTTTTATTCCATAGAAATAACACTTCAGCTGAAATCATTGATGCACTAATAGCTCCATCAATATTGGTTTCATTATTATAGAAAAATTATTATACTCAAACATGATAAGGTCGACAGTTGTTAATATTGACTCCATCTATGTTAGTCTCAGAGATAAAATTAGGATGAAAGTTTTTATGATTAAATTTTATATATTTAACTCACACATAAAAATTTCCATATCATTTTTATTCCAAACCAGCCATACTTCATGCAGATGGAATTGTTGACTCACTGTTCCCAATAGTCAAATGTCTTTTTCCTTTTCCCTCCTGCGAAGGGGCCCCATTTTCCATCCCCGGTGTATAGTACGAATAATGGGGGAAACCCCGATACTTAACTGTATCTCTGTAACACATCACCAGGAATTGTCTTTCCACCATTGAGCGTTGCGTTATATTTCTAGACTATATAATTGCACATGGTTTTTAGGAATTTTCAAGATTGTAGCTCATGAAATACTGGCTTCTTGGCAAATTAATGCAAGTCTAAAATATTCTAAATAATCTAAGCCAACTTAGAAAAGTAAACGTAGTCAACTTGGAAGAAACAATTTTTGTGTAGAAAAATTAGGCTGAAGAGAAAATTCCAGTCCAGAATTACGATATGACATTCATGAAAAAAAAGAGAGAAAAAGAATTAGGGTATGTCTCCTCTCATCACAAGTATGCATGTCACGTCCACCTATACCCGTCATGAGAAAGGGGATTCCTGGCAATGAAGGAATACACTCTTCGCGATTGCACCCAGTGCGCATATCAGCCAAAGAGCGTAAGCAATGCTCGATAAAGAAATTGGAGCTCCTGCTATTGGCTGATGCAGTCAGTCTTATATTATTATTTTGGGCAAATTATAGGGCCCCCTCCATTGATATTACAGTGCTCCTCTTAATTTTTAATATTATATATATCTTTCTCAATTATTTATCTGTTATTATAATAATTAATAAATTGATAGATAGGTACGTATCTATTAATTTATATTTTTTTATTTTTATAATTTTTTTCAACTTTTTTTAACTTATTTTATTTATTTTTATTACTTTTTTCAATTCTCTATACATTAAAAATATTTTACAAAATAGAAATTTTGGACATCAAATAGGCTATTCCCTTATAATATAGATATCCTCTACAAAATCTAAAATAATTTCAAAGTCCATTTTAACCTTTTAATTAAAATCAATCCCCCAACGTCTTTTCCCCCAACTCTCCATCCCTTCACTATCACATAGACCGTCTCTTTTCCAACCATAGCCACCACAAATCCCACAACCCCTCGTTGCTTGTCCCCAACAACCAGCCGCCGTCGCTTTGCCACATCCATTCAAGGTCGTAGCCTCAAGCCACTATGAACATCACTACCAACAGCGTCAGTGCTGCCAAGTTTTAGTCAAGGAACTGTTAAGTTTTGCAGCTCTCAAGATGTTCGGGGTTTTGGTCAAAATAAGGGATAGAGGAGAGGGAAACGGTGCTTGCAGCTGAGTACGGGTGTGGTGGAAGGTAGAGCTGTGCGGTAGGCGGTGGCAGAGGCAGCGGAGGCACAGTGCTGCGGTGGTGGAGGCACAGGGGGATGGTTTTGCGTCGCCGCGGTTATGGTGGTGCATATTATACTGGCGGGCCGAGGCATGCCTAGTGCGACTGTCTACGATGACAGAGATGAAGGCCAGGCACGGCGTTATGCGGGTGATCCTCCTGTCTACGATGGTTCGTACACAGGAGAAAAACAATGTCACTTTATCTCTCTGTTCCATGAATCTTGACCTCTCAAGATTGAGTGTGCATAGTTGAATTTGGGGGGTGTTGGGTGATGGTGGTCGACTGGAGGGGGCCTTGGTGGGTAGGTTTTTTTTAGGAAAAATGATATCTCGACACCCAGATGGGTGTAGACACCCAGATGGGTCCTATACAATGTGAGAGGAGTGATGAAGAGAGAATAAGTTAGAAAAAAAAGTAAGAGATAGGACTCATGTGTATTGTGAGTTGGGTGTTCGAGAAAATTAGATGTTGAGATAGCAAAACTATTTTTTTTATTTGTTTACAATTATGAACGGTGATTAAGAAATTTTGAAAAATTATTTGATAATATATAATATTAAAAATTAGAAAGAAATAAGTATAATATCAATTAGCCAGTTAAATCCTTGTAATTTATCCTATTGTGTTTTTTTGTCACTTTCAGACGAAAAATAAATTGCAATTTTCATTCCCTCTCTGCCACCTATTCGCTACTCAATTTGTTTGTCTCCACGGTCGTCATGAAACACGTTCCCCAATGCAATTGACACTAAACAATTAATTATCTTTCGATGGAGATTATATGTTCATCATAAAACAAGTTCTCCAATGCAATTGACATTAAGCAAATAATTATCTTACTAGACTTGGTATAACTGGCTTTTCTACAACACCAACCGTCCCACCCTACTCATACAGAATATTACACCTTAACACCATACAGTATTCGTTATTCAACGGTACCAAATTAAGAAGGCGATTGCTCGCATACAAGGCTGGTCAATGCCTCCGCTGTCGTTACCATGTGTATGGCTATGCAGATTACCTGTTGGCGGTTGTTGTGAGGCACTATAATCCTAAATGAAGTGCTTTAATATTTAAGCTGATTGTTAATGACATTTTCTGAGGGTTTATTTCTTTTTTAATATAGGAGAAGAAATCTTTTTAAAAATGAAAATAACCTTTGTACGGAAAAGTTAATAATCATGGCTAAATTAAAAGAGAGAAGGTGTGTGCATTGTTGAAGATTTCATCTCACCCCCACCAATCTGAAAACATTAAACCACGCACCTTGTTGACTTGCAGAGAACTCCTCTGGCTTGGTGGTTCGTGTTTAGTGGGCAAGCCATCACCAGGTGAAGACGGTGGTGGCGAGGGAGGAGCAGTTGGAAGGAGTTGCGACCAATAACAGTAGTACAAAAAAAGAGGTACTATCTTGGCAAAAGATTGACTTTGTGCAAAATTTGTTACTTGAACCACGATGAAGACTCATACTAGATGAAGAAAAACCATGACGAAAACGATGGACGAGCCACTCTGTTGCAAACTCCACCTCGACCACCAATTTTTTTTTTTTGGCTGTCGGAGAAGACACTTTTGACTTTTCATTACATTTGATTTTTATTTCCACAAATTAATCATTTAATTAGCAAGGTAATCAACTCACATAACCCTTCCAACGATCTGCTCGTAGCTGGGATCACACATACACGAGTCTCATTTTCTTTGGACGCCCACAACGACTGTAGCATCTGCATTGACTTGCGGATGCAGGTGAGAATCCGCCAATAAAGAAAAGCTCTGTACACAGCATTTCTATTTTCCTTTTTTTGGGTAAAATGTACACAGCATTTCTAGGACAAGTACAGCGCTATATATCATCCACAACTAGCAATAATCAATGAAAAATTGCTACAAAAACCACAACATATCAGCATAACTAACGACTGAAGAGAACAGATTTACTTTATTCCAAATCAAAAAGTAATGAATTCAACAATTTCATTATCATTTTATTCAAGGAGTAAAAGACAATCTAGAGCAAAACATATATGATATATTTCAAAATCCGAAACAATGGAGTTCTAAGTGACAGTTGCTTTGCCTGCCACTCGAATAAATCATGCTTTTGAAATCAAATTTTGATCCGAAATTAAAAATGGTTCTGGGACAAAATCCCACAGTAAATTTATTAAACAAAATTTGCCGCAGCAAAAGGTCTAGCTCTCAAAACTAAATGATTTTCTTCATCGCCATCTAAAAACTATAACATGACTGACTCCGAAAAATTAAGCGCCACCAGAGCCATACTTCTTGCCGAGCACCAGAACCTGTAGCTTGTCATAACCAGCAAGCACACCAGCACCGGCAACAGCACGGAGGATGTTAGCACCGGCTCCCTTAAACAAGGACTTGGCACCCTCATTCTTGAGGATTTGTTTGAAGGCATGCATGGAGCTCTTATACTTCACGGCTTCTCCAGAGGTCATCATCATTCTTCTTCTAACAGTGTCAATTGGGTATGATGCAAGACCAGCACCATTGGTGATGAGCCACCCAAGGGCGAAGCTAGCAAAGAAGCTATCCTGCAATAATAGAGGGAAATGGCAATAACTTTCAGCAAAAGATTGCAAAACATTAAACAAAACATGACTGTACTATAACATCAACTTAGTCAAATTGAACATCACATACAAGAATCATAGCAGCGAGGGGGTGTACACTAACCTGCATTTTTCCAGTCAAGACAACTGGCTTAAGGGAATCATACATTCCAAAGTACAGACCACGATACACAATGATTCCAACACAGGAGATGTTGAAACCACGGTAAAGGCCAGCAATACCATCAGATGCCAATGTCTTCCTGTAGACATCAATGAGACCATTGAACTGTCTTTCTCCGCCCTTCTTTGCAGCCTTTGCATCATTGGCAAGACGGGTCCGAGCATAGTCAAGAGAGTATACAAACAAAAGGGATGAGGCACCAGCAGCACCTCCAGAGGCCAAGTTGCCAGCAAACCATTTCCAGTAACCGTCCTTATCCTTCTTGAAATTGAAAAGCCTCTTGAAGTAGTCCTTGAATGCAAAGTTCAAAGCCTGTGGAATTTGGATTGAAAATTCAGCATCACGTGCAATAAGCAATAATAGTAGAAGAAAGGAAAAAACAATTTGTGAAAATGATGAACCTGGGTGGGGAAATAACGGATGACATTGGCGGTGTTACCTCTCCACAGAGAACCAAAACCCTCATCTTGAATTGTTCGCTTAAAACAATCACCAATTCCCTTGTAGGGCTCAGAAAGCCTACCAGCCTTAATCATCTCATCCTGATTTTGGATCAAAAGTTTAACACGTTCAATGGGAGCAGCAGCGGTTTTGGAGACAGCAGCTGAAACACCACCCATGAGGAAGTCAACAACGAAATTGCCTTTCTCTGCTGGAGCCGCAACAAAGACAGGGGAGGCTGTTGCTGTAACAGCAGACAAATCAGTAGTAGCTCTGCATGCTGGCATCACTGGATACTGCAATGCCGGATTTGTGTAATTACCAAATGCATGCCTGTGGTACAAAGCATGCTGGTGGTAGGCTCCGTTATAGTTCTTAATATCAGATCGGAGGTGGAGCTGGCCAGCAACTTTCTCCATGATTGTTGGGTGCTGAACCTGATCAACCATGGTGGCTTTCCTGAAAAGTGAAAGCATCCAGTGTGAAATAAGATTGATAAATTTAAAGGCATACAATAAACCATGAGTATTCACAACAATAAAAACATAAAAAATAGAAATACAATTTACCAAAACCATCCCATCACCGTGACATCAAGGATACAGTAATCTATAACTTTATTATTAGCACAAGAATAATACAAAAAATTTACTGAAAAGAATACAGCCATACGTTGACATCCAAAAAAATCACGCAGCAAAAGAAGAGTGCATATTCATCCATCTACAGTCAAAGATTCATTTCAAAATCAGAAGACACAGGGAATCCGTCGTGATAGTCAGAACAAACAAGCAAGATTGTGTACTGATTACTGAACTATATCATACGCAGCAACACTCCTACGTACCCACTCATCAAAATAATAATAAAAAAAAAACCAAGAAAATCAGTACTAGGCAAATTTATTTATACGTTATAAACAACAGGGAAGAAACAACAAAAATTTTCATGGACTCAACGCTTTGGTGATCATATTACACTAGTGCCATAGAACTAATATATGCTGGAAATACAAAGTCAAATCAATTAATTAATAGCATATACACACCAAAACAGTCAACAAGAGGCATTACGTCATCAGTGTAGAAAAATTGTATAAGCTCCAAATTCTAAATCTCTATTCATATTTCTCACATATAGTATAAAATAGGTAATAAACAACAGCGAAGAAACAACAAAAACTTTCATGGACTCAACGCTTTGGTGATCATATTACATTAGTGCCATAGAACTAAAATATGCTAGAAATACAAAGTCAAATCAATTAATTAATAGCATATACACACCAAAACAGTCAACAAGAGGCATTTCGACATCACAGACTATAAAACTGTAGAAAAATTGTATAAGCTCCAAATTCTAAGTCTCTATTCATATTTCTCACATATAGTATAGCATTACAAAGCTTAAACAGTCCTAGAAGGTATCAAAGGAACACAATCTCAAAAAGGCCACAGCTTAGAAAACAGAATTACAAAAATATCCTTATAAATATTGAAGTTTTTCAAACAGAACATCATCCAGCAATGAACCAATAGAGAAATTTCACCATTTAAAAAACGAAGATCACAATAAAAACGCAGCCTTGATAACCAAGAGCCAACAAGATCTAGCCAAACCAAATGATGAGCAATACATAAAAATATTAAAATACCAAAGAATAAAAAAAATAAAAATTCCTACGGAACTTTGGAAGATCCACCCAAAGTGAACAAAAGAAAAAAAGAATGACTTTTATGACAAACCACTTCGATGAACAGATCCACTTGATCAAGCCAATCCAGATATCAGATCGAATAAAAACTAACATGGATCTGACAGTTAACAATGAAACAGTAACCACACAAGCACAAACACATTAAAAAAAATACAACAAACACAACATACAGCAGAAATCGGAGCCAAACAACATTTCACCGAACGAAAATAACACAAACAAAAATTACATAAAAATCAAAGCTTTTTAAAACAGCGAGCATCATGTCGTACAGTGACAGATCTGAAGAGCAAATGGAAAAAAGAGAAACTGAGAGTGTGAAAACGAATTAGAACTGAGGATTTGGTGTTTTGTCTCTATACCTTTCACAAAATCGAGAGAAGGGAATGAGATTGCGAAAGGAACGGGATGAAGAGAGGAACAAGAGGAAGAGTTTTTGTGGAGGCGCGTGCGTACTTTGAACGGAGGAAAAGTGCACAAAGTGAATAGCGTTTTTATATGGCGAGCGAAGGAGGGGAACACGTGGGTGGGTCCTTTAGGGTATACGTGGCACTGTATGATTGGTTCACGTTCCAAGTGGGGGTCCATGCTTGTGGCTGTGGGGGTCTAATCACCGTCCAAATAGTGGTCACCCCTTCGAAGGTTCCGAAGTCCATCATAGGCGACACAATTGAATAGAAAGGTCCACCGTTCAACGGCTGGGGCCACTTGCCTTTTATTTTTTTTTATTATTATGACTAAATATTAAAATAGGTCCTTAGATTTATGTTGGGAATAAGTTAATCTTTCATATTTTGAAAATCTCAAATTGTTCCCGCACATTTAAAAAATGGGATAAATTGATCTCTTCATATAGTTAAAAAGGGGATAAATTGGTCCTTCCGTACACTGTATGAAACTTTACGGAGGACCAATTTGTCTCTTTTTTTGAAATGTAAATGACCAATTTGAGATTTTTAAAATCTGAAGGATTAACTTGTCCCTCAAGGCAAACCTGAGAGACCTATTTGGATATTTAGTCTATTATTATCTTTAATTATAGATTATTGATTTTTTTTGGTTTCTTTAATTATTTTTATTTTAGTTTAATTTTTATGCATTGATAGAATAAAATTTTTATTTTATATTTTCATCAAATCAAATTATCTTATTTGCATGACTTTTCAAGTAGTGAGTGCATGTGATAATACATGATTGGATGATAGTATAAAAATACATAAAAATTAAATTTTTTATTTTTAAAACCCATATAAAATTTTACGAGTTCCTCCTCATTTTACTAGTTCCTACTTAATTTGATTAGAGATATTTTTATGGTGAGTGTAGAGATTAAAACAAGGGAGAAAGTTTTATGGATTATATATAAAATTTATGTGTAATTTGTAATGTAAGGTCACACTAGTTATACCTTTTGATGTACAAAAGGTGTGGTCTTCTGGGTTCTCCCCCACTCTTCATGGTGGTTGGAGGCCAATGGTTGATACTTGCAAAGGAACTCCAATGTGCAAGTCAGTATACCTTGGAGGGATTTCCCCTCTCTTATTTATACTATTAAGATATGTCCAAAGGAGAGATTCCAGGGTTGAGGTGGAGCATACGTCTATATATGGGACCATTACTGAGTAGTCTTAGGGGTTGTCAGTTGCTTTCCCTTTTTGGTCCCGTCCATGATATGGGTAAGATTAAAGACGTTTCACATCCTTAAGTGACTTACATCAAAGCTGTTATAATTTTTTATGAATTTTTTTTTTGGAACCAGCTTAGTATACTTTCCAAAAGGTATCAGAGCAGTATATAAAAAAATATATCATCATTCTAAGCCTAGTTTACAAGAACAACTTGATTTTTAGCCATTAAAAGAAACTTTCTAAGAGTTCACGTGCTTGAATAACAGACAAGTAATACTTGTGATATTTCCTCTTTATTGATTGTCTTATTCAGCACATCCATGTCAAACTCATTTTCAAAGCGGAAGCTCATGTTTGTAAAAAAAAAGAAAAAATGTATTAGAGCATTTGACCGGAGAAAAAAATAAAAAGATTGATACTTATGTAGTTTTTGAAGCTCAAAGAAATCTTTAAAAGAATCAGCATATGTTATCTTAGGTTTTTAAAGCTCAACAGAGATCAATCACAATTAAATCAAAGCAAAAGTAATATTGAGCATGTATTGTGAGTTAAGAAACTCTTCACATAGGTATCAGAACATGGAATTTTGTAAATCAATGCTTCAAACATATGACATGCTTTACAAGTAAGCTTGCACACTGATATATACATATATAGAACATAACATTTATCATAGCATGGAAGATAGAACCTCAAAAGAGTGACAATTATCCCACCTTTTCCATCGTTCTTCAGAAAGAGTGGTTTCTGACTCTTGAGATTTCTTTCTAAAGAGGTTACTTTCTAAGCTTTAGTATTTACTCTCTGACTAATCAAAATCTCACCATGTTTTCATCACAAACTTATCTTCATATTCTGAATACCATGAGCCCAAATATTATCTATTTTCTGATCCTTATCTCTTCTTTTTAATCAACTCATCTTTTTTCTGAGCTTGCAAACTAAAACTTTGATCTTCAATTGATATGTTGTATTCCAAACTAAATTCTTTTTTTGGACTTCAGCTCGAAGTTATGGAAAGAGAGAGTACCCAAAGATGTTTGTGTATGAATGTTTATGCAGATTTTTAAAAGCTTTTTCAAAACACAAAAATGATCTTTAGCTAATGGCTTTGTTAATATTTCTATAACTTGGTCTTTAGTATTCACAAACATTAACTCAACATCTCCATTTTGAACATGGTCTCAGATAAAACGATGTTGAATATTGATATGTTTGAATCTAGAGTACTAAATAGGATTGTTAGCAAGATTAATATCACTGGTATTATCACAGAAGATAAGGATTTTGGAATATCTCAAGTGATAATCTTTTAGTTGGTTCCTTATCCACAGCATCTAGGTGCAGCAATTTGCAACAGCTACATATTCAGCATCAATAATAGAGATTGCAATTGTATTATGCTTTTTGCATGACCATGTGATCAATCTCTTTCCAAAGAAATAGCACCATTAGTGCTTTTTCTCTCGACTCTATCTCCAGCAAAGTCAGCATCACAGTAACTTGCAATCTCATAAGATATACCTTTTTCATACCACAAGCCAAGATTAGTAGTACATGATAAATATCGAAGAATTCTCTGTACAGCATTTAAGTGTGATTGCTTTGGGTTAGATTGAAATCTAGTACAAATGCTCACACTTAATTAAATGTCTGGTCTACTAGCTATACATATAGCAGTGAACCAATCATTCCATGATAATTACTTTCTGAGACCTTTTCACTATTCTCATCAGCATTAATCATTTGAGATGGATGCATGGGGGTACTCATTGGTTTGATCTATATTAAACTTCTGCCAAAGCTCTTTTGCATATTTTTCTTAATGGATCAAAGTTCCTCCCTTTTACTATTTTATTTGCAAACTAAGGAAAAACTTGAGTTCACCCATCATACTCATCTCAAATTCACTCAGTATTAATTTTGAAAACTTTTCATAGAAAAAATAATCAGTGGCGCCAAATATAATGTCATCAACATATATTTGAACTATCAGAAAATTATTATCTTGTTCAAGAGTAAAAAGAGTAGTATTAACTTTACCTTTCTTGAACCCATTTTTCAGCAAGAAGGTACTTAGTCTATCATACCAAGCTCGAGGAGCTTGTTTCAGAGTATAGAGAGCCTTTGTTACCTTAAAGACATGGTAAGGATGGCCTTTACTCTCGAAAAAATGAGGCTACTTTACATATACTTCCTCAGAGAGGAATCTATTTAGAAATGCAGACTTAACATCCATTTGATAGAGAGTAAATCCTTTGAAGGCGGTGAAAGCAAGTAGCATCCTAATTGCTTTTGGCCTAACTACTGGTGTAAAGGTTTCATCACAATCAATTCCCTCTTATTGATTGTAATCTTGTGCAAACAATTTGCTTTGTTCCTGATGACCTTGCTAGCTTTATCGAGCTTATTCTTGAACACTCACTTTGTACTGATGATAGTCTTTCCTTTCGATCCTTCAACAAGCGTCCATACTATGCTTTTCTCGAACTGTTCTAGTTCCTTTTGCATAGCATCCACCCAGCTTTGATCAGTCAAAGCCTCATCATTGCATTCAGGTTCAATGGTGGAGATGAAAGCATAATTTGACATATTTCTAAGGGATGATCTGGTGCTCACACCCTTGGAAATGTCACCAAAAACTTTATTCTGAGAAAATACTTTTAAATCAGAAATTCCCTTGTAGTTTGTGTAGCTTTGAGGTTATTCAGCTTCTCCTTTATCTTTAGATTACTCTTCTTCATGTTAAGAAATGCTACTTTTTGATTACTCTGGAGTTCTGAGCAAGCTTTCTGAAGTGCTTATATTTTGGAGCTTACTTTCTGAAGGTTTGGCTTTCATCTTTTTGCTATCAGAAGTTTCCTTGAGACTCATTTTCTCAATACTATCTTCCAGTTCTTCGAGATCATTAGCCAAGTCCTTCTTGAGCTCCTTGAACTTGATGTGAATAGCTTCTTGAGCTCCCATCCACCTACCTTTTCAGTTTTCAATCGAACTTCCAACAAGCTCTTAGTTTGATAAACTTATCTTGAGACATCTTAGAGAGATTGCTACTAGGGTAGATCGAGTTGAAGCAACAAACATTGAATACGGTGCACAACTCTGACATCATGAAGAATTACTGCTTCAGATTCTTGAAACTTCTCGAGATATTCTTCGTGAAGTTAGGTGCCGAGGCTGATGATGGTGTTCCTGGATTCCAACACACTTCTTTTTGTTGATGACAACAGGGGAAGAACAAAATAGAAGAAAATATTATGCTGAGAAAGACAGAGGGGAGTATGCTAAGGGGGAGACATTCAGAGATTATTTCAGCATCTACATCTTTTTATTTTTGTTAAGAACAATTTCATTTTTTTTTTCTGTTATTAAAAATTGCTCTGATACTTCTTTTTTGTTTAATCTAATACAATCTGGTCTATTTTTCTGTCTGTTTCATTTTGTTTTATGCTTGGCTCATCTTATATATTTATATATCTTGCTTAGCAAATTTGGCATACTGTGCTGATGAATAAGTAATCTTTTATCTGTTTAATCCAACAACTCATTTCACCAATGCTTCCATCTATATGCTCTTACTATGGAACACAGTGTGCTTAATGCTCTAATACATGATATGTTGATGCTCTGATACATGTTATGCTCTATATATATATATATATATAGTGTGCAACCTTAATTGAAAAGCATCTCATATGTTGTAAGCGTTGATTTACAAAACTCCATGCTCTGATAACTATGCGAAGAGTTTCTTAACTCACAATATATGCTTAATATTGTTCTTACTCTGATCGAATTGGGATTGATCCCTATTGAGCTCCAGAAATCTAGAATAGTATATTCTAATTTTTTTTTAAGGTTTCTTTGAGCATCAGAAACTGCATAAGTATCAATTTGTTTGTTTTTCTCTGCTCAAATGCTCTGTTACATCTCTGTATATATAAACATGAGTATCCATTTTGAAAATAAGTTTGGGTAAAGAAATGCTGAATAAGAAAATTAATCAAGATGAAATATCACAAGTATTACTTGTTAGTTTTTTAAGCACCTGAACCTTCATAAAGTTTTTTCTAATGACTAAAAATCAAGCTGTTCGTCTAAACAGGGCTTAAAAGATGTTTCTTTTATATACACTGCCCTGATACCTTTCAGAAAGTACACAGAGCTATTTCAAAAATTTATGAAAAATTATAATAGCTATGATTTAAGTCACTTAAGGCTATAAAACTTTTTTGATCTTATTCATATCATGCCTTAAGAAAAAGACTTCCCTAAAATCATATTACTTATGAATTGAAAGAATATGAATTATCACACCGTATTTTTTGTAATATTTCTTTCAATATCTCTTCAAAAGATTTTCTTCAAATTCGTTTATCATCTTTAAAAAGAGGGAGATTATTAGCTCCAGAACCTTTCTAAAAGCTTTAATGAAATAAGTTTTGAATGACAACAAAGTCAATTTAAGGAAATTATTTTAAAGAATGACTAATGTTTATCTTGAGTTTCTTGAAGTATTAAACAGGTTCTTTCATTAGCATAACATGACTTTATTAAGCGAGAATAATTTTACTTTATATCTGCAAACATGTTTTATTTCATTTTAAAAGATATAATCTAAATGAAAGTGACGATTATATTAAAAAATTGAGCTTGAAAATGCCTAACGATTTCAAGAAAAGTAACAAGAACAAGAAACCAAGGCTTATGTCGTTAGAAAGTAGTACTGGACTTTAGAAAGTATGCTTGGAATGAAGATATAAATCAAACTTTGAAGCAAATGTGCTCTACTAACTTTAGTTACCACATTCACAATGTTTTTATCATCAACAAGCTCTGATTGAAGACTAGAAGATCCAAGATTCATTAGGGAAGTGATACTGCACATTAGAAAGCTTACTTAATAGTGAAATAGTACACTTTACAAGAAAAGGAGGAAAATTTAAAATTCAAATTTGGAATTGAAAGTCAACACCAAGTGTTAGAACTAATGTGACATTTTTTTTGCCAAGTTGGTCAACTACCCCAACTTCTAGAATGAAGAGTTTAGAAACCATGCTTTAGAAAATAAAAGTAGTTTCTGAAAGGACATCAGAAATCTCAACTTTGCAACGGCTTTTGCAACAGCTCTGACAAACAGACAACCTACTCTTCTAGACTGTTTTTCCAAGAAACAAATGGATGATCAACATGTGTTACTTGGAGATCTAAGTAAGGGCAATGATCACAAGGAAGACCCTCTATAAATAGAGGTGTTGTGCTTTCAAAGAAACAAGACAAAACATTCCATAAGAGCAAAAACTCTGTGAAAATTTTTCCTCATCTTCTTGTAAAGCTCATTACATCTTGTAATTATTTTCCTTGCTTGTAAAAATCTTCTTTCTACATTCCTTCATTGTTCATACATTCTTCCAATGAAGAATAGGTGGAAAGAAGTAGTTTAAGTTATCCTAGGTCTTTCACTGTAAATCCTAAGGAAACTTGAGTGTTAGTTAGTTTGAGTTGCAAATCCAAACACAAACCTTTGTAACCTCGATCTAGGAGTGATCGGTGTGAGTTAGCTTGGAGAGGCTAGTCAAAGACTACTTGCAACGTGATAGTAAAGGCGTTTTATTGGTCATGGTTTAGCTTGGAAAGGCTAGTTAAAGACTACTCGGTTTAGCTTGGAGAGGCTTGTCAAAGACTACTTGATTCAGCTTGAAAAGGCTGGTAAATAACTACTTGGTTAGGGATAGTAAGAGTGTTTACTGGTCACTATTCAGATTGAAGAAACTAGTGAATAACTACTTGGTTTGTGATAGTAGGGGTTGTTTACTGGTCACAAGTTAGAGCTTGGGAAGACTATTGTAAAGACTATCCTTGTTCTTTCTTTGGTTTGAGAAAGGTTTAGTGGAACTTAACTATTGTTGAGAACTGGATGTAGGTAGGTTGACCAAACCAGTATAAAATCTCCTGAGTAGTATCTCTTTCTTCTCCTTCATCTTTTATTTATTTACTACGTTCAATATAATTATTGTGTTTCCTCTAGAAAAATTTCTTTTATGTGTTTAGTTAGGTTTCTTAGTTCAGAAAGCTCACTTTTTGGTGTTTCTAATGTTATTTTTGCTATACTTCAAACTCACAGCTTGATAGTTTTTTGATTAAGTTTTTCAGAAACTAAAAAGGGAAAGAAGAAGCAAAGCATGATTTAACCCCTCTTCTTGCACTTTTCTACCTACATTTTCATCCATGAAGGATGTGAAACATTTTATGTCTAGATCTTTTAGATCATCCACGAATAAAAAATAAATGTTAGCATGCTTCTTGCTAGACAGAATAGCTTGTCCTGAAGTGGGACTAACTATTTTCAATGCATGAGTATTAAAAATGACATTAAAGCCTTGGTCACAGAACTGGCTAATACTTAATAAGTTATGATCCAGGCCATCAACAAATAAGACATTAGAAATTTGGTGAGAATCATCCTTACCAATATTTCCTATGCTTGTAACCTTGGCCTTATCTCTATCAGCAAACTTAACTGATCTAGAGTTTTTAGATCATCGATTTCTAAACCGACTTCTAGATCAGGACATGTGCCTGGAGCAGCCATTGTCCATATACCACTTGTTGTTAGGTTCCACATGTGTTCTTAGACAAACCTGTAAGAAACACAGTTTTTAATTTAGGTACTCAGACTTTCTTGGGTCCTCTTGTGCTAGTCTTTTGAGAAGAAGGTTTTTTAACCTCTTTGATAGACTTCTTTCTCATGAAGTACTTGTCAGGTGAATATCCCTTCTTAAAATAGAAAGTGCAAGAAGTCTTGTTCTTCACTTTTGTAGACAGAGTTTGTTTTCCTTTCTCATCTAATTCTTCTTCATATCCCAACCCGATTTGTTTAAAATATGGCCACTAACCTCCAACCATCAGATCAAGGTTCTTTGATCCATTTACCATTTTTTCTAGGTTAGATTTGAGAAGCTTTGAAGTTTTCTCTAGCTCAGAAATGATCTTCTGAGAATCTTCACTTTTATTTGAAACTTTAGATTCTAAGGCATTGAATTTTACATTTAACACTTTTTTTTCTCCTTTCAGCTCTTCTTTTTCAAGCCTTAGATTCTTAGCTTCTGTTTTGTCCATTTTAAGTTCTGAAACAATCTTTTTATGTTCCTTATTCAAGTTGAGATACTAACAAGAAAGAGTTTGAGAGTTCTCAAGCAACTCTTCATGTAAAGATAAAAGTTTATCACAGGAAAGATCTGAGTCAGAATTGTTTACCTAAGGTTCACTTTTTGACGAATAGCCTGCCATGAAGCATAGGTTTACAATATCAAGCTTCTTCTGATCTTTCGACCCTTCCTTGTCTTCCTCTGATTCACTCTAGGAGGCCAACATGCCCTTTTTCTTGGACACGAACTTCTTCTGTAGAACTTTGAGTTTAGGACATTTTGGTTTGAAGTGTCTTTTCTCCCTACAGTTATAGCATGTGATACTTTCTAGCTTTACCTTGCCTTTTCTAAGGTTGATGTGTCTTATTCTTTTTATCTTGCCTCTCCAAGCTTTGGACATCTTCCTTACTAGCATAGAGAACTTGTCTCTATCTTCTTTTGTCTCAGTATCAGATTCATCCTTTTCATAAGAGGTTTCAGCAACTTTCATTGCTTTAGCTTTATTTTGTTTTTGATGAGATGATTTTAAGGCCATGGACTTGCTTTTCTTGGTGGATTCACTATGCATTTCAGAGACCACTACCTGATAGGTTTTAAGTGACCCAATAAGTGCATCCAAGCCGATAGTTTGAAGGTTTTTAGCCTTAGTAATGGCTGTGACCTTAGGCAACCATTTGTTAAGGAAGCTTCTTAGGATTTTTCTAACCATTTCAAAGTTAGAATATCTTTTGCCTAATCCCTTTAGTTGGTTTATGATACGTATAAACCTTGTGGTCATTTTATTAATATTTTCTTGATTTGTCATTTTGAGCATTTCATGTTGATGGACCAATATACTGATCTTTATTTCTTTTACTTGATCAGTGCCTTTATGCAATATGTGCAGCCTGTCCCATATTTCCTTCGCTGTGTCATAAGTAATAATTTTGTCATATTCAGCTTTGCTTAGTGTACACGTGAGTAGGTACTTAGCTTTTGAGTTCCTTCAACTTTGGCCTTGTGTTGCTCTATCCAACTACTTCGAGGGATTTCTCTTGATGTTAAGGGTGCATAATTTGTTCTTAGAACTTCCTTCATAGGAACATAATCTCCTTCTTGTATGATCTCCCACAAGTCAAGACTTGTGTATTTTATGAACAACTCCATTTGGTCTCTCCAGTAGGCATAATCTCCACCATCAAAGAATGGTGATCTGTTGATGGAGTGTCCTTTAGCTATATGGATATTCTATGCCATTTGTCCCTTGGATTTTATCCTCTACAATCGTTAAAATGCTTAACTCCTTAGAGGCCAAGCTCTTATTCCACTTATAGGTAGAAATGCTCATGAGAAGGGGGGTTGAATTGTGCTGCAATTTTTCTTTCCTGCTTAGCTTCTGAAAAATTTAATCAAAATACTATCAAGCTATGAGCTTGAAGTGTAGCGAAAACAACATTAGAGGCGTCATAAAGTGTGCTTTCTCAACTAAGAAAGTTAACTAAACTTGTAAAAGAAATCTTTCTAGAAGAAAGAAAATAATTAAACTAATTGCAGTAAATAAATAAAAGATGAAAGAGAAAAGAAATACTGATCAGGAGCTTTTATACTGGTTCGGCCAACCTGCCTATATCCAATTCTCAACAATAGTTGAGTTCCACTAAACTTTCTCAAACCCAAGAAAGAACAAGGATAGTTTTTACAATAGCCTTTCCAAGCTCTCACCTGTAACGAATAGATAACCTCTACTGTTACAACTGTACACCCCGATTTTTCCTACTGTGCAAAATGACCAAAATGCCTCTAAGGTCATTTTTACCTGGAAATTGAGGACGGTTGGTCCGACCTATCCTGAAGGGTTAGTTTAATGTTTGAAGGGGATTAGATGTGTTATGGATGATGTTAGAGGTGAAATCTCAATTCTTGGTTTTTCCCGTGTGCTAAATTACCAAAATACTCATGAGGTAATTTAACTCGGGATCAAGTGATGACTGAACCTGATCATCACCCTAGAGTTGGAAATGTTAATGATAAGGGATGTATGATATTTGGAGAAGTCTGGGTGGTTTCGAGGAGTTTTTATGTAAAATTACAATTTTGCCCATAGTTAGTGCTAAATAAGTTTAATTAAGTAATTAAGGAAATATAGGCAATATTAGGCTCTAATTAAATATAAATTAATTTTATTTATTAATCTTGAGTCAAAATAATTATTTGAAGTCAATTAAGGCCTAAAATTATTTAGGAAAGGTTAAATCTCATTCTTAATCAAAGAGGCTTCAAAAGACCAAAAAGCAAAAGGAAAGACAAAAGCATTTTCTCTTTCTTTCTTTGCCTAAAAATTAGGAACCATGTTGGTGTTTGAGATTCAAATTAATCAAGTTTAACTCAACTAAGTATGTAAGACCACTCCTTAAATATGTCTTGAAAGCCTAAAACATATGGTTACTAACCCAAATACTTAATTATGAATCCCTAACCCTTTGCCTACTCAAATATATCTCTAATCCAAGTCTTAACACACATGAAACATGAAAATTCCCGCCCCCCAAAATAGCCCACAAGGTTGCGGTTGTACACCCCCTTCTCTCTCATATTTTGATTTTTCAACACTCATACACTCACAAAAACTTTCATTTTTACCATTCACTTTTTTGGCCGAAACTTACCAACCAAGTTGTGTAAAAAAAAAAAGAGTCTTATTCTCTCTAACCTCAAGCTTTCTTCTTCCTCCTCTCCTCCATCTTCAAGAATGTCCATTCTTAACCTCTGTAACACCCTAATTTTAACCCGACTTTCTAGAACACATTAGGTTAAACATTAGGCTATTACCTCATAGTCTCATCTTTTTCTTGAAAATATTTAGCGGAAATTACGGTAAAATTTTTTTGAAAGTATAAAACAAAGTGAGAGCCGCGAACTTAACTATTCGAATAATGAAGCATTGAGACATGATTAACACTCATAGAGAGAACTCAAAAGGAAAACATATAATAGTGGGCGAAATCATCATAACAAGAGAAACATTTCATTAATAATATATTTAGAGTACATAGAGTAGTCATACCACATGTAAGTACAAGACGAGCTTGTGATAAAGAAGAAATAAAATACAACAAGAAACACAAGTGTGAGGTGCGACATTACAATAAAATCCAAAATGCTACCCTTCAGTAAGCTACAGTATAAATCCCTACCCACTCCCAAAGATACGGTAGAGGAATATCCTTGCAACACTTGTGTACTCGAAAGCTCCACCTAGGTGTAGTGCACCTCCCTTGGCGTGTCAATGAAGTCAGCGAACATGCCATCGCTTCTCTGAAGATGTGATGGGAGAAGAGAGAAGGAGTGAGAATTCTTAGTAAAGAATCTCGATGGGAGTCTCTATCCTAGGGTTACATCGTTCACATCCCCAAGAACCTTGGGTTTATTTCATAAAGACAAGTGAGCATACATCAAGTTCATTTTAAGTTCTAAAGTGTATTTTAGCCAAGGTCCATTCATTTTTAGGATGATCTTAATGTCATGAATGCAACATAATAAAGAATGTATGCGTAGCTACTTAATGCACATACATCAATCATCATCATACTTAGTGGTATTAAGTGGCAATTAGAATACATTCATATGGGACAAACTTAGTGACATAATCATAATCATAAACTTCTCTTCCTTATGGCCACTAAAGACAATCGAGCCAGGGGTGCTCGGCAACCGGTGTCACCTGCAGTGTGTCCATCTCTAGGTTATGAGCTCATACCTTAACTTTAGTCGTCACTAGTTCTTACTTACCATTTAATGATAGCGTATCATAAATCATAAATCCCTGACTATCTGAGTACGGGTTAGGGGGCAAATCTCTTAGGGTGCTCGGCGTACCGGTGTCACTCTAAGAGTAAAAAAAATGGTACCGATGTCACATGAGTTCTATGGAGGTGTTCGGCCAAACCGGTGTCATCCTAGAACCCATCTTAGTACCTTAATTTTCAAAATCTTTAAGTCCCTAAATTTGTGAGGAATTATTGACGCGATGGCATCACGCCAGAATTTCTTCCAAATTTGTTTATGCCACATAAACATATATCCTCATGAATTCCTCATATGAATAACGTCATCATCCTTCACATAACATATGCATCATCGTAAAACATCTTAACATACCTTAGTATCATATAAATATCATTCTCATATTCTTAATGTCTTATGCATTGACCGCTATGGTCTTTAACTCCACAGTCTAAGTTATGAATCATTCAAAGCTAACCTCTCGGGTATTTAGGAGGTTATGACTAAGTATATCTCTCTTCATACTATGGTCAAGAATATCTCTCAATCTCAAAGGTGCGAGAATTCATAATTTCAACTTTAAGGTACCTAGGAGTCACGACAATGACCCTTTCTAAGTTAGGTTTGCTCTAAGGCACCAAGATCAAGTCCTAAACCAATTATGAGTCATTTCTACACATTTAAACTAATTTAGAACCATGATTATCATTACTAAACCTTGCTGGACAGAATCCAGAAAATTCTAACATTAAGGGATCTAGAACTCTCAAATTAATTCTTTTCTAGTTTCTAACCTTTCTTATCTTTTACTTATGAGTTTTCCATTGATCATACTTAAACATAAGCATGTTATCATCGTTAAAACAGCTCATACAGTGGCCAAACATAGCAAGCGGAAGGCTAAACAACACTCTCCATACAAAGGCATAAAACATACTTTTTAAAGCACATAGGATACTAGTTTCTCTTGGAACCTTTTTAAAACCTTCAAAACTCTTTTGTAAACATTTTTTAACATCTAAAATCATCAAGATATTTATAAGGGCAGTAGCTAAGTTGAATTTATTTCAAGAGGTACTAAATCCATAAAACTTAGTTCTATATGTTCTTTGAATCCACATAGACTTAGAAAAATTATAAAGCATAGCTTATGGGCATTGTGATCAAATGAAACTTATCTAAGTTCATTCATCTCACATAGCCGAAGTGGGTATTCTAAGAGAATGCTTTCCATGTCTAACTCTCATTTGAGACCTTGGGACAAATTTTTGAGCTCTAGAGCTTTAGGTGATGACAAAACATAAACATGCCATGCACTTCATTTTTATTGTTCATTAGGGAAATAAAGTGAGAACTTGAAAAGTAAATAGCTCAAAATAAATATGAGATGCAACTTGTTATTATCTTGGATTTTAAGTGATGACTTGAATAATAAACGTGAAATGCAATGCTTGGAAATTAAATATGAATATGCAAGTTCATTTTTTTGTCTTAGAGCATTAGTGATGACATAAAAATAAATCATGCTATGCAAGGCATAAACTAAATATGAATGCAAGTTCATTTTGGTTTAATAACTAGAGCTCGATCATGACTTTAAAGAACCAATATTCCCACCCCCAACATAGTCTCATCAAGTCAAGAGAATGGAACTAAAAGAAATCTCCATATTTTCAAGGAAAGGAATTATGGCCGAAATCATGAGGCCAAGAGAAAGTAATCCATATTCCTTTTTGAAATCATTCTTATTTTCTTAAGTTGAAAACTTTAGTGAACTCCATAGCATAATAATAAAAACTAAAGAAAACTCAAGCTTTAGGGGTCTCATTATGATGAACACATAGTCATCATCTAGAGGTCCCCATCATCAAACCATCATGTATGAGTTTAAAGGTCATGAAGGCCAAAAACTCAAGAAGAAACCAAGAGAGTTTTAAAAAAGAAATTCCAAGAGGTAGCTTGGAGAAAAACTCATTTTCATGGAAATGAGATGCAAAGAAACACTCCTACCTAGAGTGAAGACAAAGAGCTTGAACTTTGAGAGAAGAAAACAAGATGATGAGCTCCTCCAAAAGGCTTGATGTTTTTCGGCCAAGGGGAGATAAGGAGGTTAGAGTTGTGTTTGAGGTGAGGTTGTGTTTGAGATGAAATATTTGAGAGGTTTGATGGTGATTCAAGGTTATGGGGTGATGTGTGAAGGTTATGAGATGATGGTGATGAAGTAAAGAGATGAAAAAAGATGAAGATGAAAAAGAAAGGAACTCTTTGGGACTTGAGAGAAAGAAAGAAACTAGCAAGACTACTCTAAGCTTGAGCAAATGCTCAATGTGCATCCAATGCTAACACAAGCTCCTATTTATAGAAAAACAAAGTGATAGGTGAGAGAATGGAAAGCATGGCTGATGGTAAGAAAAGAAAATATCTCTTTGATGGTGTCATACAAGCATGGTTTGAAGCATGGAGCTCATGACACAAGGTATGGCTTCAAGTATGGGTTTTTGAGTGATCTTTCTTTAAATTGTGGATGAAATTAGGCTTCTAGAAGACCAACATGGCTGGAAGTTTTTCAGCCACAAATAATTAGAAGGAATGATTTATTTTACTTGGTTATTCATTTGGAAAAGCAAGCTTGATTGAAATTATGACAAAGGCAGGACAAGTGAGATGATTTGAGGTGATTTTCCTTTAAGTTTGAAATGAAATAATTCATGAAAATGGGGGAGGGGTCTGGCTGATTTTGAGCCACAAAAATGAGAGAAAAAGTCTTCTAGAAGATGTCCTATGAAGCATGGATGAAAGCATGGAGGTTATGACACAAAGCATGGTTCTTTGTGAGATGGAAGCATGGTCTTTGGAGTGTCAAAAAATTTGCACATGTGATGGATAATTGGGGATGATTCTGGTCAGATTTGGGCAGCAAGGAGAGAGGAAAAATCTTCCATGTAATTGGGTGCTAATGATAGGATTAAGTGTAGGTTAGTTTAGGTACAAGGTTAGGAGTAATTAAGCTTACGTTTAGGTAACTAAGCATGTGTATTAGGAATTTTATGACAAGGTTAAGAGTGCTCTTACATCATTAGAGAATTTAAAACTCATTTGTGAATAAACAATGTGTATCACAATTCCATGATTTAAGGAAAGAGAGAGAAAACACTAATTGTGCACTATTTGCACACTATTCATTGATTCCTACACTCAAAGTCCTTGAATTTAAAGATAGGGTTTTAAGTTTATCTAAGCAATTTTAGGTTCTAATCATCCTTATTAAATTATTTTGACCTTAGATTAATTATGGAAATTAATTAACCTTCGATTAGAGCCTAATATTGCTTAGGTTTCACTAACCGCTTAGTGTGATTAGGTGTAAACATACGAAACTACGGGCAAAATCGTAATTTTGCACTTATTTTTCCCGGGACCTCCGGGACCAAAACTTAGACCACAGAAAACATAAAAACATCTTTTAAAACCATCTGGAGAGGTTTCGGGTTCATTCGGCACTTGCAAAAGGGTAAAACGCCACAGGGGCATTTTGGTCATTTCGACCCGAAAACTCGAAAAATGAGATTTTCGATCCCGGAAAGAAACACAAGTCATCCAATCCCCTTCCAACATTGAGTTTGCCCTTGATCTTGTCGGACCTGGCTTTCCTCGAATTCCGGGCTGATAATGACCTCAGGGGCATTTTGGTCATTTTCACTCTAGCAGAAAATCGGGGTATTACAACCTCCATCCAAGCTCTCAACCTCAAACCAACACATCTCCACTATAGATCAACTCCTAAACACCTGACCTTTCCATTTCCAAACACAAAAACTCGAGAAAAATCCTCTCTCCATTTTATTCCCCCTTGGCTGAAATCATCTTTGGCTACAAGAGAAGATTTTTCTTCTCTTTTCTTCACAAAAGATCAAGCTTTCACTTTTGCAAACAAGGAAACACACTTGATAGGGATTTTATTTTATGTTCTTTCTCTTATTCTTTTCTTTTCTTTGTTTTTGGTTTTGGTATTTCATTTATGGTCAAGACCATAGCTTGATGATGAAGGTTCTTGATGATGGCTGTTAAACCATCATATATTTGACCTCTAAAGCTTAAGGCTTGATTTTTGATTTCAAAAGAATATGAGAAATAGAATGCTTGTTGATTTTCTTTGGTTGTTTCTTTTTGAGCTTAATGGTTAGTCCATGAAATTAGGTTCTTGGAACCATGGTATTGAGAGACTTTAAAGCTCATTTCCATTTTGTTAAGATTGATTGGGGTTAAGAGTTTCATCCTTTAAAGTCTTGAGTTTTGAGCGTAATAAGATATAAAAATGGACTTGCATTCATGCTTATGTTTCAAGTTTTTACTTTTCATATTTACTTTCCCAGCCTTGCATATCATGTTTAAATTTCAAATTATTACCTTAAATCTTAAGGACCAAAAAACAAAAAAAATGGACTTGCACTTTCATGCTTAAATTCCAAGTTTTGCATATCATGTTTAAATCTCAAGTTATCACCTAAACCTTAAAGAATTAAAAAATGAACTTCTATCTTCATGTTTATATTTCAAGTCTTGCACATCATATATATATTTCCAAGTCATCACCTTATAATGACAAAGATTAAAAATGAGCTTGCATGACATGTTTATGATTCTAGTCATCACCTAAATCTCTACAGCTCAAGACTTGCCCCTTTTATCTTAAATGGAAATTTTGATCATGGACACATGTCAATATATGTATTTTGGCCTTATGAAGGTACTGGGTTTGAAGTTGGTTTCTATTTTATTTTGAGGCTTGAATCTTATGTCTAGAATGAAGAAAGAATTTTTGAAAGAATTAGAGACTCAAGAGGAGTAAAAATGTGATCTCTAAGTGATTAAAATCCTATTAATGGAATCTTTAGTTTTGCTACTGTTTTGACATTAATATTTAAGTTCCCAAAGAGATAAAATAGTTTCAAGTGTTTTCTATGTCTTAGAATTTTTTTTGAGACAAACTAGCAACTAGAAAGGATTAAAAATGTAATTTTCAAAGCTTTTATAAATTGAAATCATGGCCACTGATTAACCTCATTTAAATCTATAAGTGCTGTTTGGTACTGATTATGTGTGTAAAAATTAATAATAATTATTGTAAAAATTATTTTTAGCATTTTGGGAAAAATTGATAACTAGAAAAGATAAAAAATATGACTTTCAAAGCTTTTAGAAATTGAAATTTATGGCTACTGTTTGATATTGTTTAATGCTGTAAGGTACTGATTGGCACTGATATTATGTGGAAAATTATTAATAATTGTTGTAAAAGTTATTTTTGGTGTCTTAGGTGCTTAAAAGAATAATTAAAAGTGTTAGTTTAGACCATTTTGCAAAATGTGGCAAGTTGTGCTCTAAATTGTCATTATGGAATTTTGCCCAAATTGATTTAATTAGAGTTAGTAATGATTTTGAATGTGTCCATGTATTCAAAATACCATTTATGATGTTTAGAAAAAGTTTTAGAAGCATTGGCACTTGTTAAGTGTCAAACATGAGAAACTTTGCACTTTGACCCCTAAAAATCTACAAAATTTGGTCAATGGCCCAAAATAGTTTTTATGACGAGTTTAAATGATTTCTAAGTTTTATGAGTCTCTTAAAAGCGTAAATTAATTTAAAGGATCATTAGTTTGAGAAAATGTGTCAAAAGGGGAATTTACACTTTGACCCATAATCTTACAGAAATTACAGTTTTAACCCCTTTTGGGACTCAAGTGTAATTATTAATAACTTGATTATATTAATGTGAATGATATCTTATGGAAGCCATGTTCATGTGATTTAGTTGGAAATTATATGACTTGAAATAATTATGCAAAATTATGTATTGATGACTATGCATGCTTGATTCTTGAACTATTCAAGTGATGATCTCTAGTATGTTGTATATATCTTGTTGAACATAGCATATGCAATAGCTGAGTTTGGTCATTGATTTGTGGCATGCTGGGTAGGAGCATGTTTACTTCTCAATAAGATGTTGATGATAACATGCTTATGTGATCAATTACATGATGATTTGTGGCATGTTGTGATTATGAATGGATGATTGAGACGCATGATTGATGTGTTCTATGGCATGAAGCAAATTTGGGGAAGTTCCGTCCCCAGCCGTTATGTTGCTAAATTTCCGCCAAATATGTGGACTTAGAGAAATTATGAAGTTTATGAGCATGAAATGTTAAATGATAAGTTATGATTATATTATAACGACTCACCTTTTTGTTTTGTCTCTGATAAAATAATTAATTGTGAGTAATCGGTAGGGATTTTGAAAATTTTGACAAATGCGGTTATGATCGAAACAATATAAGGATTCTACAAAACAATGAAAAATTAATTTTTATTATTAAAAATTCAATATAATAATATTATAATCAAAGATATAGAATGAGACCTATAATTGGTATAAAGACATCGAAAAAAATAATGATAAGATTAAATAAATATTTTTAACCTAGTAAAATTATTTAGGTATCGATCGAGTATCAAAATAGTAATAATTGGTATATCGAGGTGACAATAATCGGTACACCAAAACACTGAGTCTGGTAAAAATAATGGATATTATCGAATCTTTGATAATTTTTACTTATGAAAATTAAATAAATATAGACATTTCTAATACTGATACAAGGCAAATCGATCCAAAAATATTAATTTCCTTACTTTCTCTCCAAGTTAGTGATATTATAAAAAGGAAAAAGCAAATGAAATGACATTTCTTTTCGGTTTCTCATAGCTTCACGTTGCTTTCTTCTTCCTTCACTATTTTCATATTTTTCCTTCTTGAACCTCCATGAAACCTTCAAGTTCTTGAAGGATACACTTAGATAAACACATAAACTAGTTTAAAATCACTTCCTCTACATCAAACTCAAGCCAAAACCTTCTTTTCCCCCTTCAAATCTATCCAAACAGCAGCATATATGGGTGCTGGAAAATGGGATTGAAGCTTGAGTTAGAAGAGAAAAAGCTAGCGAAATATTTAGCAAAAAGCTTGGAAGAAAAGTATGAAAGCTTGAAATTATGTGCGTGAAATCTGAAATTATTCCCAAGATGCACATATATGAGTTGGTAGATGTAAAAGATGCCATGGATAAAAGTCTCATGAATTGATTGAGTCAATGCTAGAGATTTAGGTATGTAAATGAAGAGATTTTTGGTTCTATAAAAAGAATGAGATATCTGAAAATTTTACAAGAATACAATCAGAAATGATTTTATAAATTCTGAAAGATTGGTATTTTGTATTATGATGATAAAGTTTCATGAAAAAGGATGAGATTTTGATCTATAGAAGAAAAGCTCTGAAATCTAAGTAAGACACTTGGTTTAATTTACTGAAAGTTATAGGAATTGTCAAGTAATGAGCTGTATAAGTTTTTGTAGTGAATAAATCTCGTAAACGATTAGCAAACTTTGCAGAAAAATCTCATAACAGTCTAACAACTTTTATAGAAATATCTCATCACAGTTTCATACACTTTATAGCAAAATCTAGTAACAGTTTAACTATTTTCTTTCAGAAAAATCTCACAAAAAGTTTCATAGATTTCACTAATAAATCTCAAAAATTAAAGAGAGACTTTAAATAGAATATATCATAAGACTTTAGGAGATTTTTGAATAGAACATCTCATGAGAATCCAAGAGAGTTTAAAGAAAAAAGTCTCACAGTAATTTAGGAGACTTAATAGAGAAAATCTCATAAGAGTTAAGGAGATTTTAAGGAAATCTAAAAGCAAAAGTATGAGAAATAAAGTTATTAAGAAGAGATTTTACTTAATAATTACGAGATTTCCTAAACAAACGATAAAGATCCACGTGAAGAAAGGAAAGCTTAAGAAAATAAACCTTATGCAATGTAAATTGCTTAGTAAGCTCATGGTTTCATAGGTAGTAGTAGACATGCTACGCCCTTAGAACTATATTAGGTTGTAATCGCGATAGCATTACATCGTTATGAGGAAAAGGATGTATTGAGAATAGCGAGGCTATTCAGATGAGATGTAGTAGACATACTTCATCTAGTGAACTATATCAGGTTGTAACATGACAAAGTTACATAGTTGACAATACGATCCAATGAGAAGTATATTAGAAGAATCCTACGAGTTCTATCATCAAGCTTAAACTTTACTAATAAGATTATGTCAAAGAAGTAATAACATCATGCAAACTAATTATTGAGAATAATAGCAGGCATTTGTGATCTATATCAGGATGTAGTATGAAATACTACATCAAGTGAACTATATCAGGTTGTCACATGAAGTGTTACATCGTTGGCAATATATTAGATGAGAAGTATATCAGAAATCCTATGATATTATTCTCAAGCATAAGTGCACTCATAATACTATGTTAAATAAGAAAAGAAACAAGAAAACTATTTATTTTAAAGGGAATTGAAGATAATTTAATTATTTTAATACTATGTCAGATATTATTGTGTAGTAGACTAGCATTTTTCTTGTTGGGAATCTTTGATTCTCATTCCTGTTGTTATCATATTTTTATATAGATTATGATGATGATGATTATTTTGTGGAGATTCTTAGCTGGTATTGGCACTATAGTCCAGACTTTTTGATGAGCAGATGATAGCAATTTTAATTAGTTCTTTTTATTTTCTTTTAATGATTTTTGAGTAGTACCCTACCTAAACTAGAAGGTTCTTGTGTGAGCCAGGGTAAGGGTTTGATATAGTTATGGATATTGTTGATTGGTCATTGGTTACTACAATTATATATTTTATTTGAAATATATATAAGTTCAAATTTAGTGACACAAAGAGAGAGTGTTCTATGTTTATCATGTAAATTAGGCTCATATGTAAATGTATATACTTTTCTAAGATCAAGCAGAATTTACAAGTAACAACTACTCACTATAAGGTTATGGGTTAAGCATAGCTTTATAGTGTGGGGGTGTTACATATATGCTCATGTTTGCATCGCTAAATAACATGCTAAGATTAAAAATGACATAAAACATATGAAAATGATCCTCTAGACTCTAGGAATTAATGGTTAGGAAAGGTGATCTGTTAAGGTGATCCTTTAGACTCCAAGAATTAATGGTAATGAAAAGTGATCCTATGTCCCCTATCCCGTACTCTGTAGTCAGGAGTTAGCTTATTAAGAGGAAAAGTGTAGACTAGTTACGTATAAGCTCATAACCTAGAACTCTCAAGAAGAGAGAGTATTGGGGTGGCCCCCATAGAAGAGAATAAGAAATTTAAGTCGCCTAAAAAAATAAAGAGGTAAGATTATGTTAGAAGGATTACGTGTTAGCTCCAGAACCCTTGGCGCTTATTTGTTTTGAATGACAATAAAGTCAATTTAAAGAAAATACTTTGAAGAATGATTGATGTCTCTATTAAGTTTCTTATAAGATTATAATAGGTTTATATCATTTAGCAAAAGCAGGCTTACTCAAATGAGAATATTTTTCACTATACATGTGTAAACATATTTATCTCCTGTTATGAGATCTAAAATGAAACAGAAGTGAAATTATCTAAGCAATTGATAGCTAACGATAAGAAGAAGTTTTCAAGGCTACAAGGAACCAAGATCTGAGACTTCAGAAAGTAGCATAGGACATCAAAAAGTACACTCAAGATGAAGATATCAACTCATGTCCAAGAGCAATGTGTTACTTAGTCTTCAATCATTACAATCGCAAAGATTTTATCAGCAAAGAAGATTGGATTAAAGATTAGAAAGTAGAAAATTCTTCAAGGAACTGATTATGTTTATCAGAAAGTTTACTTGTGAGTGGAGCATAGAATGCTACAAGCAAAGGAGGGCAATTTGAATTTTGAATTTCAAATGTTCAAGTCAAACCAAGTTTCAAACTAGTATCATCTCTTCTGCCTGTTTGATCAACCACCCTGGCTTCATGAAGAAGGAGTTCATAAAGCATGATTTAGAAAGTAGAAAAATAGTTTTTGAAGGAAGATTAGAAAACTCAACTTTATAATGGCTTCTGCAACTGATATGACAGATCTATCAACCTCTCTTCTAGCTGTTTTTTTCAAGACACAATTGATGATCAACATGTGTCACTTGAAGAATTGATCAATGGCAACCGTCACAAAGAAAGCCCATTATGTATGGAGATGCTATGCTTAAAAGCCGTAGAGAGATTTGATTTTTCAAGAGAGGAAATTCTGCAAAAATCTCTTCTCACTTCTTGGAATATTCAGTATTCATCATGTAATCAGTTTTATCCTTGAAGTGTAAAAAAATCTTCCTTCAATATTCTTAATTAGATTCATGCTCTTCCTGTGGAAATAGTAAAAGAAGAAAGTCATTCAAGTTTTCCCAGGAACCTTTCATGTATACCTTAAGGAAACTTGAGTGTAGGTTAGTTTGAGTGGCAACCCAAATACTTAACCTTTGTATCCTCAATCCGGTAGTGATCGCAGTGAGATATCTTGGAGAGGCTATTATAAAACTACTTGCAACACGACAGTAGTGGTTGCTGCTGCTCACGGTTTAGCTTGGAGAGGCTAGTCAAAGACTACTTTCAATGTGATAGTAGAGGTTACTACCGATCACGGTTTGGCTTGGAGAGGCCAATGTCAAGGCTACTTTCATTGTGACTGTAGAAGTTGCTACTGATCACGAGTTAGCTTGGAGAGGCTAGTACAATACTACTCATGTTAGCTTGGAGAGGCTAGTACAATACTACTCATATTAGCTTGGAGAAGCTAGTACAATACTACTCAGTTTAGCCTGGAGAGGCTGGTAAAAGAATACTCAACTTGTGACAGTCTCTATGTTGGTCTGCTGGAACAAGTGAGAGCTTGGGAAGGCTAATGTAAAGACTATCCAGTTTACTTTCTCAGGTTGAGAAAGTTGTTTTGAATGGAACCATAATAGTTGTTGAGTACTGGATGTAGGCAGGTTGGCCGAACTAGTATAAAATCCTTTGTGTCTTTTCTCTCTCTGATCTCTTTCATGTTATATCTGCTTTAATTATTCATATGTTATTATATCTTTCTCACTTTTCTATTACTCCTTTTAATTATGAACATTTTATTTAATAAGGTTCAGAAATTTACTTTCTGAAGCTACTGACTATGTTTCTACTGCACTACAAGTTTTACACTTGATAGTATTTGTTTTCAGAAGTTTCAAAAAATGCGAAAAGAATCCATGTACGATTCAACCCCCTTCTCATGCACATCATCACCTACATTATGTTCTTTATTCCATGTCCATTTAATATGATTCATGTGATAATTTGCATGTGGCATTGGCATGTTTTCATGATATAGTATGTTACATTTATGACATTAAGATTCATGCTAAAAGATGTGGGCCTCAGCTTATGGTATTTGAAACTTAATAAATGAATCTTATATATATGCTCACTATTTTCATAATGAAACCTGAGGTTCCTAAGGACATAAATGATGACACATGTTAGCAGGTGAAAGCCTCATTGAGATTCTTATATAAGTTTCTCATCCCTTTGTTTCTTTCTTTCCATCTCGTCTTTAGATGTTGATGGCGACATTCGTGATTTACATTGATGCCCCTACATGGGAGACGCACTATGACTCGGTTAACCGATCATACCATTTTGTGGGTCACTGTACTATTTGCTTGTTCATTTTGCTAGACCGCCCCTTCGCATATCTCGTTACTAGTGTTTGGTTCTCCTCTATTGCTCGAATTACAGATGACTTTGCTTTTGAGCGTGCGCATTTGCATACTCAGTAGTTCCCTTGCGCCCACTTTGCCGCATCAGCCATTTGGGATTTCCCCGTTTACATACCCTGGTCATTACCTCACCCTACCAAGCCATGGTCGAACCCGTAAGAGGAGTTACCTTCCCACTACTTTTCCAATGGTTCTTTCCTTACCGTTCATAGAGGAGCTGCCCGTCCTCATCGAGATGCCCATGAAAGACCTACTGGTCCTCTTCCCATGCCTGATGAGCTAGCCTGTGTAATTGGTTACCTTCCTCCTTCTTGGGAGCGACATTAGTAGGAGCCGACAATAGATCCCTTTGAGTGTCTGCTTATTTGGTAGTAAGGATAGCCTTCTTTTATTTTTTGATTAGAGGTTATTTATTCTAGGCGCACCTTAGTAGGAGTAGTGGGAGGAAAGGTCTTTCCTAGCTTGTGTTTAGTTTTTATCTACATATTGTTCATGTATATTTTGGATGCTACTATACACGTATATTTTGGCTTGTGTGGCAGAACTGTCAATATTGATGATATATAAATATATGATGATATGATTATGACCAAGATATTATGGTGTTGTATTTTATGTGTGCTCGTGACTTGTTTTTATCTTTTTCTCTTATATGCATGACATATGATGTAGTTTGTTCAGTTTACGCGGCTTATGTTTTGTTTTTTAAAATACAATAAAAAAATTTACCCGTATTTTTGCTAAGGTAATTCCAAGAGTTTAAGTTAAGAACTGAGACAAAAGGGTAATAACTAATAATTAACTTAAATGCATCCTAGGTTTGTTGGGTTAAATATTAGCATGTTACATTTTGGTATCAGAGCAGTTAGATTCTCACGGAGCCTGAGGATTGGATTAACTATGCTTCTTAGGCATGATACGATAGTTATGGCATGTGTTGTTGCTTTATTGATAGGATAAGCTACAGGATAGAGATGCATGACTATTGTATGTGTGTATGTGCCATGGTAACTAGCTCACTTTACATGAAGTATTGAGCCTGATCACCTCCGTGTTTGTTGTTCTATGTGCTTAGGAACCAATGGTACGACCATGACAGGTAGGACTTTGAGCGAAGGCGATTAGAGTAATGAGACTGCTGGAGCTCTTTGGGACATGACAAGGGCCATGCAGATGATGTTTGAATCGGTGGACCGTTAGGGCGATGCTGTCGTGGCCCCAACACTACTGAGGGTCTCGAGCATACTCGATTTGAAGAGTTCCTTAAGGTAAACCCGCCACCGTTTAGAGGAGATCTAAACCCAAACCAAGCTAACGAGTGGATTAAAAGCATGGAGAAGATCTTTTTAGTGATCACTTGCACCGAGGAGAAGAAGGTGACTTTTTCTGCCTACATGATGGAAGTGGATGCCGAGTTTTGGTGAACTAGCACCTGAAGACTGTTGGAGGCATTTGGCATTATGATCAACTCAGAAATATTCAAGACTTGCTTCTACAAGAAGTTCTTTCTGGCACCTGTGAGGAATGCCAAGATGTAAAATTCATGCAGCTAACCCAAGGAGGGATGAGTATTGCACAATACACTGTAAAGTTTGAAGAGCTGATTAAGTTCTCAAGGATTTTCAAGGGAACCCAGATGAATGCTTGAAATATGTGAAGTATAAAGTTGGGCTAAAGGCGGAGATCAATGTCCCCATTGTACATTTGGAGATTAGGGACTTCCCTACCTTAGTCAACAAATGTCGTATAATTGAAGAAGGCCACAAGAAGTTGAGCGTATCAAGGGCTGAGAATTTCACCAAGAAGTTGGCATCATAAGCTTTGAGATTTAAAGCAGTTCAGGCCACAAAGCCTCAAGAAGAATATTCTTCATAGGGGATCAAGTGGTCCCAAGGGTAAGGCACCCCAAAGGGCCCCGATTGCACCCCATAGGCTTGCACCTACTGCATCATGTCCCAGATGTAGGAAGCCACACAAAGATCGACCTTGCTTGATAGGCTAGCGAGTTTATTACAAGTATGAGAAGCCCGGTCACTATGCTAGAGAATGTCCTGAGAAGAAGCCCACAACCCTTAACCCCAGACCGCAATGTCAAGGGAGGGTCCTTACCCTCAATGTGGAAGACTCGGCAAACTCCAGAAACCTCATAGAAGGTAAGTGTGAAATGAATGGTAGGACCTTAATTATACTGTATGACTCTGGCACAACTCACTCATTGATATCACATGATAGTGTTAAGTCCTTGCATTTGCATGCATCAAAACTTCCTTTTGATTTTACTATTTCTACATCTATTAGTGAACCTATTAGGGCCTGTAGATGTTGTTTTAATTGCCATTTCATTGTTGAAGGTAGACCTTTTATTCTAGATCTAGTTTGCTTACCCATGCATAGTCTAGACATGATTCTCAGCATGGATTGGCTTTATGCTACCTGTGTATCATCTTTGTCCCCACCTCTAGTATGCTTACTAAACCTTTTAGTCTTTACTTAAATGGTGTAGAGGTCAACTATTATGGGAAGAAAGTAAGAGATATGTTCTCCTGGATGCTAGCAAGGTAGACCTTGAGTAGAACATTAATGAGGTGCTCATAGTAAGAGACTATTCTGAGGTGTTTCCAGATGAGATACCTGAGTTCCCTCCATTGAGAGAGATATAGAGTTGGTCCCAGGAACAAAGCCTATATCCATAACACCGTACAAGATATCACCCCTAGAGTTAATTGAGTTGAAGAATTAGTTAGAGGAGCTTTTGGAAAAGAAGTTTGTGAGACGTAGTACATCACCATCGGGAGCCCCGATTTTGTTTGTCAAAAAGAAAAAGGGGAGTATGAGGCTTTACGTGGATTATAGGCAATTGAATCGAGTGACAGCAAAAAGCAAGTACCCCTTGCCTAGGATCGATGATTTGATAGGCCAATTGAAGGAAGTAGTATTGTTCTCAAAGGTTGATTTGAGGTCGGGATATCATTAGATTAGAGTAAAGGATAATGACATACCCAAGACTGCATTTTGGACTCGATACGGCCACTTTGAGTTCACAGTGATGTTGTTTGGATTGACTAATGCTCCTGCTGTGTTCATGGACTACATGAATAGGATCTTTAAACCATATTTAGATCAGTTCATGGTTGTTTTCATAGATAACATACTCATCTGTTCAAAGACCTTGCAAGGATCATGAGTGTAATTTGAGGATAGTTTTGGAGATTTTGAAGGAATGGAAGTTGTATGTGAAGTTGTCTAAGTGTGAATTTTGGCTGGAGAAAGTGAAATTCTTAGGACATGTAGTGTTAAAAGGAGGTATCACAGTAGATCCTAGTAAAATAGAGGCTGTGATGAGCTAGGAGAGACTTACCATGGTAACGGAGATACAGAGCTTTTTAGGACTAGCTAGCTATTACTATAGGTTTATTAAAGGATTTTCTCAGATTTCATTGACCAAGCTTACTAGGAAGAATGTCCCTTTTTTGGACTCTGGAGTGTGAGAAGAGCTTCCAAGAGCTAAAGGTGAAGTTAACAACAACTCCAATATTAGTTTTACTAGACCCCAATGTGCCTTTCGAGGTGTATTGTGACGTTTTGGGGAAAGGTTTAGGCTATGTGTTGATGCAAAATAGGTAAGTGGTACCCTATGCATCCAGGCAACTTAAACCCCCCAAAGCAAACTACCCCAACCATGACCTAGAGTTAGCAGTAGTTGTATTCGCATTAAATGTGTGGGTCATTTGTATAGAGTAAAGTTTGAGGTGTTCTCTGATCACAAAAGTTTCAAGTACCTCTTTGATAAGAAGGTGTGGAATATAAGGCAAAGGATATGGATAGAATTATTAAAGGACTACGACTTTGGGTTGAACTACCATCCTGACAAGGCTAATATAGTGGCCGACGCCTTGAGTCAAAAGTCATTACATCTGTTTCAGATCATGGTTAAGGAGGTGGAGTTGATTGAGAGGTTTAGAGACTTGAACTTGGGGATGACATTGACCACTGAGAGCATGAAGGTGTGTCTTCTTAGTGTAACTAGTGACATCAAAGAAAGAATCACTCAAGCTCAACAGGAGGATAAAGAGTTTAAGGAGACCTTAAAGGTAACAAAGATGGGAAAGTTGAAGGATTTTACCCAAGGAGTTAATAAGCTATAGAAGTTTGAGGTCCGGATTAATATGTCGACAAGTGGTGACCTCTAAAAGGAGATTTTGCAGGAGGCTCATAAGAGCCACTTCACCATTCACCTTGCTATTACCAAGATGTATCAAGACTTGAAAAAGATGTTTTGGTAGTCCGGATTAAAGCGAGAAGTGGTCACATAGGTGAGTAAATGCTTAGCCTATCAAAAGGTAAAGATTGAGCACCAAAGACTTTCTGGAATGTTGTAATCTTTGTTGATTCCTGAATGGAAATGGGATAGCATCTCAATGGATTTCATGACAGGACTACCCAAGACCTAAGCTGGCCATGATACTATATGGGTGATTGTGGATTAACTGACTAAGTTGGCCCACATTTTACCTATTAAGGTGACTTATTCTTTGGATAAGTTAGCTCAATTGTATATCCAAGAGAACATGAAGTTGCATGGAGTGCCGTCGATGATAATCTTAGATCAAGATCCGCGATTTATGTCATGTTTTTGGGGAGCCTTTCAGAAGGCATTTGGTTCGAAGTTGTGCCTAAGCATGGCTTATCACCTTCAAATAGATAGCCAATCAGAGAGAACCATACAAACCCTAGAGGATATGTTGAGGGCATGTGTGTTGGACTAAAGGGGAAGTTAGGATAAATACCCACCATTGATCAAGTTTGCATATAGTAATAGTTATCATGCAAGTATCGGTATGGCATCGTATGAGGCTTTATATGGAAGGAAGTGTGAATCCCCTTTTTGTTGGTATGCGCTTAGCGAGCAAAGTATGTTAGGACCCAAAGTTGTAAGGGAAACAACGAAACAAATCAAGAGGATTAGGGATAGGATCCTTATTGCTCAAAGTCGACAGAAAAGCTATGCGGATAAACGACAAAAGCTGTTAGAATTCCAAGACGGAGAGCATGTATTCCTTAGGATCATCCCCATAACAGGCATAGGACGAGCTATGAGAGTCAAAAAGTTGATCCCTAGATTTCTTGGTCCCTTTGAAATCCTTAATAGAGTCGGGTCAGTAGCATATCGAATAACCTTACCACCCAATTTGTCCAACCTTCATGATGTCTTTCATGTCTCTCAATTAAGAATATATCAATCCAACCCTAGTAATGTGTTAGAGCCAGAACAAGTACAATTAAAGGAGGACCTGACCTCTAACCTGCTGCCTACGAGGATCATGGATAGAGGAGTCTAGCAGTTGAGGAACAAAACCATACCTTTGTTCAAAAGGGCATAGGGACGGGGAAAAGTGGAGGAATTTACATGGGAATTGGAATCAGACATGAGGACCCAGTACCCTGAGCTATTCATAGGTAACGAATTTTGAGGAAAATTCATTTTAAGAGGGGAGAAATGTAACGCCCCAATTTTTGCTACTATACAAAATGACCAAAATGCCTGGAGGTCATTTCTGTCTGGAAATCGAGGATGGCCAGTCTAGGCTATCCTCAAGGGGTTAGTTTAATGTTTGAAGGGGATTAGATGTGTTATGGATGATGTTAGAGGTGAAATGTCAATTCCTGGTTTTTCCCGTGCACAAAATTATCAAAATACCCCTGAAGTAATTTAACGCGGGATCAAGTGACGACTAAACCTGGTCATCACCTGAGAGTTGAAAATGTTAATTATAAGGGATGCATGATATTTGAAAAATTTTGGGTGGTCCCGGGGTTTTTATGTAAAATTACTATTTTACCCCTAGTTAGTGCTAAGTAAGCTTAATTAAGTAAATAAGGAAATATAGGCAATATTAGGCTCTAATTAAAGATAAATTAATTTTATTTATTAATCTTAAACCAAAATAATTATTTGAGATTACAGGAAGTTTAAATCTTATTCTTAATCAAAGAGGCTTCAAGAGACCAAAAAGCAAAAAGCTGAAACAAAAGCATTTTCTCTCTCTTTCTTTTCCTAAAAATTAGGAACCATGTTGGTGTTTGAAATTCAAATTAATCAAGTTTAACTCATCTAAGTATGTAAGACCACTTCTTAAACATGTCTTGAAAGTCTTAAATACATGGTTATTAAACCAAATACCTAGTTACCAATTCCTAATCCTTTGCTTAATCAAATCTATCTCTAATCCAAGTCTTAACACAAATGAAATATGAAAATCCCCCCTAAAACAACCCACAAGGCCAGGCTATACACCGCCCTCTCTTTCATATTTTGATTTTTCAACACACATACACTCACAAAATCTTTCATTCTTACAATTCACTTTTTTGGCCAAAACTTGCTAACCAAGTTGTGTAAAAAAAGAAGAGTCTTATTCTCTCTAACCTCAAGCTCTCTTCTTCCTCCTCTCCTCCATCTTCAAGAACCTCTATTCTTAACCTCCATCCAAGCTCTTAACCCCAAACCAACACATCTCCACCATGGATCAACTCCTAAACACCTAACCTTTCCATTCTCAAATATAAAAACACAAGAAAAATTCTTCCTCCATTTTATTCCCCCTTGGCTGAAATCATCTTTGGCTCCAAGAGAAGATTTTTCTTCTTATTTCTTCATAAAAGATCAAGCTTTCACTCTTGTAGACAAGAAAACACACTTGGTAGGGATTTTATTTTATGTTCTTTCTCTTGTTCTTTTCTTTTCTTTGTTTTCGGTTTTGGTATTTCATTTATGGTCCAGACCATAACTTGATGATGAGGGTTCTTGACGATGGTTGTTAAACTATCATATATTTGACCTCTAAAGCTCAAGGCATGATTTTTGATTTCAAAAGAATATGACAAATAAAATGCTTGTTGGTTTTCTTTGGTTGTTTCTTTTTGAGCTTGATGGTGAGTTCAAGAAATGAGGTTCTTGGAACCATGGTATTAAGGGACTCTAAAGCTCACTTCTATTTTGTTAAGATTGATTGGGGTTAAGAGTTTCATCCTTTAAAGTCTTGAGTTTTGAGCTTAATAAGATATAAAAATGCACTTGCATTCATGATTATGTTTCAAGTTCTTGCATTTCATGTTTAATTTTCAAGCCTTGTATATCAGGTTTAAATTTCAAGTTATCACCTTAAATCTTAAAGACAAAAAAATGGACTTGCATTTTCATGTTTAAATTCCAAAACTTGCATATCATGTTTAAATCTCAAGTTATCACCTAAACCTTAAAGACTTAAAAATGAACTTGCATCCTCATATTTATATTTCAAGTCTTGCACATCATATTTATATTTCCAAGTCATCACCTTATAATGACAAAGATTAAAAATGAGCTTGCATGGCATGTTCATGATTCTAGTCATCACCTAAATCTTTAAAGATCAAGACTTCCCCTTTTATCTTAAATGGAAATTTTGATCATGGACACATCTCAATATATGTATTTCGGCTTTATGAGGGTATTGGGTTTGAAGTTGGTTTTTATTTTATTTTGAGGTTTGAATCTTGTGTTTAGAATGTACAAAGAATTTTTGAAAGAATTGGAGACTCAAGAGGAGTGAAAATGTGATCTCTAAGTGATTAAAAATCTGTTAATGGAATCTTTAGTTTTGTTACTATTTTGACATTAATATTTAAGTTTTCAAAGAGATAAAATAGTTTCGATTGTTTTCCTTCTTAGAAACTTTTTTGAGACAAACTAGTAATTAGAAAGGATTAAAGATATGATTTTCAAAGCTTTTATAAATTGAAATTATGGCTACTAATTGACCTCATTTAAATTTGTAAGGTGTTGTTTGGTACTGATTATGTGTGTAAAAATTATTAATAATTATTATAAAAATTGTTTTAGCATTTTAGAAAAAACTGGTAACTAGAAAGGATAAAAAGTGTGACTTTCAAAGCTTTTAAAAATTGAAATTTATGACTACTATTTGATATTGTTTAATGCTGTAAGGTACTGATTGGCATTGATAATATGTGTAAAAATTATTAATAATTGTTGCAAAAATTATTTTTGGTGTCCTAGGTGTTTAAAAGAATAATTAAAAGTGTTAGTTTGGATCATTTTGCCAAATGTGCAAGTTGTGCTTTAAACTATCATTATCAAATTTAGGCCAAATGGATTGAATTAGAGTTAGTAATGATTTTGAATGTGCCAATGTATTCAAAATGCCATTTATGATATTTAGAAAAAGTTTTAGAAGTATTGACATTTAAGTGTCGAAAATGAGAAACTTTAGACCCCTAAAATCTAACAAAATTTGGTCAATAGCGCAAATGGTTTTTATGATGAGTTTAAATGATTTTTAAGTGTTATGGGTCTCTTAAAAGCATAAATTAATTTTAAGAACCATTAGTTTGAGAAAATGTATCAAAAGAGAAATTTACACTTTGACCCATAGTCTTTTAGAAATTGTAGTTTTAACCCTTTTTGGGACTCAAGTGTAATTATTAATAACTTGATGATATTAATGTGAATGATATCTTATGGAGGCCATGTTCATGTGACTTAGTTGGAAATTATATGACTTGAAATAATCGTGCAAAATTATGAATTAATGACTATGCATGCTTGATTTTTGAACTATGCAAGTGATGATCTATAGTATGTTATAGATATCCTATTGAGCATAGCATATGCATTAGCTAAGTCTGGTCTTTGATTTTTGGCATACTGGGTATGAACATTTTTGCTTCTCAATAAGATATTGATGATAACATGCTTATGGATATATGTAAAGAATGTGATAGATGCTTATGTGATCAATTACATGATGATTTATGGCATATTGTGATTATGAATGAATGATTGAGATGCATGATTGATGTGTTCTATGGTATAAAGCAAATTTGGGGAAGTTCCGTTCCCAATGATTATGTTGTCATATTTCTGCCAAATTTGTGGACTTTGAGAAATTATGAAGTTTATGAGCATGAAATGCTAAATGATAAGTTATGATTATATGCTAATGTTTGCATCTCTAAATAACATGCTAAGATTAAAGGTGATATAAGACAGATGGAAATGATCTTCTAGACTCTAGGAATTAATGGTTAGGAGAGGTGATCTGTTAAGGTGATCCTTTAGACTCTAGGAATTAATGGATATGAAAGGTGATCCAATGCCCCCTATCTCCTATTTTGGGAGTCAGAAGTTAGCTTATCAAGAGGATAAGTGTAGACTAGTGACAGCTAGTTAGTTATGAGTTCATAACCTAGAACTTTCAAGAAGAGAGAGTATTAGGGTGGCCCCCATAATAGAGAATAAGAAATTTGAGTCACCTAAAAGAATAAAGAGGAAAGGTTATGTTAGAAGAATTACGTTCTTTATGCCATGTCCATTTAGTATAATTGATAATTTGCATGTGGCATTGACATGCATTTATCATGATTTAGTATGTTGCATTCAACACATTAAATTCATGCTAAAAGATACAGGCCTTGGCTAATAGTATTTGGAACTTAATAAATGAACTGTATATATATGCTCACTATTTTCATAATGAAACTCAATGTTCCTGAGGACGTAGATGATAACACATGCTAGGAGGTGAAAGCCCTATTGAGATTCTTATATAAGTTTCTCATCCCCACTTTCTTACTTTCCATTTTGTCTTCAAAGGTTGATGGAGACATTCGCAATTTACATTGATGCCCTCACATGGGAGATGCATTATGACTTGGTTAACCGGTCCTACCATTTTGTGGGTCACTGTGCTATTCACTTGTTCATTTTCTTGAACCGTCCCTTCATGTATCCCATCACTAGTGTTTGGTTCTCCCTTGCCACTCTATTTACAAATGACTTTGCTTTCGAGTGTGTGTGTCGGCGTAATCAGCAGTTCCTTTGCACCCACTCTGCTACATCAGCCACTCGGGATTTCCCCGTCTACATACCCCGGTCACCACCTCGCCCTGCTAAGCCATGGTCAGACCTGTTAGAGGAGTAAAGCTCCCAGCACTCTTCCAACAGTTCTGCCCCTACTGTCCTTATGGAGATGGGAGGTGGTAGCGATAGAAAGGCTACTGTTACGCGGCCATTGAGAGGAGCTTAGTCCATTTGTAGAGGAGCTACCCGTCCTCACCGAGGTGCCCATGTTAGACCTGCTAGTCGTCTTGCCATGCTTGATGACCTAGCCTATGTGATTGGTTACCTTCCTCCTTCTTAGGAGTGACATTAGTAGGAGTCGACGGTGGACCCCTTGGAGTGCTTATGCATATTTAGTAGAGAGGATAGCCTTCTTTTGTTTTTTTTTTATTAGAGGTTATCTATTCTAGGTGCACCTCAATAAGAGTGGTGGGAGAAGAGGTCTTTACTAGCTTATATTTGGTTTCCATCTGCATATTGTTCATGTATATTTTGGATGCCTGTACTTAGCCCATCCTTTGTTAGTGGGTATGATGCTGCTATATGTGTATATTTTGGCGTGTGAGGCGGAACAGTCGATATTGATGATATAAATATATGATGATATGATTATGTCCATGATATTGTGGTATTGTATTTTATGTGTGTCCATAACTTGTTTTTATCTTCTTCTCTTATATGCACGACGTATAATATAGTTTATTCAGTATACGCGGCTCATGTTTTGTTTTTTAAAATTCAAAAAAAAAATATATACCCGTATTTTTACTAAAGTAATTCCAAGAGTTTAAGTTAAAAACTGGGACAAAAAGTAATAACTAATAATAAACTCAAATGCATCCTAGGCGTGTTGGGCTAAATATTAGGTGTTACACAAACTAAGTAGTTTTTCACCAGCCTTTTCAAGCTAAACTGAGTAGTCTTAGACCAGCCTCTCCAAGCTAAACCGAGTAGTCTTTAACCTGCCTCTCTAAGCTAAATTGGGTAGTTTTTAACCAATCTCTCCAAGCTAACTCACACTGATCACTACTAGATTGAGGTTATAGAGGTTTGTGTTTGGGTTTCCAATTCAAATTAACCAACACTCAAGTTTCCTTAAGATATGTAGTGAAAGACCTGGGATAACTTGAATGACTTCTTTCTAGCTATTCTTCCCTGGAAGAAAGTATAAACAATGAAAAAATATGGAAAGAAGATTTTTACAAATAAAGAAAATGATTATCAGATGTAATGAACTTTACAAGGAGATGAGGAGAAATTTTCACAGAGTTTTTAGTTTTTGTGCAGTATCTGTCTTGTATCATTGAAAGCACAACATCTGTATTTATAGATAACCTTGCTTATGACCATTGCCCTTGATCAGATTTCCAAGTGACATGTGTTGATCATCTATTTGTGTTTTAGAAAAGCAATCTAGAAGAGTAGCCTGTTTGTTTGTTAGAGCTGTTGTAGAAGTTGTTGTAAATTGTGGTTTCTGATGTCCTTTTAGAAACTACTCATACTTTCTAAACATGGTTTCTAAACTCTTTCTTCTAGAAGCTGAGGTATTTGATCAAGTTGGCAAAGAAGATGACATGTCAGTCTGTCATTGGGTTTGACTTTTGTATTTGAATTTCAAATTTCCCTTTTTTTTTGTATAGCGCACTGTTTCACTATTGAATGAACTTTCTGATGTGCGGTATCATTTCCTTGATGAGACTTTGGTCTTCTAGCCTTTAATCAAAATTTTTTGATGATAAAAACATTGCGAATATGATGATTAAAGATTATAGAACACATTGGCTTCAGGGTTTGATTGATATCTTCATTTCAAGCACACTTTCTGAAGTTTAGTGCTACTTTCTGAAGCCCTGAGTCTTGGTTTCTTGAGCTGAATGTATTGCTTTACTCCGTTAGACGTTTGTGCTCGATTTATGATATAATTATCACTTCCATTTAGTTCTTATCTCTTAATACAAAATCAAACATGTAACACCCCGATTTTTCTGTCCGAGGGAAATGACCAAAATGCCCCTGAGGTCATTTCCTGACCCGAACTCGAGGGTAACCAACTCGGTGATCCTCGAAGGGTCAACTCAATGTTTGAAGGGGATTGAGTGGCCTTTGAATGCTTTCGGAAGCGAAAATTTCGTTCTCCGCAGTTTCGGGTCAAAATGACCAAAATACCCCTACAGCGTTTTTACGCGGGTAAAGGTGTCGTTTGAGCCCGGAACTTTCCCTAGAGGTTTAAAAACACGTTTTCATATGTCTAGAGGTCTCTGTTCAAGTCCCGGTGGTCCCGGTCAGTTTTAGTGCAAAATTACGATTTTGCCCCTAGAATAGTGTTTTTGAGCTTAATGACGTAATTAAGCAAACCTAAGCAATATTAGGCTCTAAACGAAGATTAATTTATTTCTCTAATTAATCTAGAGTCAAAATAATTTATTAAATTTAATTAGAACCTAAAATTGCTTAGATTAAACTTAAATCCCTTTTTAGAACTCAAGACTCCTAGTCTTGGAATCTTGAATAGTGTTTTCTCTCTCCAATTCCTTAAATCAAGGAAATGTGTCTAGAGTTGTTTAGACTCTAAATTGAGGATTTAACCCACTAATGGTGCAAGACCACTCCTTAATTTTGTCTAGACCACCTTAATTACCCATTTTCCTTACCTAAACACTTTCTTACAAATTCCTAATCTTAAGCATAATCAAAGATACACCTAAACACAACTCTAAACCACAATTAAAATGCAAAGAACCCTCCCCCATGGGCTGATGCATTTCGGCCACCTCCTCCCCCATTGACCACATGTTTAATTATTTTCTCACTCAAAGAACCATGCTTGAGGCCATACCTTGAACCATACCTCACCATACCTTAAGCCATACCTCACCATGCCTCAATAACACATTATCTCACCTCATGGAACTCACGGATGCCTCTATTCTGCACCCTCATGGCCGAACACCTTCAGCCCACACACACACTCCATTTGTTTCATTTCTCTATAAATAGAATGCCTTGAGGAGCTTGCACCACTTTTAGATCATTTGCTAAGTTTAGGGACACTCAAAGCTTTTCTTTTTCTCTCAAAGTTCTTGTGTTCTTCAAGTTCTTGGAGTTCTTCACCATCTTCATCTTCTTCTTCCATCTTCAAGTTCATCACACCAAGTAGGGACTTTCTTTCATGTATTCTTTTCTTTAAAGTTCTTGTTTCAAGCTTGATGTTCATAGTTTCTCTTGGTTCCTTTTAGAACTTCTTTTCTTCTCCTTCTTCCTCTTTATGTTTCGGCCATGGGCCTTTGGGAATGAAGGAATGAGAGCTTGATGATGAGAGTTTCATGATGATGTTCATCACTTGAAACAAACTCTAGAGCTTGATCTTTGTTCTTGAACAAAAATGTTTCTAGTTCTTCCTTTCTTGAACTCTTGAGAACTTTAGCTTTGATGATGTTTTAAAATGGCTCTATGAACTCAATGATGAGGACTCATGATGTTGGTGTTAATATATCATCAAGATCATGAACTCTAGAGTTTTAAAATGTTCCTTTTTCTTCTTGAAGATTTCGGCCATTTCCTTAAATTTTTTTAAGCTTCATGGTTTGATTTCCTAAAAATATTATGTTGAGTTTTAAGAACTCTAAGCTTGACTTTACCTTGTTTGGATGAGTTTGGGTTATGGTTTAAATTCCTTTAAAGTCTTGTTAAGAGCTCTAGAAAGATAAAATGAACTTGCATAATTTATTTTATGCTTGCATTCATATTTACATTCTTGCTATGCATCTTTACTTTCTAGCTATCACCTAAGAACATAAAGATTAAAATGGAACTTGTATCATCACTTAATTTAATTCTCGAAGCCTTTCTATTTCGGCCTTAAAGTCGATTGTTGTTGGGCCTAGAGCACTAAAATAAAGAATTGAACTTGCATTATCACCTAATTAATTTCTTGAATGCCTTTCTATTTCGGCTTTAAAGTCGATTGTTGTTGGGCCAAGAGCACTAAAATGAAGAATTGAATCTTGCACATTTACTTTCAAGCTTGCACGTTTAAGTTTATGCCTTGCATACTTAATTTATGTCATCACTTTATTTTGTAAGAAAGATAAAAAAATGAAAAGCATGAGCATGTTTATTTTATGGCGTAACTTAAGAACCTAGAGCTCAAAGACTTGCCCATTTCATTCCAAGTTAAAGCTTAATGTGAAACCATTCTTTGAATGCATATTTTCGGCCAAGTAGTGATGATGGACTTTCAATGAGTTTTCATCTAGCTACAAGGACCAACAGTCTATGTTCTAAGTTTTCCTTAAAGCGTTACAAACCTTTTTCAGGGTTATGTTGTCATGAGATATGACTTTACTCCCTTTTAGGAGATGAAATATATTTTGGTCATTGACCTAAGGCTTCTCTTAGCCTTTTGATGAATTAAAATGATTTGCAAAGAGTTTTTAGAAATTCTAAATTGATTCCAAGAGAAACTAGTTAACTTATATACCTAGAAATGTCAATTTAACTCTCTCATTTAAGTTAAATGTTTTCGATTCTGATGTGATGAGTGTGATACTGTATGATGATGTTTTGATGTGTTGGAATGTGTGAAAATATCATGTGATGATGTAGAAGCGATCCTATGCATGATAGGTAAGAAACTAGCTAACTAGAAATACCGTAAAGCTAGAATTTAACATAGTTTTGACCCATTTGTTTATGGAACTAATCCAAACTGTTTTAATGGGAACATAATCAGATTTAGATTGTTTAGAAATGAAAAACTTGGCATCATTTGAATTAGAATTGAATTCTAGCACCTATGGGGAAACTAGTAACTAGAAAACCGTAAAAATGTAAATGTAGAACTCTTAGAACATTTAATTTTCTGGATTCTGTCCAGCACCCTTACAACATGATAAACATGATTAATAATTAGTCCTTAAGCATAGGAATGCCTCATAATTGATTTAGGTTTAATCCATAGCGCTTTAGGCGAAGACGGAACCAAGAAAGGGTCTAAAACGTAAGTTCTAGAACCCCGTGATCACAAGTTAAGAATTCTACCCTATGCTTTTCAGATTTAAATGTAGATATGAGGATTATGAGTGATGTTTAATTATGAGCCCTTAGGTGCATAAAATATGAGCGACGGATGTTAGAGAACCAAATCTCATGATTAAGAACCGTAAGGGTCAAAGCATAAGCTACCGTAAGGATAAACGGTTGAATGTTCCATGATGATGTATGTTATGTAAATGATGATGATGTTATTCATATGATGAATTCATGAGGATATATGTTTATGTGGCATAAAGCAAATTTGGAAGGAATTCGGTGTAATGCCATCATGTCACTTGAATTCCCAACAAATTTGGGGACTTAAAGAGATTTTGAAAATTAAGGTACTAAGATGGGTTCTAGGATGACACCGGTTCGGCCGAGCACCTCCATAGAACTCATGTGACATCGGTACCATTTTATATTCTTAGGTGACACCGGTTCGGCCGAGCACCCCTAAGAGAATTGCCCCCTAACCCGTACTCAGATAGTCGGGATTTATGATTTATGATACGCTTATCGTTAAGTGGTAAGTAAGAACTAGTGACGACTAGTTAAGGTATGAGCTCATAACCTAGATGTATGACACGTTCTGGGTGACACCGGTTCGGCCGAGCACCCCTAGTTTGATTGTCTTTTAGGGTGGCCCATGAGGAAGAGAAGTTTCATGATTATGATTATGTCACTAAGTTTTGTCCCATATGAATGTTACTATTGCCACTTTATGTCGCCAAGTATGATGATGCTTGATGTTATGTTTTATGTATGTGCATTAGGTAGTGCCATGCATACATTTCCTATTATGTTGCATTCATGACATTAAGATCATCCTAAAATGAATGGACCTTGGCTAAAATATATTTTAAAGTTTAAAATGAACTTAATACATGCTCAGTCATTTTGTATAAATAAACCCAAGGTTCCTGAAGACGTAGATGATGACACCTAGGTAGTAGGAGGCCCTACTGAGATCCTTTAGCAAGATTCTCACTCCCTCTATCTCTTTCTTTCCGTCACGTCTTCAGATGGCGACGTTCGTAGTGTTCGTGGACACGCCGACGTGGGAGGTGCACTATGACCCGACTCACGGGTCATACCATTTTGAGGGACAGTGCACGGTGCGGGTTTTCATGTTCATAGGACGCCCCTTCGCTCATCCCGTGCACACCCATCGCTTCTCCCAGACTGCACCCTATGGCGACGATGAGCGGGTTTTTGAGCGCCCGCGTACACATGATGAGGGAGTGCTCCGCATGCACACCGCCGCCCTAGCCATGCGAGACTATCCCGATTACGTGCCCCGGACTTACTTCTCGGAGACCGACCCGTCCGAGGACCCGCCTACCCATTCGTATAGCGAGCTCTGCCCTCTCCCCACCGTTGAGGGAGGGCAGTGAGGATACCGTGACTCAGCCACGGCTTGCGCGACGACCGAAGATGCGACCATACCGCGGGGGTCACACTCGAGCCCCGTTCCGCCTCTTCACGTCCGAGGAGCTCGCCCAGTTTCCCGGATACTTGCCTCGTTCGCGAGATGGACGCCAGTAGGAGGTGACGATTGTCCGATGGAGTACCCGGTTAGAGCACACACCACCTAGATGTGGGATAAACCTTCTTTTGTTTAGAGGTTTCCCATTAGATGCACTCGGGTAGGGGAGTAGATTATGTTTATGTTTTATGTTGCATTTTCTTTTATGTATTTCCCTTGTACTAAATTAAGTCCCACACTTGTAAGTGGGCAAGTTATATATGTATGGGATGATATTCAGTGATATTTATGTTGTGCTCTATGTTATGATGTTATGAGAAATTTGTGTTACTTTACATGGTTTACCGTTTAACGCATCACGCGGCTCTCACTTTGTATTTCAAAAAAAAAAATTTACCCGTATTTCCGCTAAGTATTTCAATGTAAAAATGAGAACTATGAGGTAACAGACTAATGATTAATCCAAATATGTTCTAGAGTATTGGATTAAAAATTAGGATGTTACAAAACATGCTTGCACATGTAAAGTGGGCTTTAATCTCACTTAAAAGAGCCATGTTATGCTAACAAAAGAACCTGTTTGCTACTACAAGAAACTCAAGATAAACATTAGTCATTCTTCAAAATATTTTCCTTAAATTAGCTTTGTTGTCATTCAAAACATATTGGTTTAAAGCTTTTAGAAGGGTTCTGGAGCTAACACTCCTTTTCGTGAGGGACTGGGCACTACCCTACAGTTGATGGATAGTTTGTTCTCTTGTGTAATCCCTTGAGAAATAACATGATTTTTATTTTTCCAGTAGACTTATGATTTTGTAGCTATTATGTAATATAAATAGAAATGATTTACAAATGTTGCATTATTATTTACATATATTCTTCCTTGTCCCATATATGGTTGTAGGTGAGGATCCACTCATTGAGTGTTAAAATAAAACTCATCCATCTTTTCTTTTTTCTTCACAGATACAATCGTAGCATTGGATCCTCCACCTCTCCCCTTAGCAGTAGTGTACGTCTTGATTGGGCTGGTTTCATGTTGGTGTGAAGTATTGATTCTTTTGTAGAGTGCTCCAGTGGTAGTCTGAGCAGAGTCTCGGACTTTGCATGATCTTGCTTTTCCATGAATCATGAAAATATTTGTTTTATATTTATAGGTTTATGGCATTATGGTTCTTTTGTAATTGAGCAACTCAGCTTATTTTATAATACAACTACAATTATTAATTTATTTATAAAATGATTTATTCATGATAATTATGGACTCAGAATTACCAGTTAAATTATATTTAAAAGTAGATTTTTGTGATTAAAGTATGCATATAGTACAGCATAGCAATCACGAGACTTATGCAGGGATGAGATTTCTTACATGCCAGTCACAATCCTAATTGAGTCGTGACAGGATTGCTAAAACTGTTAGGCTATTGGTTGTTGGGTTTTTGGTTTTTAAAGACCACTATAGTGGCCCAAGTGTTCATGCACGGAAGGTGGTTTCCTTGGCCAATCGCTTTAGTGGTCATAGATTGCTATAGTGATCCATCAATATTAGAATATGTCCAAAATGATGCAGTTTCATTTAGTGACTCCTTCTTTGACTGCTATAGCAGTGTCCCCAATATTAGGCCAGGTGAAAAATGATGTAATATCATTTAGTAACCCCCACTCCCTATATATACCTTCCTTCAATGTGTTTTTACCCAAAAATGCAACCTTAGTAGCTCTCCTCCTCTTTCTACCTCCTTTCTTTCATCTTCTCTCAATCTTACCTCCTCCAAGCTTCAAGGTAAGGATTGTTCATGGTTTATGCTTTTTGTCTTTTCTTTTCCTTTATATTTATGAGTTAAGGTGTTTATGTTCCTAGTTGTTGTCAAGTTTGGGTACTCCTGCAATATTTATAGAGTTATTCTAGTAAGCTTATAGTTTGATCATGTGTTTATGTTAGTACCATGGCAGTTGTTGGTATCATTCCAAGCTTCCAAGGTCAAGTGGATAGTACTCACCTACTCCCAGCTCCAAACGAAGAGTGAGTTTGAACTCATGACCTTATTGTCAGCTCTAGAACCCTTTAGAAAGCTTCAAGGTAATTATTTTGAATGACAACAAAACCAATTTAAGGAAAACATTTTGAACAATAACTAATGTCTATCTTGAATTTCTTGAAGTATTAAACAGGTTCTTTCATTAGCATAATATGGCTCCATTAGTGAGAATAGTTTCGCTTTACATGTACAAACATGATTTATCTCGTATTAAGATATGAGAACTAAATGGAAGTGATAATTATTGTTAGCTCCAGAACCTTACCAAAATGTGCTAATCAATTTTGAACGATAACAAAGCCAATTTAAAGAAAATGCTTTGAAGAATGCTAATAGTCGTCTTGAGTTTCTCATAAGATTATAACAGGATTCTATTGTTCAGCAAGAGTAAGGCTTACTCAAACAAGAATATATTTCACTTAGCATGTGTAAATATCAAGGAAGAGAAAACAGGACCAGGCATCAAACCGGTCAAGGTACTGGTTCAGAGGTTTAGGGTCCAACTAGTTCAACTGGGGTTCAACCGGAATGTAATAAAAATATATATAAATATATACATATGATTAATTGGAATATAAATAAATATATTAAATCATTAACATTAACATAATCAACAAAAACAAATTCATAAGTCTATAAAAATAAACAAAATCCATATAAAATTTCTATAGTTTCAGCCTCACAACACGGTTACAAAGCATTTGAAAACAATATTTGTTAGTTACCAGTGAAATTTATGATGAGCAGTCTGCAAATGATGGAGATAAGAGAATAACAACCTAACAATTTTTGTTTGTATCCTTCTTTGGTTACCTTTTCTTTTAATTTTTTTCTATGACTACTATAAGATATTAATATTTAAGTTTTAGAACAAAAAAAAAAAGTTTTTAAGTTTTAGAACCAAAAAAAAAAATAAGTTTTGAAAAAATAACTGGTCAGACCGGTCCAGTTCGCCTGTTTTCCCGATTTTTCCCGGTTTTGACCAGTTTTGACTTCCCTCGATTTTTTCAGCTTAATTGGACTAACCAGGTAATCAGTTCATGATCGAACCAGTTGGATCGGCTGGGCTGGTCTGATTTTTTCTCTTCATTGGTAAATATGTTTATCTTATGTTGAGAGATATGAATCGAAAAGGAAGTGAAATTATATCCTTATTTAAGTGAAAGATAACTAATGAGTTGAAAAAGATATCAACGCTATAAGAAACCAAGTCTTGAGACTTTAAAAAATAGCACTAGATATCGGAAATTACACTTACAATAAAGATATCAAGCAATCTCTGAAGACCAGATATTATACTATCTTTACTCAGCACAATCGCAAATCAGTCATCATCGTAAAGCTTGGATTGAAGATCCAAAAGTAAAGAAATCATCAAGGATCTATTGCCACATGTCAGAAAGCTCACTTCACTGTGGAGCGCTGATCGTTACTGGAAATAGAGGGAAATTTGAATTTGAATGAGTCAAATCCTAGCGTCAGAACCAGCCAATTATCTCTTTTTCCTTTGAAGTCAACTATCTCAAGTCTTATAAGAAAAAGTTCAGAAATCATGGTTCAGAAAGTAAGAGTGATTTCTGAAGTACATCAGAAATTTTTATTCCACAATGGCTTCTACAAACTGATTTGACAGACAGGCAGGCTACACTTATAGACTATCTTTTCAAGATATAAATGGATGATCAACACGTGTCCCTGGAATAACAAATCATAGGCAACGGTCACAAGGAAGACTTCTTTAAATAGAGATATTGTGCTCAAATGAAATATAGAGAGACTTCGCACATAAAGAGAAAACTCTGTAAAAATCTCTCCTCATCTCTAGTAAGGTTCACATCATTATGTAATCAGATTCCTTACTTGTAAAAAACTTTCTTCTATGTTCTTAAATAGATTGATGTTCTTCCCAAGAAGAAATGATAGAAGGAAGTCATTCAAGTTTTCCCAGGATCTTTTCATGTATATGTTCAGGAAACTTGAGTGTCAGTTAGTTTGAGTGCAAACACAAAACCTTTGTATCCTTAATCCGGTAGTGATTGCTGTGGGATAGCTTGGAGATGCTAATATAAAACTACTTGCGACACGATAGTGAGGTGTTCTTATTGATCATGGTTTAGCTTAGAGAGGCTAGTTAAAGACTACTATCAATGTGTCAGTAACAGGTGGTTTACTGGTCATGGTTCAGCTTGGAGAGGTTAGGAAAAACTACTCAGTTCAGCTTGGAGAGGCTTGGAAGAACTACTCAATTTGTGGCAGCAGGGGTTATCTATTGGTTACAAATGAGAGCTTGGGTAGGCTAATGTAAAGACTATCCAGTTGTTCTTTCTCTACTTTGATAAAGATGATCAGTGGAATCTCAACATTTGTTGAGTACTAGATGTAGGCAGTTTTGGCCGAACCAATATAAAAATATTTGTGTCTTATCTTCCTTTCTCTGATCTTCTTTACATTTCTTTGTTACACATTAGTATTCATCACATGCTAATATAATGTTCTTGCCATTTTGTTATTTATTTTATACTTCAGAAATCTACTTTTTGAAACTACTAACTAAGTTTCCGCTGCACTACAAGTTTTATGTTTGATAGTATTTGATTTAAATGTTTCAGAAAAGTAAAATGAAGCAAACACGATTAAACTCCCCTTCTCATTCACATTTCCATCGAGCATATACATGCCTTATGGATTGAAGAAAAACAGCCAGCACAAGAAAAAAGACTCGGGACTTCAGAAAGTAACACTAAACTCAGAAAGTGCGCTTAGAATGAAGATATCAATCAAGCTCTGAAGCCAAAGTGATCTACAATCCTCGATCATCATGTCTGCAATCTTTTATCATCAAGCTCTGATTGAAGAGTAGAAGATCGAAGATTCATCAAGGAACTGATACTGCATATCAAAAAGCTCATTTAACAATGAAACAGTGTAGTCTACAAGAAAATGAGGGAAATTTGAAATTCAAATTTAAGGTCAAACCTAGTTATAGACTGGCATGTCATCTTCTCTACCAACTTGGTCAACTATCTCAGCTTCTAGAAAGAAGAGTTCAAAAAGTAAAAAGTAGTTTCTGAAAGGTCATCATAAACCTCAACTTTACAACGTTTATGCAACATATTTGATAAATAGATAGGCTACTCTTCTAGACTGTGTTTCCAAGATACAAACAAATGATCAACAAGTGTCACTTAGAGAACTAATCAAGGGCAATGGTCATAAGTGAATACCATATATAAATAGAGATGCTGTGTTTTCAAATATAGAAGACAAAACACTACAAAAAGTGCTGAAACTCTATGAAAATTTCTCCTCATTTCCTGTGAAGTTTATTACATCTTGTAGTTAGTTTCCTTGTTTGTAAAAATCTTCTTTCTACGTTCCTTAGAAAAACTATGGGACCATGCTTGGATTGTTGTATGCCATGTGTTTATGGTAGATTTTAGCACTTACTTGTCAACAACAAATAATTGACACACTCCTTATGTAGGAGGCCAAACTGCTCTAAACCAGGCGTAAATTGACAAACTTCAAGAGTTTGGATGACAGCCTTTGCTTTTCAACATCTCGATTCGGGGAGCAAAAAGCTACTCTTCTTAGGTTCTTCACCAAAGAGATCATGCCGAACTGTTTTTTATAAAATGAGGATGGAATGTAACGTGATTTGTGTGTAATGTAGATGCAATGTATTAAATTAACAGATTAAAAGGAGAAGAAGAAATGCAGCATGTAAATTGATTGACAAACTGTAAATGAAATACAGAAATTATAAAGAAAATAAGAAAAGAAAGTAAAGACAGATTAATCCTACGCGAGCAAAAGAGAGGGTTGAAAACAATACTCAATTAACTCTGGATTCTGTATAGCCATTGAAGGTATTTTTAGAGTGAGTGTATGAGTGAAAATTCCAACCCTTTACAATATGTATAGAATTAGTATTTATAGGCAAACTTAAGTCTCTAGGATTTTGACACTTGTCTTTGGTTGTCTCTAGATGTTATCCATGTGGCTTTGACAGTTATTATCTTTGTCATTTGCTCTTTGATCACCACTTTGTCACATCTTTATCAAGCTTCTACTAATAACTGCTGGAAACCATCAATAACTGCCATTTGATGAACACTTGCATGACAATCATCATGATAGTGCCTTCAACATCTTCAAAATTTTATAAGTCTTCAAGGGACAAACTACCACTTCGACTTGTTGACCCTTGAGCATGATAGTTATCAGCTTCTGATTGCTTTGATCTTAAAATCTTCTAAGTCCAGAATGATGAACCTTAACCTTGGCATGTCGAACTCCAACTTTGACTGATGAGCTTCAACTTTGACTGATAAACTCCCACCTCGATTGTCAAACATTAATCTCAACTTTATTATTATTGGCTTGCATGTTTGGATATTCAGCTTCATCCTGAATGACAAACATCTACTTCGACATGTTGACTATCAAATTTGTCATTTTGTTAACATCGATGTGCTTTTAGAATCATACTTTATTAGTGTTAACTAACTTTGACATGTTGACTGTTTGTCATAATTTGTCATCATCAAGGGCCCTCATGCTTTGACAACCAAACTCATTTCCTTATTGCCTTTGACTCATCAAAATCGAATGACAGTTCGACTTTTGGACGCTAGGTAAAATTTGGTGCCAACATGATGCCCCCCACATCTCTCATTTCGAAGAGTAGCTTCTGTCAATGAGAAATTGAAGAGTTGAAATTTGAATTTTAATTTGTTTGTTTAGAGATATTTCACCCCTTAACTTATGCATCTCTATGCATATTTCTATGCACATAGTCATTTGTCTATCTTAACTTGATGCATTGTTGATTTGTATGTCTTTAGATATTTGCAGTTAATCGACGTTGTTCTTTGGCCACTGTCAACTTCTTGTGCCAACACACTTCCAATGGTTACTTGGAAGGCAGCAATATAGAGTTTGACAAGTTTGCCAGACTTAGGTGACATCATCATAGGGATATTTGTCAAGTATTGCTTGATGATGTCGAAAGCCTTTTGGTGGTCTCTTGTCCAGACAAAGTCATCTTCTGTTTTGAGCTTGACCAATGGTGAAAATATCTTTGTTTTGCTAGACAAACTAGCAATGACATGTCGAATGAAATTAATTTTCCCCAGAAAAGATTGCAACTGTTTCTTGTTCCTTGGAGGTGAAGCTTCCATAATTGTCTTTGCCTTATTTTGATTGATGGCAATTCCTCTCTTTTTTTTTTTGGACTAGAAAACCTAAAGTTTCCTGATTGTTCTAATAAACTTTGCCTTAAGTAGCCTCTTTGATTTCTTTCTTGATCTTGACCATCACTTCTAGAGCAAACAGTCGAAGTGCTCATTTGAAGGTCGAATACTGGGCTTGAATGGCAACCTATGCTCCATGAGTTGACAACTAAGTCCTGGCATTTCGTCATATACACATGGAAAATTGTCCTTGTACTCTTTAAATAGCTAGACCAACTCTTCTTTGAAATGTTTTGGCAATAGTTGGCTAACATAGGTTGGTCTTATCTCACCAGCATCGCCTAAATTGATTTCTTCAAGAAGAGCATTCACTTCACAGCTTTTATTTTTGCTCCTAAAATTGTCAGACAAAATAGAAGTGTTCTCAAATTTTAAAGGTTCGAAATCATAAATACAACCTAATAATGCACCATTAGTAGTGCATGCAAATTGTTTGACCATGTAGGCCGACAATTGAGCCATTTGGCTCGAAAATCCATAATATAATCTAGATTTGGGACCGTTTCAACCCCAGTCCTTGGTATTAACTTCAAGCCTTTACTCCCAATGACACATTTGTCAATCTTTTTTGGGTTGAAGTCGTCTTCGACTTCCAAGGGCTTGATCTTTTTATTGTAAATCTTGAAATCAACATGGAGTTGTTCGATGTAACAAAAGCTATCATGTGCCTCGACTTCTTCAATGCTTCCCTCTTGGTTCCAAAGAATGAGATTTTGATGTAAAGTCGATGGCACTGCTCCTACTGCATGGATCCAATCACCCCCGAGTAAGACATGGTAGCTTGTTGTTGATGGAATCATGACAAACATAGTCTTTTGACTAACATTCCTTACTTTGACATTCAAAACCACCATGCCTTTGGCAGCAGAGGATTTGCCATTCTAGTCAATCACAACAACGTTAGTTTTCACTAAATCTTTGATATTCTTGCCAAACTTTTTTAGCATACTTTCTGGCATTAGATTAATGGTTGCTCCCCCATCAATCAGCACCCTATTGACCAACTTGCCTTCCATTGTTTCCTTGATGTGCAATGGTTGCAAATGTGCCTTTGTTACTTCATCAGATTTTTTAAAGGTTCCATCACTATAGAAATCTTTGCAAACAAAGACACATCCATCGCTCATAGTAACATCGTCACAATCATCTTCCATTTTGACATATGAACCTTCGAGAGCGTATTCTACAGGCAAGAAAAACACTACTTTGACCAAGTTTGTGTTAAAAATGGTGTGGAGATTGTCATCAAAGCCTATTTCGAAATTGTTTGTCAGCAAGTCATCCTCAATCAATGGACGATGTTGTAGCACCACTTTGTCATTCTAGTTAGTTTCTGAGTGTGTTGTTGGTGCTAATTGTGCCAAATGCTTATTACTTGTAACCTTAGATACTTGAGTCTCATGTTTTGCCTAATTAACCTCTTAAGATTGCACAATATCTTTTAAAGGAACGAAGCTTTTCCCAATAGGAGATTTTAGTCTAATCAATAGAGGATTGATTCGATTCTCTCCCTTCTTTGTGTCAATCCTCCTCCAAACATAAGGATTTGGGTTTGCTTGTTGTCCTTGATTGTACCTTATCTTTGGCCTTCTCTTTCTTTTGGACGATGATGCTTCGTCACCATGGTGGATATTCTCAACCCATTGATTTTGAGCAACTTTGGCTGGAGGAACTCGGGTTTGGCTAGACATGTCGTTAGGTTTGCCATCCACCATGACAATAGTCTTTATTTTTTATGGACTTGTCCTATTCCAAGCTTGAGAAACTTAGGATTAAATGGACCAAAATCAATTTTTGACCGAACTGCTACTTTTTTTTCAATTCTAAGTTTTCTGTCTTTCTTTTGGCAATCAACTTTTCGATTCTTTGCATTTCATATGTCGCACTTGCTATTCAATCAAACACAGCACTACACCTTGGACATAAGGAGACATTTCAATCATTTTCTTTTTGTTTGATCTAAAAAATCAGAAGATCTTCCCATGCTTTTGGGTAAATTATCTATTTGGTAACCTCAAAGAAGTTAAGCTCAAAGTCACGTCGAAACTTCTTTTCAGCATCAAGATCAGACATCCCCAATCTAGCAACATTGATATCTATCAAGGTTAGTTCAACGAAACTAGAATTGACTTAGAAGGGATCAATGTCTACTTTCATGGGCTTTTCCTTTCCTTCGAATGTCAAATGCCTTTCGTCGATTGCCTTTTGAATTAGGTCCCTAAAACGAACACAACTATTAGTTGCATGTTCAGTCGATTGATGAAATTTACAAAACTTCTGTCCCTTTAACTCTGAAATTGAAGGAATTTTCTTCCCCTCAGGAAGAATAATTTGTTTATCTTTTAAAAATACGTCAAATATTTGTGCAGTCTTAGTAATGTCAAAAGAATAAGTTTTTGACGTTGGCATTTTTTCTTTATTTCTTGTAGGCCTTAAGGATTGACAAACATATGGTGGTCTTGGTTTCAATTCGGCCACATTGAATTCATCACTACTACCATCGAATTTATCATTTGATTGATCAATTTTGACATAAGCAACTTTTTCATGATGAAGTGTTTTCTCTTTTATTCTTTCTTTTTCTCTCTTTAGTTGCTCTATTTGATGCACTTTTTTTGCCAATTGGCCAAGATCTATGAACTACAAATTAATAAGTTTTTTTTCCTTATGTCATAGTCTAAACCATTAATGGCCATTTTGACAATTGTAGATTCTAGCACAGGAGTAAAGCAGCAATTCCTTGTATTCCTGAATCTTGCAAAATAGTCATCAACAGTTTTTCCTTTGAAACGTCGAATGATGAATAAATCAGTCAGGCTGACTTTCGTCTCGCCTCTAAAAAATTGATTATGAAAACTGGTTTCTAATTGAGCCCATGTTAAGATGGAGTTAGGCTTTAAATTTAAAAACCATGTGAAAGCATTCTTTGTCAAAGAGGAGGGGAAAAACGCATTTTTAAATGCTCATTTGATGCCATTTCCCCTATTTTGATTGTGTATTGAGTAATGTGCTCAATCGTCGATTCCCCATTCTCCCTAGCAAATTTTGTTAAAGATTTGGGGAATTTCCAACCTCTAGGCACTTCAGCCTGCTGAATATAGTCTTGGAATGCAGATACAAAAAGGGGTTGGTGTAATGCCCCAATTTTCTGTCTAAAAGAAAAATGACCAAAATGCCTCTGAGGTCATTTTCTGCCCAAAATTCGAGGATAGCCAGCCCAGCAGCCCTCGATGGGTCAACTCAATGATTGAAGGGGATTAGATGGTCCTTGAAGGATTTCAAAAACGAAAATCTCATTTTTTACAGTTTTAGGTCAAAATGACCAAAATACCCCTATAGCACTTTTACGTGGGTAAAGGTGCTGTTTGAGCCCGAAACTTTCCCCGAAAGTTTAAAATGATGTTTTCAGGTGTTCCAAAGTATCTGTTTAAGTCCTAGTGGTCCCGGACTGTAACATCCTAATTTTTAACCCAATACTCTAGAACATACTTAGGTTAATCATTAGTTTGTTACTTCATAGTTCTCAATTTTACTTAGAAATACTTAGCGGAAAATACAGGTAAAATTTTTTTTGAAAAACAAAGTGAGAGCCGCGTGATGCGATATATCATGTAACGAACAAAACATACATCTCATAACGTCATAGCATAAGCACATAAAGGCACATCATGGGAAAACACTGAATATCATCTTATATTTATATAACTTGCCCACTTATAAGTGTGGGACTTAATTTAGTACAAGGGAAATACATGAAAGGAAATACAACATAAACATAAACATGATCTACTCCCCTACCCGAGTGCATCTAATGGGATAACCTCTAAACAAAAGAAGGTTTATCCCCATCTAAGTGGTGTGTGCTCTAACCGGGTACTCCATCGGTCAATTGTCACCTCCTACTGATGTCCGTCTCGCGAACGTGGCACATATCCGGGAAACTGGGCTAGCTCCTCGGGCGTAAAGAGGCGGAACGGGGATCGAGAGTGACCCCCGCGGTGTGGCCGCATCTCCGGTCGCCGTGCAAGTCGTGGCTGAGTCACGGTATCCTCAACCGCCTCCTCATCAATGGTGGAGAGGGGGCAGAGCTCTCGCTATATGGATGAGTAGGTGGGTCCTCGGACGGGTCGGTCTCTGAGAAGTAGGTCCGGCACGATGTCGGATAGTCTCGCATGGCTACGGCGGCGGTGTGCATGCGGAGCACTCTCTCATCATGCGTACGCGTGCGCTCAAAAACCCGCTCGTCGTCGCCATAGGGTACAGTCGGGGAGAAGCGATGGATGTGCACGGGATGAGCGAAGGGGCGTCCTACGAACATGAAAACTTGCACCGTGCACTGCCCCTCAAAATGGTATGACCTGTGAGCCGGGTCATAGTGCACCTCCCATGTCGGGGTGTCCACGAACACTACGAACATCGCCATCTGAAGATGTGACGGAAAGAAGAGATAGAGGGAGTGAGAATCTTGCTAAAGAATCTCAGTAGGGCCTCCTACTACCTAGGTGTCATCATCTACGTCCTCAGGAACCTTGGGTTTAATTATACAAAATGACTGAACAAGCATTAAGTTCATTTTAAACTTTAAAATATACTTTAGCCAAGGTCCATTCATTTTAGGATGATCTTAATGTCATGATTGCAACATAATAGAAGATGTATGCATGGCACTACCTAATGCACATACATAAAACATAACATCAAGCATCATCATACTTAGTGGCATAAAGTGGCAATAGAAACATTCATATGGGACAAACTTAGTGACATAATCATAATAATGAAACATCTCTTCCTCATGGGCCACCCTAAAAGACAATCGAACTGGGGGTGCTCGGCCGAACCGGTGTCACCCAGAACGTGTCACATATCTAGGTTATGAGCTCATACCTTAACTAGTCGTCACTAGTTCTTACTTACCACTTAACGATAAGCGTATCATAAATCATAAATCCCGACTATCTGAGTACGGTTTAGGGGGCAATTCTCTTGGGGTGCTCAATCAGAACCGGTGTCACCTAAGAGTATAAAATGGTACCGATGTCACATGAGTTCTATGCAGGTGCTCGGCCGAACCGGTGTCATCCTAGAACCCATCTTAGTACCTTAATTTTCAAAAATCTCTTTAAGTCCCAAAATTAAGTCAAATTAGTGACACGATGGCATTACGTCGAATTCCTTCCAAATTTGCTTTATGCCACATAAACATATATCCTCATGAATTCCTCATATGAATAACATCATCATCTCTTTCATAACACATGCATCATCATAGAACATTCAACCGTTTATCCTTACGGTAGCTTATGCTTTGACCCTTATGGGTTTTAATCATGAGATATGGTTCTCTAACATCCGTCGCTCATATTTTATGCACCTAAGGGCTCATAATTAAACATCATTCATCATCCTCATGTTCACACTTAAATCTGAATAGCATAGGGCAGAATTCCTAACTTGTGATTACGGGGTTCTAGAACTTACGTTTTAGACCCTTTCTTGGTTCCGTCTTCGCCTAAGGCGCTATGAATTAAATCTAAATCAATTATGAGGCATTCCTATGCTTAAGGACTAATTATTAATCATGTTTATCATGTTGTAAGGGTGCTGGACAGAATCCAGAAAAATAAATGTTCTAAGAGTTCTAAACTTGCACTTTTACGGTTTTCTAGTTACTAGTTTTCCTATAGGTGCTAGAATTCGATTCTAATCCAAATGTTACCAAGTTTTTCATGTCTAAACAATCCTAATCTGATTATGCTCCCATTAAAACAGTTTGGATAAGTTCCATAAACAAATGGGTCAAAACTATGTTAAATTCTAGCTTTACGGTATTCCTAGTTAGCTAGTTTCTTACCTATTATGCATAGAATCATTTCTACATCATCATATGATATCTTCACACAGTCTAACACATCAAAACATCATCATACAACATCACACTCTTCATATCAGAACCGAAAACATTTAGCTTTAGTAAAGGATTTAAATTGACATTTCTAGGTACACAAGTTAACTAGTTTCTCATGGAATCAATTTAGAACTTCTAAAACTCTTTGCAAATCATTTTAATTCATCAAGAGGCTAAGAGAAGCCTTAGGTCAGTGACCAAAATATATTTCATCTTCTAAGAGGGAATAAAGTCCTATCTCATGATAACATAACCTTGTAAAGATTGTAAAGCTTTTAAGAAAAACCTAGAACATAGACTATTGGTCCTTGTAGCTAGATGAAAACTCATTGCAAGTCCATCATCACTACTTGGCCGAAAACATGCATTCAAGGAATGCATTCACATTGAACTTTAACTTGAAATGAAATAGGCAAGTCTTTGAGCTCTAGGTTCTTTAAGTTATAACATAAAATAAACGTGCTCATGCTTTTCATTTTTAATCTTGCTTACAAAATAAAGTGATGACTTAAATTAAATGTGCAAGGCATAAACTTAAACGTGCAAGCTTAAAAGTAAATATGCAAGATTCAATTCTTTATTTTAGTGCTCTTGGCCCAACAACAATCGACTTTAAGGCCGAAATAGATAGGCATTCGAGAAATTAATTAGGTGATAATGCAAGTTCAATTCTTTATTTTAGTGTTCTAGGCCCAACAACAATCGACTTTAAGGCCGAAATAGAAAGGCTCTGAGAATTAAATTAAGTGATGATGCAAGTTCCATTTTAATCTTTATGTTCTTAGGTGACAGCTTGAAAGTAAAGGTGCATATCAAGAATGTAAATATAAATGCAAGCATAAAATAAATTATGCAAGTTCGTTTTATCTTTCTAGAGCTCTTAACATGACTTTAGAGGAACTTAAACCTCAACCCAATCTCATCCAACCAAGGTAAAGTAAAGTCTAGAGTTCTTAGAACTCAAAACAACACCTTTAGAAAATCAAACCATAAGGCATATAAAAGAAAAGGAAATGGCCGAAACATCTAGGCAAGAAGAGAAATATTTGAAACTCTAGAGTTCATGATCTTGGTGATATATTAACACCGACACCATGAGCCCTCATCATTGAGTTCATAGAATCATTTTAAACATCATCAAAGCTAAAGTTCTCAAGAGTTCAAGAAAGGAAGAACTAGAAACATTTTTGCTCAAGAACAAAGATCAAGCTCTAGAGTTTGTTTCTAGTGATGAACATCATCATGAAACTCTCATCATCAAGCTCTCATTTCTTTGAACCTCAAGGCCCATGGCCGAAAATGAGAAAGAACAAGGAAAAGAAAAGAAGTTCTAAAAAGAATCAAGAGAAACTATGAACATCAAGCTTGAAACAAGAACTTTAAAGAAAAGAATACATGAAAGGAAATCCCTACTTGATGTGATGAACTTGAAGATGGAAGAAGAAAATGAAGATGATGAAGAACTTTGAAGAACTTGAAGAACTTGAAGAACTTGAAGAACACTAGAACTTTGCGAGAAAAAGAAAAGCTTTGAGTGTTCCTAAACTTAGCAAATGATCTAAAAGTGGTGCAAGCTCCTCAAGGCATTCCATTTATAGAGAAATGAAACAAATGAAGGGTGCTCATGGAGGAGAAGAGCTTCGGCCATGTGTGCAGAATTGGAGGGCATCCATGAGTTCCATGAGGTGAGATAATGTGGTCTTGAAGCATGGTGAGGTATGGTTCAAAGTATGGTGAGGTATGGTTCAAGGTATGGCCTCAAGCATGGTTCTTTGAGTGAGAAACAATTCAACATGTGTGGTAAAAGGAGAGAGATGGCCGAATATGCATCAGCCCATGTGTGGTTGTGTTTGCATTTTAATTGTGGTTTAGAGTTGTGTTTAGGTGTATCTTTGATTATGCTTAAGATTAGGAATTTGTAAGAAAGTGTTTAGGTAAGGAAAATGGATAATTAGGGTGGTCTAGACATAATTAAGGAGTGGTCTTGCACCATTAGTGAGTTAGATCCTCAATTTAGAGTCTAAACAACTCTAGACACACTTCCTTGATTTAAGGAATTGGAGAGAGAAAACACTATTCAAGATTCCAAGACTAGGAATCTTGAGTTCTAAAACGGGATTTAAGTTTAATCTAAGCAATTTTAGGTTCTAATTAACTTTAATAAATTATTTTGACTCTAGATTAATTAGGAAAATTAATTAATCTTCGTTTAGAGCCTAATATTGCTTAGGTTTGCTTAATTACGTCATTAAGTTCAAAAACACTATTCTAGGGGCAAAATCGTAATTTTGCACTAAAACTGCCCGGGACCACCGGGACTTGAACAGAGATCTCTAGACACATGAAAACGTGTTTTTAAACCTCTGGGAAAAGTTTCGGGCGCAATCGGCACTTCTACCTGCATAAAAACGCTATAGGGGTATTTTGGTAATTTTGACCCGAAACTGCGGAAAACGAGATTTTCGCTTCCGGAAGCATTCAAAGGCCATTCAATCTCTTTCAAACATTGAGTCGACCCTTCGAGGACGACCGAGTTGGTTACCCTCGAATTCGGGTCAGGAAATGACCTCAGGGGCATTTTGGTCATTTCCCTCAGACAGAAAAATCGGGGTGTTACACGGACAGTTTTTGTGCAAAATTATGATTTTGCCCTTGGAATAGTGCCGTTTGAGCTTAATGATGTAATTAAGCAAACCTAAGCAATAGTAGACTCTAATTGAAGATTAATTAATTTAGAGTCAAAATAAGTTATTAAAATTAATTAGAACCTAAAATTTCTTAGATTAAACCTAAATCTCTTTTTAAAACTCAAGATTCCTAGTCTTGGAATCTTGAATAGTGTTTTCTCTTTCCAATTCCTTAAATTAAGGAATTGTGTCTAGAATTGTTTATACACTAAAATGAGTTTTTATCTCACTAATGAAGCAAGAGCACTCCCTAACCTTGTCTTGAAATCCTTAATTATATCCTTAGTCACCTAACACACTTTCTCATAAATTCCTAAACTTAAGCCTAATCAAAGGTACACCTAAACCCAACTCTAAACCAAAATTAAATGAAAGATCTTCCTTCCCCATTTCATGAAGGAAATGGTGCTGCCTCACCCTCCATTGTCCATCACATGTTTGTTTATCCAAAATACTCAAAGAACCATACTTAGAACCATACCTTAGGCCATACCTAGTCATACTTTCCACCATACTTCACCATGTCTCACTATGCCTCCATGAAACCAATTCTTTCCCCTCATTGAACATGAGGTTTAGCCACTCCCTTCATCCCTTCACCCTTGGTTTTGTTTTTCTATAAATACACATGCAAATGAACTTGTAAGAACCTTTAGTTCATTTGCTAGCTTTGAGTTTTCAAGAGTTGTCTCAAGTTCTCTCATTTTCTTCAAAAGTTCTCTTCTTCTTCATCTTCTTCATCTCCACCAAAGAGCCACCTCACAACCTCAAACCACTACACAACCACCCTCAATCGCCATTTAAACACATAAGCTTTTATCCTCACACATCAAGTTCACACAAAAACTTTTCCTTCCTTTTTCTCCTCTTTGGCCGAAAATCCAAGGACCACTTGGAAGCAAGATTTCTTTTCTTTTCACTTCAAGAAACAAGCTTTCCTCTTCATCACTTGGTAAGGATTTTGTTCTTTAAAGTTTGGTCTTTTAAAGCTTTGATAAAAATGAGTTTTTGCTAATTTCTCTTGGCTTTTAGAACTTCTTTTCTCCCCTATGTATTTCAGCCTTGGAGCCTTTCTTTAAAAAGAAAAAGTTAGCTTGATGATGAGGTTTCAAGATAATGGACTCATGATTACCATTTGAGGAACCTCTAACGTAACGCCCCGATTTTCTGTCTGAGTGGAAAATGACCAAAATGCCCCTGAGGTCATTTTCGGCCCGGAATTCGAGGATGGCCGACCTAGATCCTCAAGGCCCAACTCAATGTTTGAAGGGGATCGAATGACCCTTGAGTGGTTCCGGAGGCGAAAGTCTCATTTTCCCGCAGCTTTCGGTCAAAATGACCAAAATACCCCTATAGCGTTTTACGCGGGTAAAGGTGCCGTTTGAGCCTGAAACTTTCCCCAGAGTTTAAAACCATGTTTTTACATGTTTCAAACCATCTGTTTAAGTCCCGGAAGTCCTGGGCAATTTTAGTGCAAAATTACGATTTTGCCCCTAGAATAGTATTTTTGAGCTTAATGATGCAATTAAGCAAACCTAAGCAATATTAGGCTCTAAACGAAGATTAATTAATTTCCATAATTAATCTAGAGTCAAAATAAATTATTAAAATTGATTAGAACCTAAGATTGCTTAGATTAGATTTAAAACCCTTTTCTAAAACTCAAGATTTCACTCTTGGAATCTTGAATAGTGTTTTCTCTCTCCAACTCCTTAAATCAAGGAATTATGTCTAGAATTGTTTAGACATTAAAATGAGTTTATAACCCACTAATGATGCAAGAACACTTTTTAATTATGTCTTGACAACCTTGATTATCCATTTTCTCACCTAAACACCTTCTTACAAAATTCCTAATCTTAATCCTAATCAAAGATACACCTAAACAGAACTCTAAACCACAATTAAAATGCAAAGAGAACCCTCCCATGGCTGATGCATTTCGGCCCTCTCTCTCTCAATTACCACACATGTTGAATTGTTTCTCACTCAAAGAACCATGCTTGAGGCCATACCTTGAACCATACCTCACCATACTTTGAACCATACCTCACCATGCCTCAAGACTACATTATCTCACCTCATGGAACTCATGGGTTCCCTCTAATCCGATGGCCGAACTCCTTCTCCCTCCATGCACCTTTCATTTGTTTCATTTCTCTATAAATAGCTTGCTTGGGTGAACTTGTATCATTTTGGGTTCATTTGCAAAGAGTAAGTTTTCAAAGAAACACTTCAAAGCTTCCTTTTTCTCTCAAGTTCAAGTCTTCAAGTTCTTCATCCTCTTCTCTCATCCCAACCTCCTAATCTCTAGGTAGGGATTTTCTTTCAAGAGTACTTTCATTTAAAGTTCTTAATTTCTTTGTGTTCTTAGTTTCTCTTGAATCCTTTTTAGAACTTCTTTTCTTCTTCTCCTCCTCCTTGTGTTTCGGCCATGAGGCTTGTGAATCAAAGAAATGAGAGCTTGATGATGAGAGTTTCATGATGATGTTCATCACTTGAACAATCTCTAAAGCTTGGTCTTTGATCTTGAGTTAAAGATGTTTTTAGTTTTCTTCTTGAATCTTTGAAACCTTTCACTTTGATGATATTTTAAAATGGTCACATGAACTCAATGATGAGGACTCATGATGTTGGTGTTATTGCATCATCAAGATCATGGTCTCTAAAGTTTCAAATGTTTCTTTTCCTTCTAAAAAGTTTTTGTTTCCTTTTCCTTTCCTTCCTTCATGTTTTCGGCCATATTGGCCAAGGGAGTTCACAATGGCTTGATGATGAGAGCTTCTAGATGATGACTATGTGTTCATCACAATGAGGCCTCTAGAGCTTGAGTTTTAATAAAAATGTTATTTATGTTTACATTCCAAGGAAAAGAACTTTGTGTTTAAAGAACCCTTGAGGTTCACTCTTGTTTTTCTTTACCTTGTCATGATGAGTTTGGGTTGAGGTTTAAGTTCCTTTAAAGTCTTGTAAGAGCTCTAATAAGAAATAAAATGAACTAGCATTCATATTTAAATTTCAGCTTATGCATTACATATTTATTTTGAGCTTTGCATTCATATTTAATTTACAAGCCATCACCTAAAGTTAAAGGCTAAAGAATGGAGTGCATCTCATATTTATATTCTTGTCTAGCATATTTACCTTTCATCACTAAAGAACATAAAGATTTAAAATGAGGTTTGCACTATCACCTAACTAAAATCTCAAAGCCTTTCTATTTCGGCCTTAAAGTCGATTGTTGTTGGGCCTAGAGCACTAAAATAAAGAATTGAACTTGCATATTTATATTCCAAGCTTTGCATATTTATATTCCAAGTCTTGCATATTTATTTTAAGCCTTGCATTTTTATATTCAAGTCTAGCATGTTTACTTTAAAGTTCTCACTTTATTTTGTAAATGAAGAATAAAAATGAAATGCATAGCATGTTTAAATTATGTCATCACTTAAAAGATCTTAGAGCTCAAAGACTTGCCCATTTCATCTCAAGTTAAAGTTTAATGAGGGAGCATTCTATGAATGCATGATTTCGGCCATGAAGTGATGATGAACTTGGAATGAGTTCCATCTAGCTTCAAGGACCAATAAGTCAAGTTTTTAGAAATCTTTTCAAAGCTCATGAATTTGTTTAAGTTTAAGACCAATAAGGTTCTATGAATTTAACACTCTTTCAAGGAGGGGTTAAGTGGTCACTGACCCAAGGATGTGCATTTAGTCTCTTTGACATGATAAAATGGTTTGCAAAAGAGTTTTAGAAGTCTTGCAAATGATTCCAAGAGAAACTAGTAACTTATGTGTTTTAAAAATATCAAGTTATGTGTCCTTTTGAGATTTAATGTTTCGGTTCTTCCATGAATGTGTTTGCTACCATGTGATGATGTTTGATGTGTTTGAATGAGTGAAAAATTATGTATGACGAAGTAGGAACAATTCTATGCAAGTTAGGGAAGAAACTAGCTTTCTAGGAAAATTGTAAAGTCAAGATTTAGCATAGTTTTATCCCATTTAATTATGGACACTGCCCAAACTGTTTTAATGGGGATATAATCAGATTAGGATTGATTAAATATGAAAAATTTGGTTTCATTTGAAGTAGGAATGAATTTTGGCACCTATGGAGAAACTAGTAACTAGAAAATCGTAAAACCACAATTCTAGAACTCTTAGGACATTTAATTTTTAGAATCTGTCCAGAAACCTTATAATGTAGATAACATGGTTTAAAATTAGTTCTTTGATATAGGAATGACTCATAATTGGTTTAGGTTTAACTTATAGCACCTTAGGCGAAGATAGAACCAAGAAAGGGTCTAAAACGCGAGTTCTAGAACCCCGTAATCATAAGTTTATAACGCTGCCCCTAAGGAATGGTGATGTTTAGATTTAATTGAGAGCATAAATAAATGATAAGTCTTGATAAGAGAGAACCCTTAGGTGTATAAAGGTTGATAGAAGATGATAGGTTAACTACATCACAAGTTTAAGGCCCGTAAGGGTCAGAGCATAAAATATCGTAGGATCAAGTGCATAACGAACTTTTAGTGTTGCTTGTGAAAGTATGAAGATGATTATGAGATTGCATGAAGGTATGATGAAGGATGCATGTTTGAATAACTCATGTGGCATAAAGAAGAATTTGGAAGAAATTCGGCAAGCTACAAAGAGAATTTATTTGCCAATTTATGCCACTACTATTATGATGTTCTTAAGTATATGATGATTATTCTTGCATTAAGTAGAGCCATGCATACATGCTTTTATATGCCTGCATCCATGTCATTAAGAATCATGCTAAAATAAATGGACCTTGGCTAAATTATGTTTTAGAACCTAAAAGTAAACTTAATGCATGCTCACTTATTTTGTATAACTAAACCCAAGGTTCCTGAGGATGTAGATGATGACACCTAGGTAGTAGGATGTAACATCCTAATTTTTAACCCAATACTCTAGAACATACTTAGGTTAATCATTAGTTTGTTACTTCATAGTTCTCAATTTTAGTTAGAAATACTTAGCGAAAAATACGGGTAAATTGTTTTTTTGAAAAACAAAGTGAGAGCCGCGTGATGCGATATATCATGTAACGATCAAATCATACATCTCATAACATCATAGCATAAGGCACAACATGAATAACACTGAATATCATTTCATATATATATAACTTGCCCACTTATAAGTATGAGACTTAATTTAGTACAAGGGAAATACATGAAAGGAAATACAACATAAACACAAACATGATCTACTCCCCTACCCGAGTGCATCTAATGGGATAACCTCTAAACAAAAGAAGGTTTATCCCCATCTAAGTGGTGTGTGCTCTAACCGGGTACTCCATCGGTCAGTCGTCACCTCCTACTGACGTCCATCTCGCGAATGAGGCAGATATCCGGGAAACTGGGTGAGCTCCTCGGGCGTAAAGAGGTGGAACGGGGATCGAGAGTGATCCCCGTGGTGTGGGCGCATCTCCGGTCGCCGTGCAAGTCGTGGCTGAGTCACGGTATCCTCACTGCCCTCCCTCATCAATGGTGGAGAGGGGGCAGAGCTCTCGGTATATGGATGGGTAGGCGGGTCCTCGGACGGGTCGGTCTTCGAGAAGTAGGTCTGAGGCATGTAATCGGGGTAGTCTCGCATGGCTGAGGCGGCGGTGTGCATGCGGAGCACTCTCTCGTCATGCATACGCGCACGCTCAAAAACCCGCTCGTCGTCGCCATAGGGTGCAGTCGGGGAGAAGCGATGGGTGTGCACGGGATGAGCGAAGGGGCGTCCTACGAACATGAAAACTCGCACCGTGCACTGCCCCTCAAAATGGTATGACCCGTGAGCCGGGTCATAGTGCACCTCCCATGTCGGGGTGTCCACGAACACTACGAACGTCGCCATCTGAAGACGTGACGGAAAGAAAAAGATAGAGGAGTGAGAATCTTGCTAAAGAATCTCAGTAGGGCCTCCTACTACCTAGGTGTCATCATCTACGTCCTCAGGAACCTTGGGTTTAATTATGCAAAATGACTAAACAAGCATTAAGTTCATTTTAAACTTTAAAATATACTTTAGCCAAGGTCCATTCATCTTAGGATGATCTTAATGTCATGAATGCAACATAATAGAAGATGTATGCATGGCACTACCTAATGCACATACATAAAACATAACATCAAGTATCATCATACTTAGTGGCATAAAGTGGCAATAGAAACATTCATATGGGACAAACTTAGTGACATAATCATAATAATGAAACATCTCTTCCTCATGAGCCACCCTAAAAGACAATCGAACTGGGGGTGCTCGGCTGAACCGGTGTCACCCAAAACGTGTCACATATCTAGGTTATGAGCTCATACCTTAACTAGTTGTCACTAGTTCTTACTTACCACTTAACGATAAGCGTATCATAAATCATAAATCCCGACTATCTGAGTATGGGTTAGGGGGCAATTCTCTTAGGGGTGCTCGGCCGAACCGGTGTCACCTAAGAGTATAAATGGGTACCGATGTCACATGAGTTCTATGGAGGTGCTCGGCCGAACTGGTGTCATCCTAGAATCCATCTTAGTACCTTAATTGTCAAAATCTCTTTAAGTCCTCAAATTTAAGTGAATTCAAGCACAAAGGCATTACGCCGAATTCCTTCCAAATTTGCTTTATGCCACATAAACATATATCCTCATGAATTCCTCATATGAATAACATCATCATCATTTACATACCACATGCATCATCATGGAACATTCAATCGTTTATCCTTACGGTAGCTTATGCTTTGACCCTTACAGGTCTTAATCATGAGATATAGTTCTCTAACATCCGTCGTTCATATGTTATGCACCTAAGGGCTCATACCTAATCAACATTCATAATCCTCATGTTCACACTTAAATCTGAATAGCATAGGGCAGAATTCCTAACTTGTGATTACGGGGTTCTAGAACTTACGTTTTAGACCCTTTCTCGGTTCTGTCTTCGCCTAAGGCGCTATGAATTAAATCTAAATCAATTATGAGGCATTCCTATGCTTAAGGACTAATTATTAATCACGTTTATCATGTTGTAAGGGTGCTGGACAGAATCCAGAAAAATAAATGTTCTAAGAGTTCTAAACTTGCACTTTTACGGTTTTCTAGTTACTAGTTTCCCTATAGGTGCTAGAATTCGATTCTAATCCAAATGTTACCAAGTTTTTCATGTCTAAACAATCCTAATCTGATTATGCTCCCATTAAAATAGTTTGGATAAGTTCCAAAAACAAATGGGTCGAAACTATGTTAAATTCTAGCTTTACGGTATTTCTAGTTAGCTAGTTTCTTACCTATTATGCATAGAATCATTTCTACATCATCATATGATATTTACACACATTCTAACACATCAAAACATCATCATACAACATCACACTCATCATATCAGAACCAAAAACATTTAGCTTCAGTAAAGGATTTAAATTGACATTTCTAGGTACATAAGTTAACTAGTTTCTCTTGGGATCAATTTAGAATTTCTAAAACTCTTTGCAAATCATTTTAATTCATTAAGAGGCTAAGAGAGGCCTTAGGTCAGTGACCAAAATATATCTCATCTTCTAAGAGGGAATAAAGTCATATCTCATGATAACATAACCTTGTAAAGATTGTAAAGCTTTTAAGAAAAACTTAGGACATAGGCTATTGGTCCTTGTAGCTAGATGAAACCTCATTGCAAGTCCATCATCACTACTTGGCCGAAAACATGCATTCAAGGAAAGCATTCACTTAAACTTTAACTTGAAATGAAATGGGCAAGTCTTTGAGCTCTAGGTTCTTTAAGTTATAACATAAAATAAACGTGCTCATGCTTTTCATTTTTAATCTTGCTTACAAAATAAAGTGATGAGTTAAATTAAATATGCAAGGCATAAACTTAAATGTGCAAGCTTGAAAGTAAATATGCGAGGCATAAACTTAAACGTGCAAGCTTGAAAGTAAATATGCAAGGTTCGATTCTTTATTTTAGTGCTCTTGGCCCAACAACAATCGATTTTAAGGCCGAAATAGATAGGCATTCGAGAGATTAATTAGGTGATAATGCAAGTTCAATTCTTTATTTTAGTGCTCTAGGCCCAACAACAATCGACTTTAAAGCCGAAATAGAAAGGCTTTGAGAATTAAATTAAGTGATGATAAAAGTTCCATTTTAATCTTTATGTTCTTAGGTGATAGCTTGAAAGTAAAAGTGCATAGCAAGAATGTAAATATAAATGCAAGCATAAAATAAATTATGCAAGTTCATTTTCATCTTTCTAGAGCTCTTAACAAGACTTTAAAGGAACTTAAACCTCAACCCAAACTCATCAAACCAAGATCAAGTAAAGTCTAGAGTTCTTAGAACTCAACATAACATTTTTAGAAATCAAAACATTTTGCATGTAAAAGAAAAGGAAATGGCCGAAATTTCAAGGAACAAAAAGAACATTTTGAAATTCTAGAGTCCATGATCTTGATGATATATTAACACCAACATCATGAGACCTCATCATTGAGTCCTTAGAACCATTTTAAAACACCATCAAGACTAAAGTTCTCAAGAGTTCAAGAAAGGAAAAAGTAGAAACATTCTTGCTCAAGAACAAAGATCAAGCTCTAGAGTTTGTTTCAAGTGATGAACATCATCATGAAACTCTCATCATCAAGCTCTCATTTCTTTGAACTTCAAGGCCCATGGCCGAAAATGAGAAAGAAAAAGGAGAAGAAAAGAAGTTCTAAAAAGAATCAAGAGAAACTATGAACATAAAGCTAGAACAAGAACTTTAAAGAAAGGAATACATGAAAGAAAATCCCTACTTGGTGTGATGAACTTGAAGATGGAAGAAGAAGATGAAGATGATGAAGAACTTGAAGAACACTAGAACTTTGAGAGAAAAAGAAAAGCTTTGAGTGTTCCTAAACTTAGCAAATGATCTAAAAGTGGTGCAAGCTCCTCAAGGCATTCTATTTATAGAGAAATGAAACAAATGGAGGGTGCTCATGGAGGAGGAGAGCTTCGGCCAAGTTTGCAGAATTGGAGGGCATCCATGAGTTCCATGAGGTGAGATAATGTGGTCTTGAGGCATGGTGAGGTATGGCTCAAAGTATGGTGAGGTATGGTTCAAGGTATGGCCTCAAGCATGGTTCTTTGAGTGAGAAACAATTCAACATGTGTGGTAAAAGGAGAGAGATGGCCGAATATGCATCAGCCCATGTGTGGTTGTGTTTGCATTTTAATTGTGGTTAGAGTTGTGTTTAGGTGTATCTTTTGATTATGCTTAAGATTAGTAATTTGTAAGAAAGTGTTTAGGTAAGAAAAATGGATAATTAGGGTGGTCTAGACATAATTAAGGAGTGGTCTTGCACCATTAGTGAGTTAGATCCTCAATTTAGAGTCTAAACAACTCTAGACACACTTCCTTGATTTAAGAAATTGGAGAGAGAAAACACTATTCAAGATTCCAAGACTAGGAATCTTGAGTTCTAAAAAGGGATTTAAGTTTAATCTAAGCAATTTTAGGTTCTAATTAACTTTAATAAATTATTTTGACTCTAGATTAATTAGGGAAGTTAATTAGTCTTCGTTTAGAGCCTAATATTGCTTAGGTTTGCTTAATTACGTCATTAAGCTCAAAAATACTATTCTAGGGGCAAAATCGTAATTTTGCACTAAAATTGCCCGGGACCACCGGGACTTGAACAGAGACCTCTAGACACATGAAAACATGTTTTTAAACCTCTGGGGAAAGTTTCGGGCTCAAACGGCACTTCTACCAGCGTAAAAACGCTATAAGGGTATTTTGGTCATTTTGACCCGAAACTGCGGAAAACGAGATTTTCGCTTCCGGAAGCATTCAAAGGCCATTCAATCCCCTTCAAACATTGAGTTGACCCTTCGAGGACGACCGAGTTGGTTACCCTCGAATTCGGGTCAGGAAATGACCTCAGGGGCATTTTGGTCATTTCCCTTAGACAGAAAAATCGAGGTGTTACATAGAAGGCCCTACTGAGATTCTTTAGCAAGATTCTTACTCCCTCTATCTCTTTCTTTCCGTCACGTCTTCAAATGGCGACGTTCGTGGTATACGTGGACACCCCGACATAGGAGGTGCACTATGACCCGGCTCACAGGTCATACCATTTTGAGGGACAGTGCACAGTGCGAGTTTTCATGTTCGTAGGACGTCCCTTCGCTCATCCCGTGCACACCCATCGCTTCTCCTCGACTGCACCCTACGGCAACGATGAGCGGGTTTTTGAGCGCGCGCGTACGCATAACGAGAGAGTGCTCCGCATGCGCACTACCGCCTCAGCCATGCGAGACTATCCCGATTATGTGCCCCGGACCTACTTCTCAGAGACCGACCCGTCCGAGGACCCGCCTACCCATCCGTATAGCGAGAGCTCTGCCTCCTCTCCACCATTGATGAGGGAGGGCAGTGAGGATACCGTGACTCAGCCACCGCTTGCACGACGACCGGAGATGCGGCCACACCACATGGGTCACTCTTGATCCCCATTCCGCCTCTTTACGCCCGAGGAGCTCGCCCAGTTTCCCGGATATTTGCCTCGTTCGCGAGATGGACGTCAGTAGGAGGTGACGATCGACCAATGGAGTACCCGGGTAGAGCACACACCACTTAGATGGAGATGAACCTTCTTTTGTATTAGAGGTCATCCCGATAGTTGCACTTAGGTAGGGAGTTGCTTTTATAGTTTCCGTTGCACTTTCTCTTATATTTCCTTTTTAGTTGTATTGCTCATGTTGTACTAAACTAAGTCCCACTTTATCTAAGTAGGCATATTATATAAATATGTAGTTCCATGTTATTATGATGTGCTTTTATGTGCTTATGTCATGTTGCTATGCGACGCTTGCTTTATTACCTTTTGTGCATTACTAGTTAACGTGTCGCGCAGCTCTCACTTTGCTTTTATAATTTTCAAAAAAAATTTACCAATATTTCCGCTAAGTATTTTAAAGTAATGAGAAAGCTATGATGTAGCAGACTAATGATTAACCTAATTATGTTCTAGAGTATTGGGTTAAAAATTAGGATGTTACATCTAAAGCTTGAAACTTGGTTTTGATTTCAACACGTTTTGGTTATTCCTTTGCTTTTCTTTGAACATAGTTTTTGATTTTCCTTTCCTTTTCCTTTCCTTTTGGTTTCGGTTTATTTCCTTGTCCTTTCTCTAAGTTTCGGCCATCTTTCCTTTTTCTTTAAGTTCTTGAGCTTTTATTTTTAAGGGTATAAGAGAATGTTAACTTGATTTGTTCTTTTAATCCATTTCCTTAGAGCTTGATGATGAAGTTCACACCACATGGTTTCTTTGTAAACCTTGGTACAAGAACTCTAAAGCTTGCTTTATCTTGCTATGATAAGTTTGGGTTGAGGTTTAAGTTCCTTTAAAGTCTTGCAAGAGCTTTAGTGAAGAATATAAAATGGACTTGCATTCATATTTACTTTCCTTGCCTAACATATTTATTTTTGGCCATCACCTAAAACGTAAAGATTAAAACAAGAGTTGCATTTTCATATCACCTAATAATTAATCTCGAAGCTCGCCTATTTCGGCCTTAAAGTTGATTGTTGTGGAGCCTAGAGCACTAAAATAAAGAATTGGACTTGCATTCATGTTTATGTTTCCTTGTCTAGCATATTTATATTTCAAGTCATCACTTAAATCCTAAAAGATAAAATGAACTTGCATATTTACTTTCAAGCTTTGCATATTTACTTTCAAGTCTTGCATATTTACTTCCAAGTCTAGCATATTTATATTTCTAGCACCTCATATTTATATTTCAAGTTCTTGCATCTTATATTTACTTTGCAGTTCTCACTTTACTTTATAATGAAGAAAAAAATGGGATGCATAGCACGTTTACATTTTTTCATCACTTAAAAACTCTAGAAGCTCAAAGACTTGCCCTCTTTATCTCAAGTTAAAGTTTCGTTATGGAAACATCCCCATGGATGCATATTTCGGCCATGTGATGATGATGAACTATAAGATTATTACCAACAAAATTTATGAGTTAAACCTCTCCTAAACATGCCTTGAATTAGCTACTGCCCTATGGTTATTTTTAGTCTCCTTTTATAAAATAAAATGAGTTTCAATGAGTTTTAGAAGTCCTAAAATGATTTCAAGAGATACTAGTAACTTATATGTATTAGGGACATGATTTTTGAATGATGCTTCAGCTTTAATGTTTCGGTTCTGCCCTCATGTGCTTGCTGCTGTATGATTTTGTTTTGGTATGTTAGAATGTGTAAAAATTATATATGTTGAGGTAGGAGCCTTTCTATGCATGTTAGGAAAGAAACTAGTCTTACAGAAAAATCATAAAGTTGAGTTTTAGCATAGTTTTGACCCATTTATTTTTAGCCACTGCCAAGCCTGTTTTAATGGGATAACATTTAGTTTAGGATTGTTTAATTATGAAAAACTTGGTAACATTTGATGTAGGATTGATTTTTAGCACCTATAGAGAAACTAGTAACTAGAAAATCATAAAAGTGCAATTCTAGAACACTTAGATTAATTAATTTTCTGTTTCTGTCCAGCAACCTTGTAATGCAGTAAACATGGTTTATAATTAGTTCATAGGCATAGGAATGCCCCATAATTGGTTTAGATTTGATTTATAGCTCCTTACGCGAAGACGAAACGTAGAAAGGGTCTAAAACGTAGTTTTTAGAACCCCGTAATTGCAAGATTTAGAACTTGACAATCTGTATGGAGTTGTTTGTTTTGCTCCTAAGCATAAAATTTAATGAGGATGATTAGTTGTGAACCCATAGGTGCATAAAAGGATAAAAACGGATGTTAGCATAATTAGTTTTCAAGATTTAGACCCGCAAGGGTCAAAGCATAAGATACCATAGGTTCTAAGACATAATGAGCTTTATGACTCCAAGTAGATGTATGTTTAATTATGAGAATGACTTGAGCATAGCATATGCATTAGCTGAGCCCGGCCCTTGATTCCAGCAAACTGGTTAGGAGCATGCTATCTTTTAAGAATGTTAAAAGTAATGATGTGATGGCGTATATGCTATGATGAGTTTGACTATATGACTTAATATCCTATGTTGATGTTGAATGGCTATGTTTGCTCTATATATTTCATGGCATAAAGCAAATTTGAGGAAATTTGGTTTACAGCCGTTATGCTGCCGAATTTTCATCAAATTTGAGAACCCAGAAAAGTTTTTGAAAACTCCATGAGATATGTTCTAGGTGACACCGGTTCGGCCGAGCACCCGCAGAACAAATGTGACACAGTACTGAGACGCATTTCTCCTGCTTCAGTGAGGAGAAAGCAAAGCCATGGGGGGTATGGACATCGAGCTTGCTGAAGCAGACAATATTACTGTGCACTGGATGCCAGTAGATGTGTTTCAAAAAAATATGTTGAATTACCCCCTCTATTACCCCATATTAAATCTAGTGATGACTAGTTAGGATTGAACTCATTCCTAGGCGATAGGTGAGATACAGTTTGGTGACCAGATTATTGCCGGGGCTAGTGAGTTGGTAGGATTTTTAGTGAATATGTTAAGAGGGTGGTCTTTGAGAAAAAGAACTTAAGAGTTTGACTTATGAGATAGATGTCACATGAAAAGTACTGTGCCTTTTTATGCCACACATATGATTTATGTTTTCTTTATGTTGGGCCTAAGTGCTATGATTTTCATGTTAATGTGCATATGGTATTGTCATGCATTCATCAAATATTTGTTGCATTCATGTCATTAAGACTCATACTGAAAGACACCCACTTCAAATAAATATATTTGAAAAGTCTAAAACCAAACCTTATGCATGTACACTTTTTTCATAATTAAAACCGAGGTGGCTGGGGACGTTGATGATGACACTTGTGTTAGAGTCGGGAATCTCCACTGAGAATCTTGAATGAGTTTCTTATCCCTTTCTTTTCTTCCGTGTCGTCTCCAGACGAGGGTTACAACGAGGTTCGTGACTTCTTCTAAGGCTTATGCTTAAGGGTCACACTAGTAAACGGAGCAGAGGGTCGCTGCGGAAGCATAGATAGTTTAGCTTTTGGGTTGATACTTATCCACCCTCGTAGGCGGATAAGGAGCACTCCATATATATGTGCATGTTTTGATGTAAATGATGGTACCATGCTAGTAAATTATGTATCTATGAAGATGTGATGATATTATGTTGTTATGCATAACACTATATTTCATGATTATGTATGGTATGATCACTTTTTCTTGTACGTTATGGTTATTACGAACGTTAGGTTAGCACGCGGCTCCCATTTTGGTTTCAAGTTTGAAAAAAGAAAAATTTATTCGTAATTTCTGCTAAGTATTTTAAAGAATGGTTTTAAAGAATGGGACTAAAAGAGTAATAGACTAATGTTTAACCTAAATACATTCTAGGAGTATTGGGTTAAAAATTAGGATGTTACAGTTGGCAAAGCCAACATTGAAGCCGAATCTGTTTAGAACATTTTGGACTATACGCGTAATGTTTTGATTTTGCTGAAATACATTTTGTTGCCGAACCCTTTGAATTTCATTGTCAGCTTCTTGTCCTTGACAGAAAAAGTTGACGGTTGGGTTGGCATTGTCATTTTCATTTGGAAGTGGGTTATTAATTTCGTTATAGAGGTCATTTGGATTGTCATCCAAAGTAATGGCCTGAGCCACTCACCCCATTTGTCGAGCAAGTTACTCGAATCTTGTATTATTTGTTTCGATCAAAGATGTCAGTATTGTTGCCATTTGTTGTGTTAACACATTGATGAAGTCATGATGACTCTCATCAATTTGCTGTTGAAACACGGCCATTGAATTGACGGTATGTGTAGGAGTTTCTGTCACACCCGTTCTAGACATGTTAGGGAAAATTGGACCTGTGCTTGGTTGTCGTATAGTAGTTAGGTTTGTTGATGACATGTTCCTTACTCTAACCATAGAAGGGCCCATCAATGGAGGACTGACAAAACTAAATGGTGACAAATGTGTGCCAAATTGAGGCAGATTTGACACAAAGGGCATACTCTAACTTTGAAATAGAGGATTATGCAGATAAACATTGTTAAACACTCCATTATTTCCAACATTTGATGGATTCTCCAAGTTATGCAAATTCCCTATGTTTGGCGATAGAGGTGGTATGTACACTGAGGGTACATAGCCTAGAGGAAGACCATGTGGAGCTCATGTCATCGCAACAGTAGTGGTCACATTTTCTTGTGACGTATTGTTGTTTGTCTAACTAACATGAGTTAAGACCGGCTCCAAAGTATAAGGAGGATTATTCTCGGTCTCATTTCATCGATCCTTTGATGAAGATGATGCTCTTGACATGTTTGACATGACAGTGCCACTACGCAAGTGCATACACTTTGTCTTATACGTTTTTGTTTCTTTTCAATCAGTAAGTCCCACCGAGTGTGCCAATTTGTTTATGGCATATTTTAGCACTTACTCGTCAACAAAAAATAATTGACAAACTCCTTGTGCAAGAGGCCAAACTGCTCTAAACCAGGCATAAATTGACAAATTTCAGGAGTTTGGATAACAGCCTTTGCTTTTCAAGATCTTAATTCGGGGAGCGAAAAGCTACTCTTTTTGGGTTCTTCACTAAAGAGATCGTGCCAAACTATTTTTTATAAAATGAGGATGGAATGTAACATGATTTGTGTGATTTGTGTGTGTTGTGGATGCAATGTGTTAAATTAATAGATTAAAAGGATAAAAAAAAATGCAGAATGTAAATTGATTGACAAACTGTTAATGAAATACAGAAATTGTAAACAAACTAAGAAAAGAAAGTAAAGACAGATTAATCCTAGAAAAGCAAAAGAGAGGGTTGCGAACAATACTCAATTAACTCTGGACTCTGTATAGCCATTGGAGGCATTTTTAGAATGAGTGTATGAGTGAAAATTCCAACCCTTTACAATATGTACAGAACTAGTATTTATAGATAACCTAAATGTCAAGGATTTTGACATTTGTCTTTGGCCGTCTCTAGATGTTGTCCACGTGGCTTTGACAGTTATTATCTTTGTCGTTTGCTCTTTGATAACCACTTTGTCACGTTCTAGTCAAGCTTCTGCTAATAACTGCTAGAAACTGTCAATAACTGCCATTTGACGAACACTTGCATGACAATCATCATGACAATGCCTTCAACATCTTCAAAATTTTCTAAGTCTTCAAGTGACAAACTACCACTTCGACTTGTCGACCTTTGAGCATGATAGTTATCAACTTCTGATTGCTTTGATATTAAAATCTTCTAAGTCCAGAATGACGAACCCTGACCTCGACATGTCGAACTCTGTAACGTCCCGAATTTCTATCTGAGAGAAAAATGACCAAAATGCCCCTGAGGTCATTTTCTGCCCGGAATTCAAGGATGGCCGGCCCGGCAGTCCTCGAAGGGTCAACTCAATGTTTGAAGGGGATTAAATGGTCCTTGAGTGGTTTCAGAAATGAAAATCTTGTTTTCTGCAGTTTCGGGTCAAAATGACCAAAATACCCCAATAGTGTTTTTACACGGGTAAGGTGCCGTTCGAGCCCGAAACTTTCCCCGAAGGTTTAAAATGATGTTTTCATGTATTTAAAAGTATCTGTTTAAGTCCTGGTGGTCCGAGGCAGTTTTTGTACAAAATCACGATTTTGCCCCTAGAATATTGCCATTTGAGCTTAATGATGTAATTAAGCAAACCTAAGCAATATTAGGCTCTAATCGAAGATTAATTAATTTCTATAATTAATCTAGAGTCAAAATAAGTTATTAAAATTAATTAGAACCTAAAATTGCTTAGATTAAACCTAAATCTCTTTTTAAAACTCAAGATTCCTAATCTTGAAATTTTAAATAGTGTTTTCTCTCTCCAATTCCTTAAATTAAGAAATTGTGTCTAGAGTTGTTTATACACTAAAATAAGTTTTTATCTCACTAATGAAGCAAGAGCACTCCCTAACCTTGTCTTGAAATCCTTAATTATATCCCTAGTCACCTAAACACTTTCTCACAAATTCCTAATTTAAAGCCTAATCAAAGACACACCTAAACACATCTCTATACCACAATTAAATGAAAGATTTTCCTCCTCCATTTCATGAAGAAAATGGTGCCACCTCCCTCTCCATTTGTCAATCACTTGTTGAAATTCAAACACACAAAGAACCATGCTTAGCACCATACCTTAGACCATACCTAGTCATACCTTTCACCATACCTCACCATGCCTCCATGAAGCCAATTCTCTCCCCTCATGGAACATGAGGTTTCGGCCACCCCTCCCTCCTTGCACCCTTAGTTTTGTTTTTCTATAAATACACATACAAATGAACTTGTAAGAACCTTTAGATCATTTCCTAACTTTGAGTTTTCAAGAGTTGTCTCAAGTTCTCTCATTTTCTTCAAAAGTTCTCTTCTTTTTCATCTTCTTCATCTCCACCAAAGAGCCACCCCTCACAACCTCAAACTACCACACAACCACCCTACATCATTATTTAAACACATAAGCTTTCATCCTCACACATCAAGCTCACACAAAAACTTTTCCTCCCTTTTTCCCCTCTTTGGCGCCGAAAATCCAAGGACCACTTGGAAGCAAGATTTCTTCTCTTTTCACTTCAAGAAACAAGCTTTCCTCTTCACCACTTGGTAGGGGTTTTGTTCTAAGTGTTTTATTCATTAAAGTTCTTATTTAATATTGTGTTTTATGATTGCTCTTGAAACTTTTTAGAACTTCTTTTCTTCCTCCTTGATTTTTCGGCCAAGAGCCTTTGGGAACTTGGAAATGAGAGCTTGATGATGAGGAATCCATGATGATATTCATCACTTATGTAACCTCTAAAGCTTGATCTTGGTTCTTGAGTAAAAGATGTTTTTGGTTTCTTTCTTCCTTATTCTTGAGAAACTTAACTTTGATGATGTCCTAAAATGAATTTATGAACTCAATGATGAGGACACATGATGTTGGTGTTAATACATCATCAAGATCATGGTCTCTAGAGTTTCAAAATGGTTCCTTTCCTTGCTCATGGTTTCGGTTTCTTTCCTTTTTTTTCCTCTAAGTTTTCGGCCATTTTTCCTTTTCTTTAAGTTCATTTGTTCTTTTAATCCATTTCCTTAGAGCTTGATGATGAAGTTCACACCATATGGTTTCTTTGAAAACCTTGGTACAAGAACTCTAAAGCTTGCTTTATCTTGCTATGATAAGTTTGGGTTGAGGTTTAAGTTCCTTTAAAGTCTTACAAGAGCGCTAGTGAAGAATATAAAATGAACTTGCATTCATATTTACTTTCCTTGCCTAGCACATTTATTATTTTGGCCATCACCTAAAATGTAAGGATTAAAACAAGAGTTGTATTTTCATATCACCTAATAATTAATCTCGAAGCTCGCTTATTTCGGCCTTAAAGTCGATTTTTATGGAGCCTAGAGCACTAAAATAAAGAATTGGACTTGCATTCATGTTTACGTTTCCTTGTCTAGCATATTTATATTTCAAGTCATCACTTAAATCCTAAAAGATAAAATGAACTTGTATATTTACTTTCAAGTCTTGCATATTTATTTTCAAGCCTTGCATATTTATTTTCAAGTATTGCATATTTATTTTCAAGCCTTGCATATTTATTTTCAAGTCTTGCATGTTTACATTTCTAGTACCTCTTATTTATATTTCAAGTGCTTGCATCTCATATTTATTTTGAAGTTCTCACTTTACTTTATAATGAAGAATAAAATGGGATGCATAGTATGTTTACATTTTGTCATCACTTAAAGATTCTAGAAACTCAAAGACTTGCCCTATTTATCTCAAGTTAAAGTTTGGTTATGGAAACATCCCTATGGATGCATATTTTGGCCATGTGATGATGATAAACTTGATACGAGTTTCATCTAGTCACAAGAGCCGACAATCTATGTTCTAGGATTTTCTTTAGGCCTTAAGAGTTTTATAAGATTATTACCAACAAGATTTATGAGTTAAACCTCTTCTAAATATGCCTTGAATTAGGTACTGCCCTATGGTTATTTTTAGTCTCCTTTTAGAAAATAAAATGGGTTTCAATGAGTTTTAGAAGTCCTAAAATGATTTCAAGAGATACTAGTAACTTGTATGTATTAAGAACATGAATTTTGAATGATGTTTAAGCTTTAATGTTTCGATTTTGTCCTCATGTGCTTCCTGCTGCATGATGTTGTTTTCGTATGTTAGAATGTGTAAAAATTATATATGTTGACGTAGGAGCTTTTCTATGCATGCTAGGAAAGAAACTAGTCTTACAGAAAAACTGTAAAGTTGAGTTTTAGTATAGTTTTGACCCATTTGTTTTTAGCCACTGCCAAAACTATTTTAATGGGATAACATTCAATTCAGGATTGTTTAGTTATGAAAAACTTGGTAACATTTGATGTAGGATTGATTTTTAGCACCTATAGAGAAACTAGTAACTAGAAAACCGTAAAAGTGCAATTCTAGAACACTTAGATTAATTAATTTTCTGCTTCTGTCCAGCAACCTTATAGTGTAGTAAACATGGTTTATAGTTAGTTCATCGGCATAGGAATATCCCATAATTGGTTTAGATTTGATTTATAGCGCCTTAGGCGAAGATGGGATGTAGAAAGGGTCTAAAACGTAGTTTCTAGAACCCCGTAATTGCAAGATTTAGAAATTGACAATCTATATGGAGTTGTTTGGTTTTGCTCCTAAGCATAAAAATTAATAAGGATAATTAGTTGTGAACCTATAGTGCATAAAAGGATAAAAATGGATGTTAGCATAATTAGTTTTCAAGATTTAGACTCGTAAGGGTCCAAGCATAAGACACCATAGGTCCTAAGACATAATGAGCTTTATGAAAATGACTTAAGCATAGTATATGCATTAGCTGAGCTCGGTCCTTGATTCCGACAAACTGGTTAGGAGCATGCTATCTTTTAAGAATGTTAAAGTAATGATGTGATGATGTATATGCTATGATGAGTTTGACTATATGACTTAATATCCTATGTTGATGTTGAATGGCTATGCTTGCTCTATATATTTCGTGGCATAAAGCAAATTTAAGGAAATTCGGTTTACAGCCGTTATGCTGCCGAATTTCCGTCAAATTTGAGAACCTAGAAAAGTTTTTGAAAACCCCATGAGATACATCTTGGGTGACACCAGTTCGGCCGAGCACCCCCCCAGAACAAATGTGACATAGTACCGAGATGCATTTCTCCTGCTACGGTGAGGAGAAAGCAAAACCGTGGGGGGTATGGACATCGAGCCTGCTGAAGTGGACAATATTACTGTGCATTGGATGCCAGTAGATGCGTTTCAAAGAAGAAATGATGAATTACCCCCTCTATTACCCCATACTAAATCTAGTGATGACTAGTTAGGATTGAGCTCATTCCTAGGCGATAGGTGAGATGTAGTTCGGTGACCAGATTATTGTCGATTGGATTTTTGGTGAATATGTTAAGAGGGTGGTCTTTATGAAGAAGAACGTAAGAGTTGACTTATAAGAAAAATGTCACATGAAAAGTACTATGCCTTTTTATGCCACGTATATGATTTATGTTTCTTTATGTTGGGCCCAAGTATTATGATTTTCATGTTAATGTGCATATGGTATTGTCATGCATTCATCAAATATCTGTTGCATTCATGACATTAAGACTTATACTAAAAGACACCCACTTCGGATAAATAGATTTGAAAAGTCTAAAACCAAACCTTATGCATGTACACCTTTTTCATAATTAAAACCGAGGTGGCTGGGGACGTTGACGATGACACTTGTGTTAGAGTCGGGAATCCCTACTGAGAATCTTGAATGAGTTTCTCATCCCTTTCTTTTCTTCCATGTCGTCTCCAGACAAGGATTACAACCAGGTTCGTGACTTCTTCTAAGGCTCGTGCTTAAGGGTCACACTAGCAAACGGAGCAGAAGGTCGCTGCGGATGCATAGATAGTTTAGCTTTTGGGTTGATGCTTATCCACCCTCTTAGGCGGATAAGGAACACTCCATATATATGTGCATGTTTTGATGTAAATGATGGTACAATGATGCTAGTAATTTATGTATCTTTGAAGATGTGATGATATTATGTTGTTATGTACAATTCTATATTCCATGATTATGTATGGTGTGATTACTTTTTCTTGTACATTATGGTTATGACGAAAGTTAAGTTAGCGCGCGGCTCGCGTTTTGTTTTCAAGTTTTAAAAAAAAAAATTTATTCGTATTTTCTGCTAAGTATTTTAAAGAAGGGTTTTAAAGAATGGGACTAAAAGAGTAATAGACTAATGTTTAACCTAAATACGTTCTAGAAGTATTGGGTTAAAAATTAGGATGTTACAGACTTATACTTTGATTGACGAACTTTAACTTTGACTAACAAACTCCCACCTCGACTGTCGAGCATCAATCTCAACTTTATTATTATTGGCTTGCATGTTTAGATATTCAGCTTCATTCTGAATGACAAATATCCACTTCGACATGTTGACTATCAAATTTGTCATTTTGTTGACATCGTTGTGCCTTGAGAATCATACTTTATTAGTGTTAACTAACTTTGATATGTTGACTGTTTGTCATAATTTGTCATCATCAAGGGGCCCTTATGTTTTGACAACCAAACTCCTTTTCTTATTGCCTTTGTCTCATCAAAATCAAATGACAGTTCAACTTTTGGATACTAGATAAAATTTGGTGCCAACACCATGAAAATGCTTTATATGCTCATGAAAGGATTTATTGGAAAATGCATGATTTAGCATGTTTACTAAAGTTTTCAAATGTGTTTTTATGGATTATGATATCACCATGTTTTCAAGACTTGAAATTTCAAATTATGCTTTTAGAATATCAAGTTATGTTGGAAAAATGTTGAATAGAGTACGATTTATGTTCATGAACATATATATTATTATGATTTTAGAATTTTTGTGTTTATGAAGTAATGTTATCTCGAATTAAGATTTTAGAATTTTAGTTTTGTGTTAGGAAAATAATTGAATCTAGTATGATTCATAACAGTTGTTAGATACATAAGTTGTGGGCTTCTGAAATCACTATGTCTATAAGCTGCTAATCCCTTGGATATGATTTTATAACGATAGTTGTGCTAGAGTCTATTTGTCAAAATTATATGAATTCAAAGCTTTCAAAGTTTTAAGAGCTTCTAGAATTATGTGCAAACTAGTTTTAGACGATAACCATAGAGAAATTGACAGTGAGTTAATAGTGTAAGATTATTAGTCTTGATACCAAGTTGTCTGTCAGAGGACAATCTTACCCTTTTAAAGTATTCAGAGAATGGAACCTAGTCACGTTTTTGCCTTATGGGACCTTGTTAGGTGCCCTTTTAGAGTTTACAGATCAGAGTAACTATTATTATTATGTATATATTTATCATGTGCAGCGATTCCTATTTCTCTTGTATTTACCATACCATGTATTCAAAAACATTTTCCTATGTATTTATGCATGTAGATATTAAAATGATTTTTGCTTGATGCATGTATATTATATATAAATATCCTATTGGTTGTCCTATGTGGGTGGTGGGTTAGAATCCACTCACTGAGTCCATTAACTCACCCTTTTCCCTTCCTCTTTACCGTTACAGTTGCAGAGTAGGTTATTATTCATTCATCATTTTATTAGATCTAGTGGTGTGATTTACATTGCAGTAAGGCTTAGTTTTTGGTTTATGTTAGATTTAGAGCACTCCAGTAGTTGTGCAAGTAGGATACGAACTATGCATTCTAATTTTAGATATGTATTTAGCTTTTAGAATTTATGACTTCCTTCACAAGTATTCAGTTTTCAAGGTTTGAACTGATTTTCAGTTTATGCTTAAGATCATGGGATGAAACAATTTATGTTTTCACGAATTGTTGTAGCTCATGTTGAGTTTAATCAGGATAAATTCATGACTATGTATATTGAAATATTTTAGTTTTATGAATCCTATTCTTATCTTTTAAATAGAGAAATTGATCATGATTTAGATGAAAATTATGTTTTAAGTATAAAAATCACATTAATCTAAGCATCCAATAAGTCACGTTACTTAGGAGGTTATGTGGAGACCTAACCCTTCACATGCTGGCCACGTTTCTAAATTGGATTGTGACAGAGTGGTATCAGAGCCATAGGTTTCACTACTTGATACAAGAGCAAGTATCCATATGTAACACAATATTTGGGTGAATGGATCCACAACCATCTGCATTAAGAAGATTCTATTTGAGGCCTTTAGGAACAATTAGTCATGTCTAGGTTCAGTGTAAAGGTCATTGTCATTCTTTGAAACTCTTGATCTGATCCTTTATCTTTTCTCTTTCCTCTCAGGTGAGCTATACCACCTGTTAACCATTGTCACCATCACCACTGTAGCAATAGTACATCGATCAGCACCAGTTGCATTTGGAACCTCAAGCAAACCATTTTAAACCTGATAATGGTAGTCAGTGAGCACATTAGAGCTGCAATACATTAGCCTATCCTTGATCTTGCTCAGATCGACATTTAGGATATCGTGCAAAAGTAACAGATGATCATCTGGCTCCCCCTATTCAGGATCCTTTGGTCAACCTAAGATCTCCTAAATGTTGTTGGTTGAGTAAGGAATATGTCTCCCTCCAACGTAAATAGTGATGGTGGTCCGATCCCACAAGTTGGCATAAAAGTCATGGACAAAGGAGACGTTTGTAGGTGGCGGTGCCTTATCAAGCAAGAATCCCCATCTCGAGCCTCAATGTCTTCCAATACCCCTTTGTTCTTGTAACATCCTAATTTTTAACCCAATACTCCTAGAACGTATTTAAGTTAACCATTAGTCTATTACTCTTTTAGTCTCATTCTTTAAAACCTTTTATTAAAATATTTAGCGGAAAATACGAATAAATTTTTCATTTTGAAACTTGAAAGTAAAACGTGAGTCGCGTGCTATCCTAATGTTCATCGTAACCATAACATGCAAGGAAAGTAATCACACTGTTCATAATCATGAAACATAGTATTATACATAACAATCATAATATCATTACATCTTCATAGATACATAATTTACTAGCATCCTTGTAACTTCATTTACATCAAAACATGCCCATATGTATATGAAGTGATCCTTATCCACCTGTGAGGTTGGATAAGTGTCAACCCAAAAGTGAAGCTGTCTACGCTCCCGCAGCGACCCTTTGCTCTATTTGCTAGCGTGACCCTTAAGCACGAGCCTTAGAAGAAGTCACGAACCTCGTTGTAATCCTCGTCTAGAGATGACACGGAAGAAGAGAAAGGGATGAGAAACTCATTCAAGATTCTCAGTAGGGATTCCCGACTCTAACACGAGTGTCATCGTCATCGTCCCCAACCACCTCGGTTTTAATTATGAAGAAGGTGTACATGCATAAGGTTCGGTTTGAAGCTTTCCAAATCTATTTATCCGAAGTGGGTGTCTTTTAGTATGAGTCTTAATGGCATGAATGCAATGGATATTTGATGAATGCATGACAATACCATATGCACATTAACATGAAAATCATTGCTCTTGGACTCAACGTAAAGGAATATAAATCATATACGTGGCATAAAAGGCACAGTATTTTTCATGTGACATCTTTCTCATGAGTCAAACTCTTAAGTTCTTTTTCTTAAAGACCATCCTCTTAACATATCCACCAAAAATCCAACCGACTCACTGGCTCGGCGATAATCTAGTCACCAAACTACATCTCACCTATCGCCTAGGAATGAGCTCAATCCTAACTAGTCGTCACTAGATTTGATATAGGCTAATAGAGGGGGTATACATAACTTTCTTTCTTAGGATCATTTCCTTCTTTGAAACGCTCTACTGGTATCTAGTACACAGTGAATTGTTTGCTTTGGCAAGCTCAATGTCAATACCCTCATGGATTTGTTTCCTCCCCATCGTAGTAGGAGGAATGCATCTCAGTGTTATATCACATCTTTTCTGGGGGTGCTCGGCTGAACCGGTGTCACCCAGGAGTTTTCGCAAACTTTTCTCAAATCCTCAAGTTTGATGGGAAATTCGATAGTGTAATGGCGTACACCGGATTTCCATCAAACTTGCTTTATGCCATGAAACATATAGAGCATGCACAGCCATTCAACATCACCATAAGACATCAATGTCATATAGTCAAACTCATCATAGTATATACGTCATCACATCATTGCTTTAACATTCTTAAAAGATAGCATGCTCCTAACCAGTTTGCCGAAATCAAGGACCGGGCTCAGCTAATGCATATGCTATGCTCAAGTCATTCTCATAATTAAACATACATTCTCATGTAACATTATAGCTCATTATGCTCTTGAACCTACGGTGTCTTATGCTTTGACCCTTACGGGTCTTAGACGTGAGATATGATTATTCTATTGTTCTCTATCAACCTCTTATGCACCTAAGGGTTCACAACAAATAATTCTTACTAGCATTTAAGTTCATTAGTAAATCTGGGCAGCATTATACTCTAAGGGCAGAATTACATCTTTAAGATTACGGGGTTCTAAAACTTACGTTTTAGACCCTTTCTTGGTTCCGTCTTCACCTAAGGCACTATAAATTAGATCTAAACCAATTATGAGGGATTCCTACACTTTTACACTAATTGTAGATCACTTTTGCTATGATTTATCATGCTGTAACAGAATCAGAAAATTGTATTTCTATGTGTTCTAGAATTGCACTTTTACAATTTTCTAGTTATTAGTTTCTCTATAGGCTCTAAAAATCAATCCTACATCAAATGTTACCAAGTTTTTCATAATTAAACAATCCTAATCTGATTATTATCCCATTAAAATAGTTTGAACAGAATCTAAAAATAAATGGGTCAAGACTATGCTAGAACTCAACTTTACGGTTTGTCGGTAAGACTAGTTTCTTTCCTGACTCCCATAGAAAGACTCCCAACTTATTATGCATAATTTTAACACATTCCAACAACATCATACAGTAGCAACCATACCATGACAGAACCGAATTTGTAACATCCTAATTTTTAACCCAATACTCTAGAACATAATTAGGTTAATCATTAGTCTGTTACTTCATAGTTCTCATTTAACTTTGAATTACTTAGCGGAAAATACGGGTAATTTTTTTTTGAAATAAAAGTGAGAGCCGCGTGATGCGATAAGCGGTAAACCATGCAAAGTAAAACAATCGTCTTACAATCATCATAACATAAGGCACATCATGAACATCACTGAATATAATCTCATATATATATAACTTGCCCACTTATAAGTGTGGGACTTAATTCAGTACAAGGGAAATACAACCTAAAACATAAACATAATCTACTCCCCTACCCGAGTGCAACTAATAGGATAACCTTTAAACAAAAGGAGGTTCATCCCCATCTAAGTGGTGTGTGTTCTAACTCGGGGACGTGCGGCAGCTTCGAACACCAGGCCATCGCCAAAAGGTGAGACGGGGGAGAAACGATGGGAATGCACAAGGGGAGTGAAAGGTCGACCCATGTACATGAATACTCTAACTATGCATCGACCCACAAAATGGTATGATCCGTGGTCCGGGTCATGGTGCACCTCCCATGTCGGCGTGTCCACGAACACCACGAACGTCGCCATCCTGAAGAGCGTGACGGAAAGAAAGAGATAGAGGAGTGAGAATCTTGCTAAAAAGAATCTCGATGGGGCCTCCTACTACCTAGGTGTCATCATCTACGTCTCGGGGAACCTTGGGTTTATTTATACGAAATGGCTGAGGCGGTGTATTAGGTTCATTTTAAACTTTAAAATATATTTTAGCCAAGGTCCATTCATTTTAGGATGATCTTAATGTCATGGATGCAACATAATAGAAAATGTATGCATGGCATTACCTAATGCACATACATAAAAACATAACATCAAGCCTCATCATTCTTGGTGGCATAAAGTGGCAATAGTAACATTCATATGGGACAAAACTTAGTGACATAAGCATAATCATGAAACTTCTCTTCCTCATAGGCCACCTAAAGACAATCGACTGGGGTGCTCGTGAGGACCGGTGTCACCGAGCGTGTCATACATCTAGGTTATGAGCTCATACCTTAACTAGTAGTCACTAGTTCTTACTTACCATAACGATAAGCGTATCATAAACCCGACTATCGAGTGCGGGTTAGGGGCAAATCTCTTAGGGGTGCTCGGCCGAACCGGTGTCACCTAGAGTATAAAATGGTACCGATGTCACATGAGTTCTATGGAGGTGCTCGGCCCGAACCGGTGTCATCCTAGAACCCATCTTAGTACCTTAATTTTCAAAATCTCTTTAAGTCCCCAAATTTGCCGGCCGGCCAAGCGGTCATTACACAGTTTCCTTCCAAATTTGTCGGATTCGGCGGCCAAAGCGGTCATTACACGAATTTCCTTCCAAATTTAACTTTATGCCACATAAACATATAACCTCATAAATTCCTCATATGAATAACATCATCATCATTAGCATACTTCATGCATCATCATACATCATTCAAACGCTTACCCTCACGGTAGCTTATGCTTTGACCCTTACGGGTCTTAATCTTGAGATATAGCTCTCTAATATCCGTCGCTCATATTTTATGCCCCTAAGGCTCATATTAAACATCATTCTTCATTCTCATGTTCATACTTAAATCTGAATAGCATAGGGACAGAATCTCTAACTTTCGTTTTACTGGGTTCTAGAACTCTACGCGTTTTAGACCTCCTTTCTCGGTTCAGTCTTCGCCTAAAGCGCTATACATTAAATCTAAATCAATTATGAGACATTCCTATGCTTAAGGACTAATTATTAATCATGTTTATCATGTTGTAAGGGTGCTGGACAGATTTCAGAAAATTAAATGTTCTAAGAGTTCTACATTTGCATTTTTACGGTTTTCTAGCTACTAGTTTCCCCATAGGTGCTAGAATTGATTCTAACTCAAATGATACAAGTTTTTCATGCCTAAACAATCTAAATCTGATTATGTTCCCATTAAAACAGTTTGGATTGGTTCCATAAACAAATGGGTCAAAACTATGTTAAATTCTAGCTTTACGGTATTTCTAGTTAGCTAGTTTCTTACCTATCATGCATAGGTTAAACTACATCATCACATGATATTTTCACACATTCCAACACATTAAAACATCATCATACAGCATCACATTCATCACATCAGAACCGAAAACATCTTGCCTCAATAAGAGAATTAAATTGACATTTCTAGGTACATAAGTTAACTAGTTTCTCTTGGAATCAATTTAAATTTCTAAAACTCTTTTGCAAGACATTTTAAATCGTCAAGAGGCTAAGTGAAGCCTTTAGGTCACTGACTAAAACATATTCCATCCCCTAAAAAGATTGGAATCACAACTTGTAACGACATAACCTTATATAAGAATTGTCAAACTTTAAGGAAAACTCAAAACATAGGCTATTGGTCCTAGTAGCTAGATGAAAACTCATTGCAAGTCCATCTTCACTACTTGGGCAAACATACATTCAAAGTGTGGTTTGCATTAAACTTTAACTTGGAATGGAATGGGCAAGTCTTTGAGCTCTAGGTTCTTAAAGTTCTGACATAAACTAAACGTGCTCATGCTCTTCATTTTTAATCTTGCTTTCAAGGTAAAGTGATGACTTGAAATTAAATATACAAGGCATAATTTAAACGTGTAAACTCGAAAGTAAATATGCTGACATAATCTTAAACGTGCAAGCTTGAAAGTAAAGATGCAAGATTCAATTCCTTATTTTAGTGCTCTTGGCCCCAACAACAATCGACTTTAAGGCCGGAAATAGATAGGCATTCGAAATTAATTAGGTGATAATGCAAGTTCAATTCTTTATTTTAGTGCTCTAGGCCCAACAACAATCGACTTTAAGGCCGAAATAGAAAGGCTTTGAGAATTAAGTTAAGTGATGATACAAGTTCCATTTTAATCTTTATGTTCTTAGGTGATGGCTTGAAAGTAAAGATGCATAGCAAGAGTGTAAATATGAATGCAAGCATAAAATAAATTATGCAAGTTCATTTTATCTTTCTAGAGCTCTTAACAAGACTTTAAAGGAACTTAAACCTCAACCCAAACTCATCAAACCAAGACAAGGTAAAAGTCTAGAGTTCTTAGAACTCAACATAACATATTTAGAAAATCAAACATCTAGCATGAAAAGGAAAGGTAATGGCCGAAACTTCAAGGAAAGAAAAGAAATGTTTGAAACTCTAGAATCCATGATCTTGGTGACATACAAACACCAACATCATGAGACCTAATCATTGAGTCATTAGAACCATTTTGAAATAACATCAAAGTTAAAGTTCTCAAAAGTTCAAGAAAGGAAAATCTTAGCAACACTTTTGCTCAAGAACAAAAATCAAGCTCTAGAGTTTGTTTCAAGTGATGAACATCATCATGAAACTCTCATCATCAAGCTCTCATTCCTTTGTTCTCCAAGGCCCATGAGCGAAAATGAAAAAGGTGAAGGAAAGAAAAAAGAAGTTCTAAAAGAATCAAGAGAAACTATGAACTTTAAGCTTAGAACAAGAACTTTAAAGAAAGAACACATGAAAGAAAATCCCTACTTGGTGTGATGAACTTGAAGATGGAAGAAGAAGATGAAGATGATGAAGAACTTGAAGAACTCCAAGAACTTGAAGAACACAAAAACTTTGAGAGAAAAAGAAAGCTTTGAGTGTTTCCTAAACTTGCAAATGATCTAAAAAGTGGTGCAAGCTCCTCAAGGCATTCTATTTATAGAGAATTGAAACAAATGAAGTGTGTATGGGCTGATGCATTTTTAGGCCCAAGAGGTGCAGAGTGGAGGGTTCCATGTGTTCCATGAGGTGAGATAATGTGTTCTTGAGGTATGGTGAGGTATGGTTCAAAGCATGGTGAGGTATGGCTCAAGGTATGGCTCAAGCATAGTTCTTTGAGTGAGAAAACAATTAAACATGTGGTCAATGGGGAAGAGGTCTGGCGGAAACTTCATCATGCATGGGGAGGATTAGTTTGCATTTTAATTGTGGTTTAGAGTTGTGTTTAGGTGTATCTTTGATTATGCTTAAGATTAGGGATTTGTAAGAAAGTGTTTAGGTAAGGTAAATGGGTAATTAAGGTAGTCTAGACATAATTAAGGAGTGGTCTTGCACCATTAGAGAGTTAAATCCTCAATTTAGAGTTTAAACAACTCTAGACACATTTCCTTGATTTAGGAATTGGACAGAGAAAACACTATTCAAGATTCCAAGACTAGAAATCTTGAGTTCTAAAAAGGGATTTAAGTTTAATCTAAGCAATTTTAGGTTCTAATTAACTTTAATAAATTATTTTGACTCTAGATTAATTAAGAAAATAAATTAATCTTCGTTTAGAGCCTAATATTGCTTAGGTTTGCTTAATTACGTCATTAAGCTTAAAAACACTATTCCAGGGGCAAAATCGTAATTTTGCACTAAAACTGCCCGGGACCACCGGGACTTGAACAGAGACCTCTAGACACATGAAAACATGTTTTTAAACCTCTGGGGAAAGTTCCGGGCTCAAGCGGAACCTTTACTACGCGTAAAAGCGCTATAGAGTATTTTGGTCATTTTGACCAGCTGGAAAACGAAATTTTCGCTTCCGAAAGCATTCAAAGGCCATTCAATCCCCTTCAAACATTGAGTTGACCCTTCGAGGATGACCGAGTTGGTTACCCTCGAGTTCGGGTCAGGAAATGACCTCAGGGGCATTTTGGTCATTTCCCTCGGACAGAAAAATCGGGGTGTTACAGAATTCATATATATTCATATCATGCATAAAATTTCATTTTTAGCAAGCGTAAGTTACTAGTTTCTCATGGATTCACTTTAGGACTTCTAAAACTCTTTGGAAACCAACTTATTTTTCTAAAATCACCACAAGTCAAACAAGGGTAGTAACCACTTAGGTTGGCTCAAGATTTTAAATTTAAAATGTAAAATTATACTTGAAATGTTCTTCGAGTTCTCCTATGCTTAACAAAATCCTACGGCATAGGTTATCGGCACTTATGACTAGATGAAACTCATGCCAAGTTCATCATCATCACATGGCCGAATTGTGCATTCAAGGGAATGCTTCCATAACCAAACTTTAGCTTGAGATAAAGAGGGAAAGTCTTTGAGCTCTAGGTTCTTTAAGTGATGACAAAACATAAACGTGCTATGCATTCCATTTTATTCTCCATTATAAGGTAAAGTGAGGGCTTCAAAGAAAACATGAGATGCAAGAACTTAAAATATAAATATGAGGTGCTAGAAATATAAATATGCAAGACTTGAAAGTAAATATGCAAGTTCAATTCTTTATTTTAGTGTTCTAGGCCCAGCAACAATCAACTTTAAGGCCAAAATAGAAAGGCTTCAAGATTAATTAGGTGACATGCAAGTTCTTGTTTTAAATCTTTAAGTTCTTAAGTGATGACTTGAAACATAAACGTGAAAATGCAAAGCTTGAAACTTAAACGTGATAATGCAAGTTCTTTTCTTTAATCTTTAGAGTTTAGTGATGACATAGGGAAATAAATATGAGATGCAAGAACTTGGAATGTAAATATGAGGGGCTAGAAATATAAATATGCAAGTTCATTTTTTTTATCTTTACTATAGCTTTTACAAGACTTTAAAGGAACTTAAACCCTAACCCAAACTTATCATAGCAAGATAAAGTGAACTTTAGAGTTCTTTGTACCAAGGTGTCAAAGAAACCTTATGGTTTGAACATTATCATCAAGTTCAAGGAAATGGATCAAGAGATCAAAATGACTAACAACCAACATTATTCAAAACAAAACCTTGAACACCAAAGAAAAGGAAGACAAGGCCGAAGTCATGAGGAGGAGAAAAACAAAACTTTAAACTCTAGAGGCTATGATCTTGGTGTCACATAATCTCTAACATCATGTACTCTCATCCTTGAGCCATTTTTTTCATACAAAAATGAACCTTCAAAATCGAAATCCAAATAAGAAGAGGAAAAGAAAAGAAACCGAATCCAAGAAGGAAAAGGAGGAAAAGGAACCGAACTTGTTTCAAGGAAAAGAATAACCAAGATATGTTAAGATCAAAACCCAGTTTCAAGCTCTAGAGGTTTCTCAAATGATAATCATGAGTCCATTATATTGAAACCTCATCATCAAGCTATGGTTTTCCTCCAAGATAGGCCATCATGGCCGAAACATAAAGGAAGAAAAAGGGAACCAAGAAACCAAAAAAGAAAGAAGGAAAGAAAAGAAAAGAAAAGAAGAACTAAGAGGTTCTAGGGAAATCATAAAGCACATGACCAAATAACAACTTTTAATGAATGAAACACTTGAAAGAAATCCCTACCAAGTGAAATGAGGTTGAAGAAGATGAAGAAGACGAAGAGGTTGAAGAAGAAGAACTCTTGAAACTTGAGAGAAAAAGAAAACTTTGAGTGTTCTAAACTTAGCAAATGAACTAAAGGTGTTTCAAGTTCACTCAAGTGTGCTATTTATAGAAAACAAATCAAGGGTGATGGAATGGAGGGAGTGCCCAAAATGTTGAGGGGGAAAAGGAGGGAAAATGTCTCTTGGTTGTGTCATTTCAAGGTGAGGTTGTAGGCATAGGTTTAGGCATAGTTCTTTGAGTATGTAAGTGAACAAACTTGTGAGGTATAGGGTATGAGGTGGCACCATATTTAGGGGAATCCAAGGGGAGGAAATTGTTTTATTAATTGTGAGTTAGTGATGTGTTTAGGTGTATTTTTGGATTAGACCTAAGATTAGGAGTTTATAGTGAAATGTGTGAGTGAAAAGATAAGTAATTAAGGCTATGTAGGGTATGATTAGTGGGTATTCTAGCCTTTTAAGGGAGTCCATCTCTACTCATCCTAGGTTTTCAATTACATCCTAGGCTTTCAATTACATCCTAGGCTTCCTTTTGAGGTGTAGAGGGTGAATAGTGAAAATACTATTCAAGATTTTATGTTCTAGAAACTTGAATTTTTAAAAGAAAAAGAGGTTTTGAGTTTAATCTAAGCAATCTTAGGTTCTAATTAATTTTAATGACTTTTGTTTACTCTAGATTAATTATAGAAATTAATTAATCTTCGATTAGAGCTTAATATTGCTTAGGTTTGCTTAATTGCATCATTAAGCTCGAATGGCACTATGCCAAGGGTAAAATTGTAATTTTGTGCAGAAACTGCCTAGGATCACCGGGACTTAAACGGATACTTTTAGATACATGAAAACATCATTTCAAACCTTTGAGGGAAGTTTCGGGCTCAAACGGCACCTTTACCAGCGTAAAACGCTATAGGGATATTTTGGTTATTTTGACCCGAATTGCAGACAATGAGATTTTCGCCTCCGAAACCATTCAAGGGCCATCCAATCCCCTTCAAACATTGGGTTGGACTTTCGAGGACTGCCGGGCCGACTATTGTCGAATTCTGGGCAGAAAATGACCTCAGGGGCATTTTGGTCATTTTCCTCTCAGACAGAAAATCGAGGCGTTACAGTTTTCTTATGAGTCATCATAGTAAAATCTATGCTCATAAAGCATGGGCCTCTTGTGGATGGCCCTCTCATAAGTTCACTTCGCAATTAAGTTTTTAAAGTGCTTAGAGGGGGTGGGATGGAATTCTCTTTATTAGAAGAAGGCTGTGTGGGGCACCGATGCTTTGGTTTGCTTTTTAAGGACATGGACCTGTGAGAAGTATGTAAGTATGGGTGTGGTGGTGATGCACTCTAAGATTCTACGAAAGTTAAAGGGGAAGGGGAAATAATGCACATATGCAAGTGTGAGATTGGGTGATTGAGTAAGCAGAGATGGAAATAAGAGGATGTTAGCGGTGGTGGTTGTGAGAGTAAGAGGAAAAAGGGGTGTAGACATGGGGAAGTGAGGGAAAAAAGGGAAGTAGGTGGTTTTGAAAATGAAAATGAGGCTAGAAGGAAAATTGCCAGCCTAAGGTCACTACAACGGCCATAGTTCATTGCAACAAACCCACTTGAGTAAAACGTGGAATTTTACTTAACCCTCTTTTTTTTATTTAATATCAATTTGTTTTGAATTTCTGATGCTTTGCTGTAGTGAAATAGGGCTGTTGCGGTGAACTTTAGCTCGGGTGTCACACTTAGCCAAAATTTGCTCTGTTAAGGGGATGTAGCTTCTTTGGAGTGAGCTAGGCTAGTTGCAATAAGGCTGTAGTTGCTGAAGTTGTTCAAAATTAGTGCCAATTTGAATTTAACACTTAAGGCCACCCTAAATACTATTATAACGCTGAATTTTGATAAGAGAATTGGCCTTTCATGACAACATGCAAGCTACTTACAAGACAAAAGTGGAAATGAGAATCAAATAATTGGTGAAAGATAGAAATGAAAAAAAAAGAAGAACCGTGGGTTGTCTTCCACCAATCAAACCATGGGTTGTCTCCCACCAATCACTTAGCCTTTACGTCCATAAGTTGGATGTGTGTAACCCTCATGGAGGGCAGGTGGTTTCAACCAACACCACACTCAGATTGGACTCTTTGCTCTGTTAGTCCTTCATGATAAATCTTTAAATGGTGACCATTAACTCGGAACAGTGTAACACCCTAACTTTCAACACTATACGCGTAGGACGTATTATGGTTAATCGTTTGTTGTTAATCCTTCGTCTCAGAATTTTACTTAATTTTAAGGCTTTTGAAAATAAGTCTATGGAAAATATGACCCATTTTATTTTGAAAAACCAAACTATGAGCCATTCGCATATACGTTATAGCGTATAATTATTCATCACATATCATACGTACAGATCACAATAGAGTCTAGCAAAATTGAGAGCACCATCATATCATAACATTAATTTCAAATGTCAAGTCAAATAATAATAATAGTGATAATATAGGAATATTCCACATACTTACTATGACAATAGTACTAAGCCCACCTATGGAGGACAAGCATACAAATAACTCAAAAGCAAATCATAACTATGGTGAAACGAAATCCCTCACGATGAAATTACAAACTTGTACGAAGATGAGGCAGCTTCTAAGGTTGCGATGATGAAAGACTATATCCCTATTTTTGCTGTGCTACTCTGATATCAACCATCGTGCAACTTCTATGCCGGCATCGCGAGGAAGTCCATCGTCATCGCCATTAACCTTGTCTGAAGATGAAGATGGAAAGAAAGATAGAGGGAGTAAAGAACTTATACAAGAATCTCAGTAAGGTTTCCCTCTCCACACACGTGTCATCATCATCGTCCTCAGGAACCTTGGGTTTAATTATGAAAGTAGTGGGCATAAATAAGATTCATTTATTAAGTTTTCAAATACCATTAACCGAGGCCCGTATCTTTTAGCATGAATCTTAATGCATGAATACAACAGGTATCTCATGTATGCATGGCAATGCCTCAGTGCATGCAACATAAATTAACAATGTGCAAGTTCAAAACACAAGATAGGGCTAAGCACATGAGCAGGAGATAAGCTAGAAAACTAAAATGGTGGCAAGTAAATGAATGCATGATAGGGCAATGCTATGAGTTATACATCATGTAACATGCATGGGAAGGCAGGAAAACCCATGGTAATTTACTCTCTCATGAATGAATTTTCACATTTCTTTCTTGTCAATTCCACCCTCTTACATCATCACCAAAACCAACCAACATGCCAGCCCCGGCGATTTTTACAATTACCACCAGAACCAACCGACCTACTGATTGCCTAGGATGAGCTCAGCCTAACTAGCCATTGCTAGATTTAACATGGGGTACTAAAGGGGGAGAAACACATCATTTCCTTGCCTTTCTTATTATGAATATGTAACTTACATGGATCACCTCTCATAACCTTTAATTCGGGGAGTCTAGAGGATCATTTCCATATTTTTTATGTCACCTTAAACTTAGCATGTTGTTTTGAGATGCAAAGGTACAATCATATCATATAATATCACATGCTTACATTTCACTTATCATGTGCACCTCAAATATTCCAAGTGTAGTCATAACATGCCACAATAAATCATATAAATGGATGGCCAATTATGCAACATTATCATCAGACAAATTCTCATTTATATCATAAACCCCTCATTTTATAAAATAAGCACTTTCATTATCCCTTAGACGGCTAAACCTCTAAATCGGGTAAACCTCTAAATCGGGTAAACTTGACTTTTGTATTTATTCTTTTATGCATCTGAGGGATTAATTCCAATGCCTTCCACTAATTAATGACCTCAAGAACATCATTACACCATGCTGGACAAATTTGGGCAGAATTGAAAATTGAGCAATTTTGGTGTTCTAGAAGTTATGTTTTTTACCCTTTCTCATTACCGACTTTTCCTAAGATGCTAGAATTAATTCCTAAGTCAATTATGAGTGATTCCCACACATTTACTAAGTGTTAAACATCCTTTTTGCCAAAGAATAACATGTTGGACAGAGACCATATTTCTCACTTTTAAAGATTTTAGAAATCACATTTTGCTTCTTCCTAGTTACTAGTCTTTCCTTAATTACCAAAAATCATTACCACACTAATTAATAACAATTTTAACATGTTTAACATCCTCCAAACAGCATTCTTCAAATCTTCAATTTTCTAAGAACATGCAAAGTCACAAAATAAGTATTTCTAGTAACTAGTCTTTCTTAGGAGTAAATCTGGATCAAGAAACACACTTGTAATTTATTTTATCCTCATAGAAACACAAATAATAACCTTAGTTCAGTGACAAAGTTAAAGAGCTCAATAAGAGAATTTTGGTTATGTGAACCATGTTTTAGCATTTTAAAAGTTAACATATTTTCCAAGGAAAAGATGTAAGACACAAACTTTGAATTCTTGAGACAGTAATATGCCAAACCTTAAGACCTCATTCCTTTGAAAACAAAACCTTTTCATACGTACAAATGCCTATGGAACCGAAATTCCCATGTAAGTTGAAAGGGGTAAGTCTTGAGCTCTAGATTATTTAGGTTATGGCATAAACTTAAATGTGCAAATGCAAGCTTCATTTTAATCTTGATGTTTTAAGGTGATGGCAATGGAAACATAAATATGATATGCAAGGCTCAAATATAAACATGAAATGCAAAGACTTGAAATATAAATATGAAAATGCAAGCTCATTTTTAACCTTTAAGTTTAGGTGATGGCTCGAAATATAAACATACTAGACAAGAAATGTAAACATGAAATGCAAGTTCATTTCTTATCTTTAAGCTTTAGGTGATAACTTGGAAATAAATATGATATGCAAGTCCAATTCTTTATTTTAGTGCTCTAGGCCCCTTAGAGTATTCACTCTAAATCAACAATCAACTTTATGGTTGAAATAAGTAAGCTTCGAGTTTAATTATTTAGGTGATGACATAAATATAAATATGAAGTGCAAGGCTTAAATATAAATATGAAATGCAAAGACTTGAAATATAAATATGAATGCAATCCATTTATTATTTCTTTGAGTCCTAGGCTCAAGACTACTATTTAACTCTTTAAAACAACATAACATATTCATTTGCTAAAAACTTTTGGAAGTGAAACCTTCAAGCTTTAGAGGTCAAGTAAATGATGGTTTTACAACCAACACTCAAGATCCTCATCATCAAGCCATGGTTTCTCCAATATATAGGCCATCAAGGCCAAAAATAAAGAGAAAGGAAAAGGAAAGTAAGGAACCAAAAATGAGAAGGAGGAAGAGAGAATCAACGTTATAACATCTCAATCTAAGAGTAATACAAAAGAAAAAAGTAGCAATCTTCAAAACAACTCCCTACCAAGATATCTTCTTGTTGCTAGGAAAAGCTTGAGCCTTATGAAAGAAAATGAGAAGAAAATCCTCTCCTTGAGGCAAGAAGAATTTCGACCAAAGGAAGGAAAATAGGGGAAGGATTTTTCTTGAGTTTTGATACTTAGGGATGGAAAGGTTGTGTTTCTTGATGGTGGTTTAAGGTTGAGAGATGGTGGTGAATGGTGGTTCTTAGGGTGGTGGAGGAAGAAAAGAAAGTTTTTGAGAAGTGAGAGAAAAAAGAATTTGAGAGCACTCTTTTGGACACAAGACTTAGCCAAAAAAGTGGATAGGAAGAAATGAGAGTTTATGTATTTCTTTGAGCATGTGTTGTATATAAAGACACATGTGAGGGTGTGATGGGAGGTATGGGTGCCCATGATGGAGGTATGAGTGGCCATCTAGCAAGACTTAGGGACCAAGTTTCATTTTTAATATAGGTTAAGGTGTGTATTAGAGGTAGATTTAATTAGGAGAAAGGTTAGGAATGAGTAATTAGGTGTTTAGGTGGATGATCATGCATTTAGGCATTTCAAGACTATGGTTAAAGAGTGGTCATAAACATTAAGTTCATTTAATTTGAATTAAACTTAATAAATTTGAATTTCAAATGCCAACATGTTTCCTTAAATCATGAGATTGTACACTTTTCACTTTTTGACTTGAAGACCATTTGATTCTAGAAAGGGATTTAGTTTTCTCTAAGAAATCTTAAGCTCTAATCAACCTCAATTAATTATTTTGTCTGAAGATTAATAATTAAAATTAATTAATCTTTAATTAGATCTTGATATTGCTTAGGTTTTATTAAGCATGCAATTTAAGCTCATTATGCCTTTAACAATGGTAACTTTACAAAAAACTCCCCGGGACCATCCCCGGCTTATACAGATGTCATACATTCCTTAAAAACAATATTCTAAACTTTCGTGTGAAGTTCGGGCCCAATCAGCAATTAATTCTGTGTTAATTAGCCATAGGGGTATTTTGGTAATTTTGCATAAAAAACTAAAAATTGAGATTTTCATCTCTAACAACACACATAACACAGTTAATCCCCTTCAAACATTAAAACATCTACTCGAGATTCACCTAGACCAGCTTTCCTCGATTCCCTGGTGAAATGACCTCAGGGGAATTTTGATCATTTGTACACAGGGGAAAAATCGAGGCGTTACAATCTTGGACTTGGGATCCTCCAATTCCATGGCACTAAAGGGGTGTACATGAGTAATCAAGAATGTTCATCCCACCTAGAATGAAACCTAGGTTTATTCTTGGGATAAAAAATCCTAACTAAAGGGGTGTACATGAGTAATCAAAAATCGAGGTGTTACAATCTTGGACTTGGGATCCTCAAAATGCTTTTGTCATGGAAAGCTTTATTCTTCTCCTTATATATTCTTGAATTTCATAGGCTTCCATCCTTAATTCTTCTAACTCTTGCAATTGGAGCTTTTTTTTATTGCCAGCTTCAGTCATGTCCATATTGCATTGTTTCACTGCCCAATAGGCCTGATGTTCTAACTCAATAACTAAGTGGCATGGATTTCCAAAACCATTCCTAAAAGGACTCATCCCTACAAGTGTTTTATAGGCGGTTCGATATGCCCAAAGAGCATTGGGTAAGCACATGCTTGAATGGAGGTTGTCGCTACTTCCTTGTCATGACTCGACTTCGAAACGTGACCGACACGTGAGGAATCTCATCCCCACGTAAGCCCCGTAGCCTCTGAGTCTTTCTATATGCATAAGATAACATACTTTTTTATTCTGAAAACATAACTTCATCTAAACCTATATCCACAATTTGATATCTGGAATTATAGAACTAAATTGTTTGGTATATAAAGCTCTGAAAACATCTTAATCATACTCTGAAAATCAATTTAATATTTGAACTGAATCATAATTTCATCTCTAGCTTGTTACAAAAATTCTAGTCATAATCTACAAGTCTCAAATCCATACTTGAAAGCTGTTAACACATAAATGCTTCTCACTGTGAATTTAAATACAAAATATAACAATAAGTGCAAGGTTCGGATCTTGCCTACACATATACTAGAGCACTCTACTCCAACATGACTCTGATCTAAGCCTTACTGCAAAGTAAGACTTACCACTGGAAATAGCTATGTCTACTGAATAGGTGTCTGAACAACATCCATACTTGCAACTATGAGAGGAAAAGAGAGGGGTAAGTTAATGGACTCAGTGAATGGATTCTCACGCATCACCCATTTGGGACAACCAAGGAATATGCATAAATACAATATACATGTAGCAATCATAAACCATGTAATATTTACATAGGAAAACACTTTTCATTCCATAGTTTCATGAACAAGCATTTATAAATTCTTAATTAATCATGAAGTCATTTTAACTGAGGTGCGGTAGAGCATCGACAAACAGTATTTGCTGAACATGATAAATATATTCATAATAATAAAAGCTATAAAATCATAAATTGTAAAGTGGTGCTCAATCCCTTGTGAACAAGAGCTTCTGTCTGAGATCTTAACGGTCCCTGGCGAACCGCATCCTTGGCTGACTAATCTAAATAAGGATAATTTGCCCTTGATGGGTCTTGGTATACCATGGTTAAAGAAATAACTATCGTTAACTCATAGTATGCCTCGTTATCTGTACCGACTAAACTATTTTGATAAAAACTATAACTGAAAGGTGGGTGCTCAGTCCTTGGTGAACATGAGCCCCTAACTAAAATCATAAAACTCCTAATTCTGGGTACACTGAGAGTTTTGGATTCATGTAACTAACAATTTGACTTTAGCATAACTGTGGCTGTGAAAATTGTGCCCAAAGGATCAATCGCTTGTAGGCATTTCAATTTCAAACCCATTGAATATGTATCTGGCTGTTGCTAGGAATCATTATGAATTTTGTGCCTCTTGGTATCATAAAGCTAAAGTTCTAAATTCATGTTTTTAGCTAACATAATTTTCCATATACTTGATAACTCTAAAATCATAATTCGAACATTGGGGTTTATAATCATAATAACTCAAAAATTCATAACAACATAGTTATTCAAAACTAAATCATACTCTTGTTTCACATTTCTCCAATATACTTAACATAATATTCTAAAAACATAATATGGGGTTTCAAATTCTGAAAACATGATAGTATAATAAATCTAGAAAACGTACCTGACAACTTGTACAAATATTGCTAAATCATATATTTCCCCAATAATCATTCCATGAGCATATAAAACATTTTTATACATGCATCAATCCAATTTATCCCATGGTTTTCTAAAGCCCATTTTTCATGCCAAAATCAAAATCATAATCTTTGGTAATTTTATCAATACTTACAAATACAATACTATATCATATCTTCATTTCAAATTTTCATGTTTGACAATCATCATGCAAGAAATATATATTTATAATGATGAAACTAAGGCAATGAGATCAAACCTACTCACCTAGAGGGGAGGAAGAAAAAGGTGTCAACACTAACAGAGCTTCGTGGAGTGGGAATGGCACCAATATCTGTCATTGAAGCAACAAAACTTTAGATTAAACTCTAATACTCTCTAGTTAGCTTCTAGATAAACTCTAACAATATTAGGGGAGTACCCGCACATGACAACAATGGAGAACAACAACAACTCAAACTCTAGAACATGGAATAGGGAAGAAAGAGATGACAAAAACCCATAAAATCTCTCACCTTGATCTAGGAAGGAGAAGAAATGATGATAGATTGAGAGAAGAAGGCAGGAAATGTGTCTGAGAGGGTGAGGGTTTCAGTTTTATGACTAGGAGCTTGAGCTTAGGGTATTTAAAAGGGGTTAGGGGTCACTTATCCAAAATTACTTTGTTTTTTGCTATGCTATCTTCTGGGGTCCTTGTTGCTGCGAGTATCCTTCATTGTAGTGAGCTTATTTTGTAAAATTCTATAGTAGAAACCCCCAACTTGCATCCTTGGCCTTTCATGTATTCTGGGGCTCTCCTGGCAATATGGGTGGGTCCTGGGGGACCCTAAGGCCATACTGGCTTAATCACGGACACATGTACTTGAGTTATTACACTTCTCAAATTGAAAACTATTTTGTGCTAATTTGCATTAAAGAAATGTAGTAAAGGACACAACCTAGGTCGTTTCTCAAGGAGGCTTTATCACTTAGTTTGGAAAATTTGGGGTTTTTAAGAAAATTAAAGCAATTGAAATTGAACAATAATAAAAAGCACTAGTGCAAGATACTCCAAGAATTACAATTAATTAACATTGACCAAATATTAAATCCATTAGTGGCTATTAGTAATTAATTACTGGTAATTCTACTAGTGATCAATCGATCCCTAGAATTTTGCCAATGTAAATAACCAATAAATGAGATCTCAATTTATTTAGAAATTACAGTGATCTAAGTTACCAATTGATATAGCATGACTGCCAATCGAAAAGTTGATTCTAATGTTCTCCTTCAAATATTAACCAATGAATCCATCAATTTATGCCCAAAGGGTTTCTTTAAACGACAATCGCCAATTTAGTTATTCCTATAAAAATTGTGATAATTGCAACAATAATTATAAGAATAAAAACTGAAGAATATTGAGAAAACTAATGCATTCAATATAAACAGAGGGTCTCAAACATCATTCAAATCCATCCAGAAACCCGTACACTGGTAAGAAAATCTACTCCTTCATCCTTAGAGGATTACAATAATGAAAAATGGTACTTGAAAATAATAACATGCCATAATCCCTAAGAACAAATCAATTCCTCTATTGAAATCCCTAAAGAGAGGAGAGTAGAAAAGAAGATGCAGAGAGATGTAAAGAGAGAACTAGAGAGAGAAACCTAGTAGCCCAAACTGTATACCCAAAACAAGGGTAAAAATCTAAGTCATTCCCTTAAATACACTGTTATCTAAAATAGCACAAAATGGGCCCAAAAACAAATTAATTATTAATAATCATGTTATCACACAAGTACTACAGCACTAAAATGAGCTCTACAGCGATCTCCAAAAATGTGCCCTCGAGCTTTCCTGAAGCCATCTGTGCCAAGAGCTGTAAGGCTAAAATGAGTGCTACAGTACTTACTCGAAAGTGGCCTTCTACAATTTTCTCCCTTTATGCTCCAAGCTCCTTCCAGAGAGTTTTAGCCTTGTTCTTTACATTTTGTACTTTATCCAAAGCTCCTATGTACAAAAACCATACTCAAAAAGACAAGTTAAATGCATCAAGCTACAATTCAATAATTATCCCAAAATTAGTGCAATAATCAATGATTTTATTAAAATTACACAATGAGGAACAAGTCCAAATCCTAATTATTTATACCAATAACACAATTAAATGTATGCAAACAGCTAAGGTTTAAAAGCAAGATAAGTGGCAGAAATGCCCCTTTGCAACACTCCAATCGTTTCAGCTTGGTTTTGCCTACTTTTCCAAGATATCCTTGATTCCTAGGTTTTACACTTCTCCTTACTTGTTAGTTTGTTGGTGGGAGGGGGTTGATATCTTATGAACAATCCCGTAGATTTGGGATTCCACGTGCTATCATTCTTATAGGTGACTTGAAATTCTTATTCTCTTTTCCTTGGGGGCCACCCTATTTTCTCTCTTTTCTCGAGAGTTCTAGGTTATGAGCTCATACCTCACTAGTCATCACTAGCGTAATCTTATCCTTTTTGATAAGTTAAATTCCCGACTCTTAAGGTACTGGATAGGGGGCATTAGGATCACCTTTTATAACCTTTCATTCAAGGAGTCTAAAGGATCATTTCCTATTTGGTTCGCCTTTCATAACCATTAATTCCTAGAGTCTAGATGGGTCACTTCTTTGGGTCACCTCCCATAACCATTAATTCCTGGAGTCTGGAGGATCTTTTACTGGATCACCTCTCATAACCTTTAATTCGAGGAGTCTAGAGAATCATTTCCATGTGTCTTATGTCACCTTTAATCTTAGCTTGTTATGTAAAGATGCAAACATGAATAACTCATCATTTCAACATTTCATGCTCATAAACTTCATGAAATCATGCATCTCCATTTATCAAGCATAATTATAATATACCATAATTTAAATCATATAAACATGCATCATATTTCTTTGCATATATCCATAAGCCATATAAATTTCAACACAAGAATATATCCTTCACAAGACATCATTCACAATTATCTCATCAAAATTATCGATATTTATGCTTAAGCCCCAAAGGGGTCAAATCGCAATTTCTCAAAGGTTACGGGTCAAAATGTAAATACCCCTTTTTAACATATTCTTACAAACTAAAGATGTCTAACATTAACTAATACTTTCAAGAGGCATATAACCATTATAAACCATTTAAAACTCATCATAAAAACCTTTTAGGGCTATAGACCAAATTTTAACGTATTTTAAGGGTCAAAGTGCAGAATCGCTTGTTTTTAATATTTAACAACAACCGAAATTTCTAAAACTTTATCTAAACTTCATAAATGGTATTTTGGACTCATGGACACATTCAACATCATTCATAGCTTTAAATAAAATCATTTGGTTGAAATAACATAGTTGATAGTTCAAAATACAACTTTTCGCATTTTGCAAAACGGACCAAACTAACACTTGTAATTATCCTTTTATGTATTTGTGGTACCAAAAACAATTTTTACAACAAATATAAGTAATTCTTAAGTGTGTGAACAATGTGAACAACTTTGCACAACCCTTGAACAAAATCAGAAAATTAATCTCCTTAAAGCTTCACAAAAACACAATTTTAATCCTTTCTAGTTACCAGACTTTTCTAAAATACTAAGAACAATTTTTATAACAATTATTAGTGATCCTAAATAGTGTGAATAGCCATAAACAGTAATTAACAGTGATGAATAGGGCTAAATAGTAATCAGAAAAATTAGCATTCTAAAAACTTCATCAAAAGCACAATTTTGATCCTTTTTAGTTACTGGTTTTTCCTAAAACACTAAAAATAATTTTTACAATAACTATTACTGATTTAAACTCATCTAAACATCCTAAATCAGTGGCCATTCTAGTTCTAAAAGATTAATTCAGAATACTAAAACTTGAGCATTTAAAATCATGAGAAAAACCATATTCTTAATATTTTGCAATTTCTAGATCTTTCAAAATTTCTTTGTACAACTTTAAAGACAAGATCATACCTAAAAATAAAATATATCAAGCTTTAAATCAGAATTATATAAGGGCCATAAATAAATAGATGAGAAGTGTCCATGATCAAAATTGCCATTTAAGATAAAAGAAGTAAGTCTTGAACTTTAGGATTTAAGTGATGACTAGAATCATAAACTTATCTTGTAACCTTATTATTATCATTATAAGGTGATAAATTGGAAATATAAATATGAAATGCAAGGTAGAAATAAAAATATGAAGATGCAAATTCATTCTTAGGTCTTTATGATTTAGGTGATAACTTGAAATGTAAATATGAATATGCAACTTCATATTATTATCTTCAAGAATTAAAGTGATAACTTGAAATATAAATATGATTATGCAAAGTTTGAAATATAAATATGATGTGCAAAAACTTATAACATAAATATGGATACCGGTTCATTTTTATGTCTTATTAAGCTTAAAACTCAAGACTTAGCAATTCCTTTATTAATCTTTTGACATCAAGAATTAAACTTTGGGCTTTAGAGGTCATTTAAATGATGGATTCACAACCACCACCATGATTCCTCATCATCAAGCCATGGTCAATATCAAGTCATAAAAATAAAAAATATAAAGAAAGACAAGAGAAAGAACATGAAATAAAATCCCTACCAAGTTGTTTCTTGTTATCAAAAGGTAATGCTTGATCTTTAGAGAAGTTAGAAGAAGAAAATATGTCCTTGACATGTCCTTGAAATTCAGCCAAGATTAGAACAAATGGAGGGAGGATTTTTCTTGTGTTTTTGTGTTTGATAATGGAAAGGTTATGTGTTTAGGAGTTGATTTATGGTTGGAATGTGTATGCTTGAGGTTTAGAACTTGATTAGAGGTTAGGAATGGAGTCTCTTGAGTGTGAATGAGGAAGAAGAAGAAAGCTTGAAGTATTGAGAGAATTAAAGAACTTTGAGCAAACTTTGAGTAAGAAAACTATCAAGTAAAAAAATGCTAAGGCTAGGAATGTTTGTGTATGCATTTAGGCAATGGAAGAGCTCATATTTATAGGCCTATGAAGGCTGTTTGGCCATGCATCTTAGGCTGCAAAATGGAGGTTTTTAATTTCATTTTTCAATTAAAGAAACATAGAAAAAGAATGCTATTATCCTCGTAATAATTTGGTTCATGCATAATAGATGAAAACATTAAAATATGATGCTAATGGGAGACATTGTTGCTAATCACATCATGGCTGAAATGGGTGGGTTTTCTTTTGATTAAACACAGCCAAAAATAATGCAAAATAAAGCTAAAGGTATGGTGTTATGGTTAGATATGTTTCTTTGTTGGAAAAATAATAAAATATGGTGCAAATGGGCTGATCATAGGCGCTGGTTTCTGATTCCTTTAGGATCAGATTGGTGATGTATTATAAGAGGTAAATCATGTATTGGATGTGTATTTACTTAGGTAAAAGATTAGGAATTGATAGATTAGTAAAAATGGTAAAAGGTTAAGTTTTTAGGACAATTTAAGACAAGGTAAAAAGAGTAATCATATACTAGTAAATGAAGTTAATTTCAAATGAGTAAAAATCAATTTGTAACATAGATTCTAAAGTTAGGATAAGAAAATGTAAATGTACAAGATTTTACCTAAACCGAAATCTTAACTTTGATCTCAAATATCACTAATTTTATGAGCTTTCATAATTAAGGAAAGGTAATTTAATTTTACCTTAGGTAAGTTTAGACTCTAATTACCTCAGTAATTATTTTTTTAACCTTAGGTAATTAATTTAAACTCAAGGTTGATGAATGAAATCAATTTGAGTTCAAATAGAGCTTTAATACTATCTTAATTACACAAGTAAATCTATTTAGTACAACTAGGGGTAAAAAGGTAATTTCATATAAAAACTCCCTATAATTACTAGACATTCTTAAATTATACTTGAAATAGCTATTTTGAACCTTTAGGTGAAAGCCAAATTCAAAGATTATATAATTTCATATCAAATTATTGCAGGGATAAAATAGTAATTTTATGTAAAGTAAAAATTGAGAATTGAGATTTTACCTCTAAGGCACATATAATCCCCATCAATCATAAAACTAACCCCTCAAAGATAATTTAGGTTGGTTATCCTTGATTTCTAGGTAAAAATAACCTCAGGGGCATTTTGGTTATTTTACATGTATAGAAAAATTAGGGTTTGCGACTTTTGCACGAATCGCTATTCAAATTTCTCATAACGTTTCTCTAATGTTACATTTCTTTATTGAGATTATTAGGCCTCAAATTACGTGCAAAAATTATCTAGGAGCATTTTAGTAATTTTCCACCCAATAGTAAAAATTGGGGCGTCACAGAAATCACAAGTTGAGTTCTTGTCAAATCTGATTTTTGAAAGGCCTTTAACAACCTTTTTCTGAGAAAGTTTAGAAATAAACTTCATATGAGCATGTCCAAGCTTCTTGTGCTACAGCTACTTATTATTTGTGAAGAATATGAGCTATTTTACATCATGACCTAAGAGATCATCTAGGAATAACACGTAAGTATTATCATGTCTTTTGCCAAATAAAATGACTTGTCTAGAGGTGGGATTTACTATTTTGCATGCATGAACATTAAATAAAACACTAAATCCTTGGTCATAGAATGGCTAATGGTTAACAGATTGTGAGCTAGACCATCAACAAACAATACATTAGAAATTTGATGAGAATCATTCTTACCAATATTTCCTATTCATGTGACCTTGGCCTTGTCTCCATAAGCAAACTTGACTGATCTAGAGTTCCTCGGCTTTAGGTTTCTGAACCACTTTCTAGATCTGGACATGTGTTTGGAGCTGCCACTATCCATGTACCTTTTGTTGTCTATTTCAACGTACATTCTCAGACACACCTGCAACAAACACTTTTTAATTTAGGTACCCATACCTTCCTAAGTCTTTTTAGGTTAGTCTTTATAGGAGAAGGTTTTCTAACCTTTCTAGCAAACTTTTTCTCATAAAGCATTTGTCAGGTGGGTGTCCCTTCTTATGGCAGAAAGTGCAAGAAATTTTGTTCTTTACTTTCTTTGGCTAAGTTTCTTTTCCTTTTTCATCTATTTCCTCATCATATCTTAACTCAATTTTCTGAAAATATGGCTGATAAGTATGTATTTTATACATATTTTGTACCATGTTCTTAGTGTCCTAGCTCTATTTTATCCTTAATTGTATGCATCTACATCATGTTTGATTTTGGATATTGATTTGAGCATTAATGAGAATTTTCTGCATAATTTCACTTCTAGCATAGTTTTATATTTTGCACTTAACTGGAGTTTTATACCTCTAAAACTTATGATCTTTAGCTTGTAGGAAATCTAAGAAGATTATTTACAACTTTCATGAAGAGCTCAAAAGCCGAATCAAAAAGCTAGCTAGCCAAAATAAGCCTGGAAGTCAGAACTAAGGTGCTGAATTTCCAAATTGAGTTGGCTTCAATAATTAGGACATATCTCTCTCATCTGGAGTCCAAATTTGGAAAATAAGATGTCCATTTTGAATAGAAGAAAAATATATAAAACTTTCAAGCAGACACCAAGAGCTGATTTGGTTGTTTCAGGGGTCAAAACTTGATAAAAATCACTGCAGCTAGCCTTGGTGTTGTCATTTCCAACTTTTGTTCAGACGGTCTCATTGCAGTGAGCCAGGGTTGCTACAGCAAGATATGACTGTCATGTACATGTTTTTATTGAGTTTTTGGGTCTTTAAATGATCCCTAAACTCTTATAACAAAGATATGCAACCCTTTTGCTCAAAATAGCTTAGGTTAGAGTAGTTTTAGCTCTTCTTCTCTTCTCCCTTTCTTCCCATCTCCTCCTCCTTCCTCCACCTTCATCTTTCCTCTTCTTCACCCATCTTCTTCCTCACTCATTCTCTTCTTCTCTTAGTTTAGGATTTTCTTTCCATTTTTATTGTAATTTCTCTAAGGAAGAGTGAGTTTGGAACTAGCATTAAGGATTCTCCAAGCCCAAGGGTTTGCCTTGAGGCTTTTATATTCAATGAATACATGGTTTGATTTCTTGATTTTTCTTTTCTCATATTCCTTCCATTCCTCATATATTTTTGTTGATTAATTGATTGATTTTGATATGTGAATATGAGTATGTAGCTGGAATGAATCTTGATTTTGTATGCTAATTCATGATTATGGGTTGGATGCATAATTAGGATTATTGACTAGGCATAAATTGATTGATTGATTAATGAATGCTTGGTTAGCATAGGAAATTGGGATTAATTCTTGATTGAGGTTAGACTAACATAACTGGTGCTCAAGTTAGTATATGCAATTAGGGATTAAGATCTCAATTACTTAGGTGTTGTATGCTAATCAAATGCTTGGTGATTGATTGATTGCTAAGTGAATTATGGTGCCAAGGTTGTGTGATTGCATAATTCTAGGCACAAGTTATTCACCCACCATGTGTTTCATGAAATGTGTATGTCAAGGATAAATGGATTATTGGCCTAGGAAATCCTTATGCTAGTGCTTTAGTTAATTGTTAGTTATTTTCTTATTTTAGTTTACATTCTATTTTTGCTTGATGCACTCAAGGAAAAACTCCCTTGTTGCATAGTTTACTAGTTACTAATATCGTTAAAAGACAACTTGAGTTGCCCACCATTATACTACATTTTTAGTGAAATTCGGTTTTAAATAAATTTGTTAATTTGTTAGAGCGAAAGCCATGACATTTTGGTCTCTACCAATGGCCTCTGATTTCCAAGCATTAGATCAAGGTTCTTTGAACCATTTACCATCTTTTCAAGGTTAGAGTTGACAAGCCTTAAAGTCCTTTCTAATTCAGAAATAATTTTCTAAGTTTTTTCATTTTTCTTAAAGACTTCGATTTCTAAGGCATTGAGTTTGATATTTGATACTTTATTTTCTCTCTTTAAATCTTCCTTCTCAAGCCTTAGATTTTCTACTTCTGACTTGGCCAATTCAAGTTCTAAAACAATCTCTTGATATTTCTTTTTTAGGCTGAGATGATGAGAGGAAAGGGTTTGAAAGTCTTCAAGTAACTCTTCATATAAGGCTAATAGTTAATCATGGGAAATATCAAAGTTAGAATTGTTTACCTTAAGTTCACTTTCTGACATATATCCTACCATGAAGCATAGGTTGGCAATGTCCTGCTCTTCCTAGTTCTCTGATATTTCCTTCTCTCTTCTGAGTAACTCCATGTGGCCAGCATGCCTTTCTTCTTGGAGCCAAACTTCTTTTGTAGAGCTTTGAGCTTAGGACATTCAAGTTTAAAGTGTCCATTCTTTCCACAATTGTAGCAAGTGATGCTTTCCAGCTTTCTAGCTTTCCCTTACCCCTCTTACCTTTCTTAAGGTTGATGTCTCTTCATTTCTTTACCATGCCTCTCCAAACTTTGGACATCTTTCTCACCAGCATGGAGATTCCACCTCAAATTCTTCCTCTTCATTAGAGATTTTAGCAACTTTCATTGCCTTGGCTTTATTCTGCTTCTAATTAGACAACTTCAAGGCCATGGACTTTCTCTTCTTGATGGATTCACCATATATTTTAGAGAGCATAGCCTCATGGGTTTTGAGTGACCCAATGAGTACATCCAGACCAAGAGTTTGAGGGTCTTTAGCCTTAGTAATGGCTATGACTTTGGGCTCCCTTCAGCTAGTTGACAATGTGCATGAATCTTGAAGTCATGTCATTAATACTTTCTTGGTATGTCATTTTAAACATTTTGTATTGATGTACTAGCATACTGATACTTGATCAGTGCCTTCATGTAGCATGTGTAGCCTGTCCCAAATTTCCTTGGCCATGTCACAAGCAATGATTTTGTCATATTCAGCCTTGCTTAGTACACACGTGAGCAAGTACTTAGCTTTGAAGTTCAACTGAACTCTAGTTTTGTATTTTTATTTCCATTACTCCTAAGGACTTCTCTCAATGTTGATGATAGATTATTAGTTCCAGGGACTTCCCTTATTAGAACATAATCACATTCCTGTATGATTTGTGACATCCTAATTTTTAACCCAATACTCTAGAACATATTTAGGTTAATCATTAGTCAATTACTCTTTTAGTCTCATTCCTTACAACCTTTCATTAAAATACTTAGCGGGAAAATATGAATAAATTTTTCTTTTTGAAACTTGAAAAGCGTAGGGCGCGCACTAACCTAACGTTCATCATAACCATAACGTGCAAGGAAAAGTAGCCACACCATTGATAATCATGAAACATAGTATTATACATAACAATCATAATATCATCACATCTTTATAGATACATAGACTACTAACATCATTGTACCATCATTTACATCAATACACGCCCATATATGTGAAGTCGTCCTTATCTACCTATGAGGTTGGATAAGTGTCGACCCAAAAAGCTAAGCTATTTATGCTCCCGCAGCGACCCTCTGCTCCGTTTGCTAGTGTGTCCCTTAAGCGCGAGCCTCAGAAGAAATCACGAACCTCGTTGTAATCCTCGTCTAGAGACGACACGGAAGAAAAGGAAGGGATGAGAAACTCATTCGAGATTCTCAGTAGGGATTCCCGACTCTAACACTAGTGCGGTTTTAATTATGAAAAAGGTGTACATGCATAAGGATTGGTTTTAGGCTTTACAAATCTAATTATCCGAAGTGGGTGTCTTTTAGTATGTGTCTTAATGACATGAATGCAACAGATATTTGATGAATGCATGACAATACCATATGCACATTAACATGAAAATCGTAATACTTGGGCACATCATAAAGGAACATAAATCATATACGTGGCATGAAAAGGCATAGTACTTTTCTTGTGGCATCTTTCTCATAAGTAAAACTCTTAAGTTCTTTTTCTTAAAGACCACCCTCTTAACATATCCACCAAAAGTCCAACCGATTCACCCAGGCGATAATCGGTCACCAAACTACATCTCACCTATCGCCTAGGAATGAGCTCATTCCTAACTAGTCGTCACTAGATTTAATATGGGCTAATAGAGGGGGTATACATAACTTTTCTTGGATCACCTATCTTAGGATCATTTCCTTCTTTGAAACGCTCTACTGGTATCTAGTACACAGCGAATTGTCCGCTTTGCTTAAGCTTAATGTCAATACCCTCACGGTTTGTTTCCTCCCCACCGTAGCGGAAATGCGTCTCGATGCTATGTCACATCTGTTACGGGGTGCTCGGCCGAACCGGTGTCACAGAACCTATCACAGGGGGTGCTCGGCCGAACCGGTGTCACCCAGAGTTTTAACAAGCTTTTTCTCAAGTACTCAAGTTTGATGGGAAATTCGGCGTAGCAGCGTACACGGTTCCATCAAACTTGCTTTATGCCACCAAACATATAGAGCATACATAGCCATTCAATACCAACATAAGGCATCATAATCATCGTGTGCATCATAAGCATCATAATACCATAATTTTGCATAACGCATCATGGCGTGAGCATCAACGTATCAACACTATATACTCTCATAAACATACAACCTCATGAATTCCTTATATGAATAACATCATCATCATTCGCATACTACATGCATCATCATAGAACTTTCAACCGTTTATCCTTACGGTAGTTTATGCTTTGACCCTTATGGGTCTTAATCATGAGATATGGTTCTCTAACATCCGTCACTCATATTTTATGCACCTAAGGGCTCATAATTAAACATCATTAATGATCGTCATGTTCATACTTAAATCTGAATAGCATAGGGCAGAATCTCTAACTTGTGTTTCTGAGTTCTAGAACTTCGTTTGGACCCTTTCTCGAGTTCCGTCTTCGCCTAAAGCTATAAATTAAATATAAATCAATTATGAGACATCCCTATGCTTAAGGACTAATTATTAATCATGTTTATCATGTTGTAAGGGTGCTGGACAGATTCCAGAAAAATAAATGTTCCAAGGGTTCTAAACTTGCATTTTTACGGTTTTCTAGTTACTAGTTTCCCTATAGGTGCTAGAATTCGATTCTAATCCAAATGATACCAAGTTTTTCATGTCTAAACAATCTAAATCTGATTATGTTCCCATTAAAACAGTTTGGATTAGTTCCATAAACAAATGGGTCGAAACTATATTAAATTCTAGCTTTTTCGGTATTTCTAGTTAGCTAGTTTCTTACCTATCATGCATAGGATCGCTTCTACATCATCATATGATATTCTCACACGTTCCAACACATCAAAACATCATCATACAGCATCACACACTCATCATATCAGAATCGAAAACATTCAACTTTATTAAGAGAGTTTAAATTGACATTTCTAGGTACATAAGTTAACTAGTTTCTCTTGGAATCAATCTAGAACTTCTAAAACTCTTTGAAGACATTTTAAATCATTTAGAGGCTAAGTGAAACCTTGGGTCAGTGACCAAAACATATTCCATCCCCTAAAAGAGATTGGAATCACATCTTATAATGACATAACCTTATAAAGATTTGTAAAACATTAAGGAACACTTAAAACGTAGACTATTGGTCCTAGTAGCTAGATGAAAACTCATTGCAAGTTCATCATCACTACTTGGCCGAAAAACATACATTCAAAGTATGGTTTACATCAAACTTTAACTTGGAATGAAATGGGCAAGTCTTTGAGCTCTAGGTTCTTAAGTTACGACGTAAACTAAACGTGCTCATGCTTTTCATTTTTAATCTTGCTTACAAAGTAAAGTGATGACTTAAAATTAAATATGCAAGGCATAACTTAAACGTGCAGGCTTGAAAGTAAATATGCGAGATTCAATTCTTTATTTTAGTGCTCTTGGCCCAACAACAATCGACTTTAAGGCCGAAATAGAAAGGCTTCGAGAATTAAATTAAGTGAAGATGCAAGTTCCATTTTAATCTTTATGTTCTCAGGTGATAGCTTGAAAGTAAAGATGCATAGCAAGAATGTAAATATGAATGCAAGCATAAAATAAATTATGCAAGTTCATTTTATCTTTCTAGAGCTCTTAACAAGACTTTAAAGGAACTTAAACCTCAACCCAAACTCATTCAAACAAGGTAAAGTCAAGCTTGGAGTTCTTAGAACTCAACATAACATATTTAGAAAATCAAACATTTTGCATGTAAGAGGAAAGGTAATGGCCGAAACTTCAAGGAAAGAAAAGAAATATTTGAAACTCTAGAATCCATGATCTTGGTGATATATTAACACTAACATCATGAGACCTCATCATTGAGTTCATAGAGTCATTTTAAAACATTATCAAAGTTAAAGTTCTCAAGAGTTCAAGAAAGGAAAAACTAGAAACACTTTTGCTCAAGAACAAAGATCAAGCTCTAGAGTTTGTTTCAAGTGATGAACATCATCATGAAACTCTCATCATCAAGCTCTCATTTCTTTGAACTCCAAAGGCCCATGGCCGAAACATAAAGAGGAATGAGGAGAAGAAAAGAAGTTCTAAAAGGAATCAAGAGAAACTATGAACATAAAGCTTAGAACAAGAACTTTAAAGAAAGAATACATGAAAGAAAATCCCTACTTGGTGTGATGTTCTTGAAGATGGAAGAAGAAGATGAAGAAGATGAAGAACTTGAGGAACTCCAAGAACTTGAAGAACACAAAAACTTTGAGAGAAAAAGAAAAGCTTTGAGAGTTCCTAAACTTAGCAAATGATCTAAAAGTGGTGCAAGCTTCCCAAGGCCATCTATTTATAGAGAAATGAAGCAAATGGAGGGGATGAGAGGCTGATGTGTTTTTGGCCAAGGGGAGTGCAGCCCATGAGTTCCATGAGGTGAGATAATGTGGTCTTGAGGCATGGTGAGGTATGGTTCAAAGTATGGTGAGGTATGGTTCAAGGTATGGCCTCAAGCATGGTTCTTTGAGTGAGAAACAATTCAAATTGTGTGGTAAAAGTAGAGAGATGCCTGAATATGCATCAGCCCATGTGTGGTTGTGTTTGCATTTTAATTGTGGTTTAGAGTTGTGTTTAGGTGTATCTTTGATTATGCTTAAGATTAGGAATTTGTAAGAAAGTGCTTAGGCAAGGGAAATGGATAATTAAGGTGGTCTAGACATAATTAAGGAGTGGTCTTGCACCATTAGTGAGTTAAATCCTCAATTTAGAGTTTAAACAACTCTAGACACATTTCCTTGATTTAAGGAATTGGAGAGAAAACACTATTCAAGATTCCAAGACTAGGCATCTTGAGTTCTAAAAAGGGATTTAAGTTTAATCTAAGAAATTTTAGGTTCTAATTAACTTTAATAAATTATTTTAACTTTAGATTAATTAGGGAAATAAATTAATCTCCGTTTAGAGCCTAATATTGCTTAGGTTTGCTTAATTACGTCATTAAGCTCAAAAACACTATTCTAGGGGCAAAATCGTAATTTTGCACTAAAACTGCCCGGGACCACCGGGACTTGAACAGAGACCTCTAGACACATGAAAACATGTTTTTAAACCTGCAGGGAAAGTTTCGGGCTCAAGCGGCGACACCTTTACCCAGCGTAAGCGCTATAGGGGTATTTTGGTCATTTTGACTGGCTGCGAAAGCGAGATTTTACGCTTCCTAGGAAGCATTCAAAGGCCATTCAATCCCCTTCAAACATTGAGTTGTCCCTTCGAGGATGACCCAGTTGGTTACCCTCGAGTTCGGGTCAGGAAATGACCTCAGGGGCATTTTGGTCATTTCCCTCGGACAGAAAAATCGGGGTGTTACATGATTTCTCATAGGTTAAGGCTTGTGTATTTTATAAACAGTTCTATACGATCTCTCTAATAGGTATAGTCTACACTAGCAAAAAATAACGATCTATTAATGGAGTGTCCTTCTATTATATGAATATTTTGTGCCATAACTCCTTAGGATCTTTGTTCTCTGTAGTCGTTAAATTGCTCAACCCCTTAAAGGCCTGAGCTCTAATGCCACTTATAGGTAGAAAAGCGCAAGAGAATGGGGAATTGAATCATGCTTCGCTTTTTCTTTCCCTCCTTAGCTTCTAAAAACTTATTCAAAATACTACCAACCTATAAGCTTGAAGTGTAGCGGAAACAGCATTAATTAAATTAGAAACCTACTTTATGAACAACAACTAATAAGATAAAATGTATAAAAGATTATTGTTCAGAAAACACAGTTTAATATGTTCGAATGCAGGAAATATAAAGGAGTTAAAGGAGAGAGAGATATTGTACAAAGGTTTTTATATTGGTTTGGCCAACCTACCTATATCCAGTTCTCAACAACAGTTGAGTCCCACTAAACCCTTTCTCAAATCAATAAAGTTATAGGATAGTCTTTGCATTAGTCTTCTCAGGCTCTTAACTATGACGAGTAGTAACCTCTACTATCATAAACTAAGTAGTTATTCATTAGCCTTTTCAAGCTAAACCTGAGTAGTATTGTACTAGCTTCTCCAAGCTAACCAAATAGTCTTATGCTAGCCTCTCCAAGCTAAACTGTGACCAGTAGCTCACTCTACTATCGTGTTACAAGTAGTTTTTTATTATTCTCTTCAAAGTATCTCATATCAATCACTATTGGATCAATGTTACAAGAGGGTTGTGTTTAGATTGCCATTCAAACTAACCTATAATCAAGTTTTTCTAAAGATATACAATAACAGACCTGAAAAACTTGAATGACTTCTTTCTATGATTCTTCCTTAGAAGAACGTATGATCAACTAAGAATGTACAAAGAAGATTTTTACAAGCAAGGAACCAATTACAAGTTATAATGAACTATATAAGGGGTGAGAAGAAATTTTTACAGCATTTTAGCTTTTGTACAATGTCAGTCTCTTCTCATTGAATCCTACAACATCTCTATTTATAGAAAGTCTTCATTTATAACCATTGCCCTTGATTAGTTATCCAAGTAATAAGTGTTGATAATCTATTTGTGTCGATTATCTATTTGTGTCTTGGAAAAGTAATCTACAGGAGTAGCTCGATGTCTATCAGAGCTATTGCAGAAGCCGTTGTGAAATAAAGGTTTCTGATATTGTTTTCAGAAACTAATTTTTACTTTCTGAACGAGATTTCTGAACTTTTCTTTCTAAAAGCTGTAGTGGTTGACTAAGTTAGTAGAAGAGATGATGTGCTAGTCAATGATTGGGACTAACATTAAATTTGAATTTCAAATCTCCCTCCTTTTCTTGAAAAGTGCACCGTTTCACTGTGAGGTGAACTTTCTAAAGTGCGGTATCAGTTCCGTGATATATATATATATATATATATATATATATATATATATATATATATATATATATATATATATATATATTCTTTCAGTCTTCAATCAAAGCTTGTAGATGATGAGATGATATCATTCATGATGATTGAAGGTGGTAGAACACATATGCTTCAGAGCTGGATAGATATCCTCACTTTAAGCTTACTTTCTGAAGTCACATCTTACATTCTGAAAATCCGTTCCTTGGTTTCTTGTGTATAATAACTTTCTTCAGTCCGTTAAGCATGTAGACATTCGATTCATGATATAAATTTCACTTTCATTGAATTCCTATCTCTTTAAATGAGGTAAATCATGTTTGCACATGTAAAGTGAAATTATTTACGCTTCAAGAAACATGTTACACAAACAGAAGAACCTATTTGCTATTTTAAGAAACTTTAAGGAAAACATTATTCATTCTTCAAAATATTTTCTTTAAATTAGTTATATTATCATTCAAAACTTTTTGCAATAAAGCTTTCTAAAGGGTTCTGGAGCTAACATGAATGACCATGTATCATCAAGTTCAACATTATTGAGATGAAAAAAAAACACTATACTATGTGAATAACAAGAGAGAATATGCTTGTCACCAAAGAAAAGTCATTTAATGAAGAGTGATTCTATAGCCTCCTAAAAGTATTCCTAAACATCCTCCTAACTATTTAATGGGGTAAAAAAGTAGATACCGTTGATATCTTGAAAACTTAAACATAATTAATTCTTTCTTCACTTAGTAAGTAGGAGGAAGTTTGGGAGAATTTGTTAGGACAATAAACCATTTCTCTTTTATGAAACATATTGAAACATTATGACTGTAGTACGAGATTAGGACAATCTACCCATGACTTATGGGTTAGGAATCTTAAAACTTTCGTGAAAAGAAAGTTAGAGTGGCTACCAAATTGCAATGCATAGGTTGAGCTAGAAGAAAGATGAAATTTTCTCTTTCCAAGAGGTGCAAAATATGTGGTTTCCTTAAGAACTTAGAAGAAAGAGATTGTTGATCTTCTTGGAACTTGAAGGCTTGTATATATGTATTTGTTTGTAAAAGCTAAAGTGTGATCCTTCAAATCCACCTATCCTTAGCTAAACCTAACATAGCCTTAAGGTACCTTGGAAATCCTCAGATATGCAAAAAATCTTAAAACATAGAAATAATGTAGCAACTTGCTTTTAGTGCAGACAGGCTTGTTATAGTGAGCGAGAGGGACATATGCTCGCTATAACAAGTAGAAGGGATCAGCAACATCTCTAAGAACCTCGATGTTGAGACAAGTCCAAAACAAATCTATAAATACACATCATAATTGGCCAAACTTTCTCAAACACGATCCTTAACAACCCTAAGGTATTTTCCCTCCCCTCTCATACAACTCTAAGGCTTCTTCTTCTTCCCCAACCTTTAGGTAAGTTGTTTTTGTGTTGTTCTTGTCATCTTCTATGTTCTTCCATGTTTAGAGATAGGGCTCCCTCTTGTATGAGTTTTGCATGATTTCTCATTCCCTATCATGTTCTTGGTTGTCTTATGAGTTGTTTGGGATTCTATGGCAGTTGTTGGTGTCATTCACCGCTTCCAAGGTCAAGTGGATAGTATCCTCGCACTGTTAGCTCCAAACGATGAGTGAGTTTAAACTCATCCTTATTTTGGCATTACCATTATTTTCTTAAAATCAAGTATGCTTTACATGAAATTGGTTGAGATATGCATAGAACATGATTTTACAAGCTATGTCAAGTTTAGCAAAAATTATGGTTTTTGATTGTAGCATGAAAATGGATTTAGAAAACCATGTGACCATGATTGATATGTTTGTGTGCCATGAACATGTTTTATCTACCCATGAAGAGATTATCAGAAAAATATAGGATTTATCAAGTTTATCAGAATTGGTAGACATGTAGTATGGATTGATGAAATTACTATGTTTTCAAGATTTTGACTTTCCTAATCATGTTTTTAATTTAGAATCTCAAGTTATGTTTTATTAAAAATGTTGAGTTGAGCATGATTTATCTCCATTAACAAACATATTATGATTTTCAATTTATTATGTTTATGAAATCAAGTTAATATTGAAATATAATCTTAGAATCTCAGTTATATGTTATTGTAAGTATCAAACTAAGTATGATTATAATATTTACTAGACACATACTTTGTGGGTTTTTAAAATCACCATGTCTACAAGCTATTGATCCATGGGGCATGATTTCAGAACCTTAGTTATGCTTGACAATCAGATTATTAGAATTATATGAATTCAGAGCTTTCAGAGTGTTTCAGATTTATTCAGTTTATGTGCAAATTAATTTTAGATGGTAACTATAGAGAAATAGTCAATGGGTTAGCGGCTGTAATATCGTTAGTCTTAGTATCAAGTTATCTATCAGAGGACAATCTCATCCGTTTAAAGTATTCAGAGAATGTAACCCAGTTAGGTGTCTGTCTTATGGACCTTGTTAAATGCCCTTTAAGAGTTCAGAGATCAGGTTAATTACATTTATTATTATTATTATTATTATTATTATTATTATTATTATTATTATTATTATTATTATTATTATCATGTTTAGAGATCCCTATTTCTTTAGTAATTATTCCTCCGTGAATTTAGAAATGTTTTTCTATGTAATTATGCATGTAAATATCGCCTGATGCTTATATATTATGTATATATCCTGTTTGGTTGTCCCATGTACGTGGTGGATGAGAATCCACTCACTGAGTCTGATAACTCACTTCTTTCTTTTTTCCCTTACAGTTACAGTTGCAAATGCAGTTATCACTTAGATACCATATTAGCATAGCACAGTTGTTCTAGTGGTGAGCATTACATTGCAATGAGGCTTAGACTAGGGTCATGTTAGATTAGAATGCTCTAGTCGATGTGCAAGTAGGATTTGTATCATGCATTCTAATTTCAGATTTGTATTAAATTTCAAAATTCATGATTTCCCCTGGATGTATCCATTTTCAAGTATTAAACTAATTTATGTTTCACCACTTTGTTTATGTAATGAAACAATTTACATTAACAGGTTTTATCGAGGCGCAAGTTAAGTTTGGCACAATTTATCCTATGAACATGAACATTGATGTATTTCAGTTTTAAGAATTTGAATATTATGGTTTAAATAGAGAAATGGATAATGTTTTAAATGAAATTATGATTTGAAAATGAAAATCACGTTAATTAATGCATATAGTGAGTCACGTTACCCAAGAAACTTATGTGGAGACCCAATCCATCACATGGTGGTCATATTCTCAGATCGGATCGTGGCATAAAGAGTTAACTCTCACTAGGTTAGGTGAGGGTTAGGGGTATAGATTAGAGAAGAAGAAGTGATGAGAAGGTGACAAGAGAATGAAGAAAGCTAGAGGAAATTTTCGGAACGCTATTGAAACTCAGAGAAATTTTTACATGAGTTTGCAAGACTAGAAACAAAATGAAGGCCCCTCCCTTAATTTATGCGCGTGGCCGTGTGTGCTTAGCACCATGGGCAAGAGAGTGATTTTGTTCTTGTGTTGTGTTTGTTTTGTGTCTACATTCATGCATTAGACTCGGTGGTAATGTAGTGTAGTTAGTTAATAACATGATTTTGCCATAATAGCGACAAATCCATTTTTGTTATCAATCCTTGGGATCACTTTAATCCAATGGCTAGGATTAAAAATGAAGATCAATGGTGTTGGATGATGATGATATAGTTGTATGATGCATGTAACGCCCCAATTTTTACTGTAATTTTTACTGTCATTAGAAATTACTCAATTACCGTAGGTAATTATTACATAAGATTTGAGGCCGAACAATCCTCAATAAAGGAATATAACGTTAGAAGAGAGGTTAGGAACGATTCATGCGAGAGTCGCAAATCCCGAATTTCTGTACGTATAAAATGACCAAAATGCCCCTGAAGTTATTTTACTCAGAAAATGAGGATCGTGGGCCCCACCTATTCTCAAGGGGATATTTTGAGGATAATAAGGGATTGTTTGTGTTATGTGTGTTAATAGAGCAGAAGGATCTCAATTTTGAGTTCCGACGCGCAAAATGACCAAAACGCCCCTGCGGCTGTTTTAACTCCGATGTGCGTGCCGACTGAGCCCGAACCTCACTAAAATGTTTTAAAATGTGTTTTTAAGCCATGATTAACCATTGGTTAAGCTCGGGTGGCCTCGGGCAGTTTTAAGTGAAAGTACGATTTTGCCCCTGCTTTTAAGTGCGCGATTTCGGGATTTTTGATTGGTATACCAAAACCTAAGCAATATTAGGCTCAAATTAAAGCTTATTAAATTCTAAATATTAATCTAGAGTCAAAATTATGTATTTAGATTGATTAGAACCCAAAATTGCTCAAAAACACCCAAATTGCTTGCTAATTCACTTAAACCCTTAACCGTAAATTCTCTAAATTACATGAATATCTTGCCTACACCTAAATAATGCATGGAACACACAAATTTCACTTCTTTGGGCTGTAATGGATGAAATTATTGATGCCATTATGCAGCTGAATTATTGCCAAAAGTTGCACTAAAACAAAATGCCAAAATGTCACCATAAGAGACATAATTCCTTAATTTCATACAACTTTGTCTAAAATGATTTTTCCTCCCTTATTTCTCCTGCAAAATTCCGTCCACTACCTCATCATTTTGGCCAATTAGAAGCCTCAAAATCTTCTATAAATAGGCTTGCTTGAGTGGTCTTGGAATGCTTAGTTCATAACTAGTTTTTAGGAGCACCAAAAACTCTTTCTTCCTCCTCTTGGCTGAATTCTTTCTTCAATTTTTTTTTTCAAAGAGATTTTGTTTCATTTCTTCACTTCAAGAAACCAAGTTCTCTTCCTCTTCTTCAACTCAGATCAGGTAGGGAGTAGTTTCTAAATTTATTTCTATGCTTTGAGGAGTTGTGTTTTTAGCTCAAAATGATGAAATTATGAACTTACCTTAGCTTTTCATTTTGGTTTTCCCTCTTCAATTTTTTTCTTTAACCAATTCAACCATATGGCCTAGGTGGAACTAAGATGATGGCTTGATGATGAGGACCTTGAGGGTGGGTTGTAAATCCATCACAAGTTAGGCTCTAAAGCTTGAAAATTCCACTTGATGCAAAACTTTAAAGAATAATGCTTTATGATGCTAAACAAAGATTTTTAGTTTAGAACTTGAAAGATGTATTTTCCTTTTATGTTTTATTTCTTGTTAAGATATGTATTGGGTTGAATTTATAATTCTTTTAAAGTCTTGAAGGAGCTCTAGTAAAGAAACAAAATGAATTTGCATCCATGATTAACTTCTATGTCATCACTAAATTTTCAAGAATGAATAAATGAACTTGCATTTCTCATGTTTAAATTCCAAGCTTGTATTTCATGTTTATGTTTCAAGTCATCACTTAATCTTTCAAGATAATTAAGAGGTTGCATCTCATATTTAATTTATGCTCTCACTATATTTTATAATGGCTAAAAGAATCAACGCATGACATGTTTATTTTATGCCATCACCCAAAGATCCTAGAGCTCAAAGACTTGCCCATGTATCACAAGCAAAGAAATATGATTATTGGAGTTAAAGAATTTATTCTTTAAAAAGTCTTGAGATTGAAGCTTAAAAAGATGTAATAATAATTCTCTTCTCTCTCTATCGTCACTTGTATGGACTACCGCCTCCGGTTTCTTAATATTCTCTTCTCCCTCTATCGTCTTGTGACTACACCGCTCCTGGATTTCTTAATATTCTCTTCTCTCTATCTTTGGTCCTGTGGCGGACTACCGCTCGGTTTCTTAATATTCTCTTCTCCCTCTACTGGTCCTGCGGATTACCGTCCAGCTTTCTTGTATCATGTTTATATTTCAAGTTCTTGCATCATGTTTAATTTTCAAGTCATCACCTTAAATCTTAAAGATAAAGAAATGGAATTGCATATCATGTTTATAATTCCAAGCTATCACCTTATAAAGATAAGATTAAAATAAAGGTTGCATAGCATGTTTATAATTCTAGATGTCACCTAAATCTCTAAAGCTCAAGACTTACTCCTTTTATCTTAAGTGAGAATTTTAATTGTGAAGATCCTCCCAAATTTGACAAAGAACTAGTTTCTAAATGAGTTTTAAGGCTTTTCAAAGGATTTTCACGAGGAACTAGTATTTTATATGCACTTAAAATATGATTCTATGTAATTGCATGAGGTTCAATGATTAGCCTTTGATCGAGTTTAGTATCAATGTGTGATAATGATTTGATATGATTGAAGTTGTGATAATTATGGTTTATTGTTAAGAGAATGATTCATAATTGGTTTAGTAACTAATTAGTTCTATAATTGATAATTCTATGTAAGGATTGGATGCTTATTAAGTACTTGATATCATTGAATGATTTTGGCTTGCATGTTATAGTTATTGCTTGCAAATAATAAGAATGCTTATACATGAAATGTTCTTTATTATGAAAAATTCACCTTTGTTGCTAGAAGAAAGTGTATCATTGTAAAAGTGTAATTTGGAAAGGTACTGGCTAAGGAAAGACTTGGTATTTAAGCGTGTCCATTGTGACCCACCTCTCTTTCCTGGGAATCTCCCATATGCATGATTACAATTGATATATATTATTCTAGCTTAAGACTATAAATGAGAAAATGTTATGATGTTTATGAATTGTATTATGATATAACATGCAAAGATTTAATGGTGACTTAAACTTATAAGAAAATGATCCTTTGGAACCATCAGACTATAGGTGGTGAAAAGGTGATTTTAGCCCCCTAACCCGTTCTCTCAAAAGGGTAGAGTCGGGACTTTAGCTTATCAAAAGGGATAAGTATATGCTAGTAATGACTAGTAAAGTATGAGCTCATAACCTAAATTACTCCCAAAAGGGTGGAGTATAGGGTGGCCCAAGGAAAATAATGATGATGATAAGATTTTAAGTCACCTAAGGCACTAAAGAAATGAAATATGTGCATCTTTGTGTCCATGTGTAGCTAATATTATATGACGTTCTTTTATGCATGTTATTTTGATAATGATGATGAGGAATATGATGTAATGATAAAGGAAAAGTTCATTGTAAATATGACATGTTAAGAATAAGATGCATTATAAGACGCATAATTAAAAATTGACGAACCTCGGTTAAGTATTTGTCCGAACTTAAAATGAATCTTTGCATGCTCACTATTTTAGAATAATCCCGAGGTTCGTTGGGACTTTGATGATGACACTGAGAAGGAGGAGGTACCCCTTCTTGAGAATTCTTTAGCAAGATTCTCACTCCTTTTTCTTTATTTCCGTCATTGTCTCCGGTATTCGGATGGCGACATTAAATCTGATGCTCGCTGATACCCTACTTGAATTTCACTATGATCCGGTGCATCGCTCGTATCATTTTGAAGGAAGTGCAGTCATTCGTATTTTTATTTACATAGGTCGTCCATTTGCACATCCTATCCCTAGTTATCGATTTTCTCCTACTTCTCCCTATTGCGATGGAATGGTTTCGAACATGCACGCCCACTTGATGAAAGGATGTTACGTTCTTATCCCGCTTCATCTGCAGTCCATGGATTTCCAGTATGTTCGAGACGAGATATTCTCAAACTGATCCTTCGAGAGGACACTCCTACTCATGTATATTCTAGAGCTCGCTCCTACTCCCACACGTGTGAGAGGGTAGTGAGAAAGCAGTTGTTCGGTAGAGGTTAGCAAGAAGGTCCATGCGACCCAGCCTTGGTGCATCTCGTGTGTCCTCCCGAGGAGCTCATCGATGGATCGGATTTATTCCCCCATTTCCGGTGACAAAGTGGCCCTAGAGAGTTCTTAGTAGATTTATGTGTGATCATGCACCCTAGTTTTAGGATAACCTTCCCGGCTTATGGAGTTATCTAGTTTAGGGGCATGAATTTCCTTAAGTATATTTTCTTTTATGGGTTTGCATAAGATAATGATGTATGAACATAACCCACCCTTTGAGTGAGGTTATTGTATGTAAATATATGCTATAATGTGCTTATGGATGTTATATGATGGAGCCTAAGTGATATGATGTGATATATTCTTAAACGTCTTATTATACCGCTACTGCTCACGTTGTTCCACGTTGTACCACGCTTTCAATTATGTGTTTAAAAAAAAAATGGCTCGTAATTTCACTAAGTATTTTCAAATTATGAAGAAAGAACCAAAGCAAGGAGTAAAGTCTAGTCATTAATCAGATTCAACCTAGGTGTATCTGGTTAATTACTAGGGTGTTACAATGCATGGTTATATGGTCATGTGATTTTCATTTTTATGTATGTATTGCGTGTTAAAATGGATAATTAAATAAATATAAGATTAAGTTAATTAAATTAAGCTCATAATTAATCACACTCTAATGCTTTTAATTTATATTCTTCACTTGATTAAGGTCTTAATCCTTATTTATGTGTTTTATCATTAATTTCCTTAGGGTTTTACCCTTTTTTATCTTTTATTTTTTGTTTTACTATTTGAATTTTTGTTGACTTTATCTCGACTTTTGACTTTAGGGTTGACTGTTCATTTTTTGTTCTCTAGTTGAGCTTTTGTTCACTTTTAATCACTAATTCACTTCTTGTGTTGACTTTTTGTTTATAGGGCCAAGTTCAATTGTCTAATCGTTAATTCGAATCCTTGGAATTACCGAGCCAATCAACTTAAGCGAAGTCGGGGATGTTAGAAGTATCATCTACAGCATTGCATAAATTTCACAGCAAATTTGGGATTGAAAATATACGCTCAATCCCTAAATTTGAGCAGGGATGTAAAGGACATGCCAAGTAATTCAGAAGTGTACATTAGGTGGTTAGCAATGGCAAAGCTTGTTAGAATGGTTATTATATATTGTTATTGTTGTTGTTTTAAACCCCTAACATATTTTGTGCCACCTACCGTAACTCTATCATCAATTAAAATCGAAAGCATCTCATTCACGCTCAGTTGTCTCGCATTTTCTCTCTAAACTCTCCTCTCATTTCTCAGCCTCGGATCAAGAAGCTTACAATCTGAATGCCTTCCAGAATGATTTCTAATATTGCCTACTGTAGGAATATAATGCCCGTGTGAATTTGTTGTTTTAGTCTGAAGGATATGTTGCACATAGTTAGGGAGAATGGAGTTCGAAGGTAGTGAATATTCACCAATCCCTTTAATGAGATAATCTAGATACGCAGAACTTACGTACGAGAATTCGAGTCATGAATTTGAATAACACACCATGTAATCACTTGTTAGACCCTTTAATTTCTCCTGAGCAGAGAACTCCGCTTTTATTTTCTTCATCACCGCATTGCATATTAGGGACAAATCCTGGGAACAATGGCACCTCAATGCTGAGAAATACCACAAAATATATCATTATTATTATGTTTTGGTGCTAAAATATGTGAATTTCACTTAGGAGGAAAGCTTTTCATGGACTAGCTGATTGAGTTGTTTTGGATATGCGCATGAGCCCCATTGTCATATATGAGTTCCAACAAACTATAATGACGATGGGGTTATTGTAAGATGGGCTTTCATGTTCCAAGGGTGGGAATTTTAGTCCACTAAAATTGATATTTCTAACGTGAGCAAATTGAAGGGGAGAAGTCAATGAGGTGTAGCTCAAATGCCATCACTCTTGGTTCAAGTGACTAGAAATTTATTGGTATTGAATTAAGGGTTTTATATCCATTTGTCTATCCCTTTGGCTCCATCAAGAGCTCTTTAGAACAAAAAATAATAATAATAATAATTGGAGGGGAGAAGTGCAAGTTATGTAAGTGGCAATTACAAGGCACTTAAAGTCTAGCTACTAGCTAGAACCAGAAAGTTGTAAGGTCGTATTCATATTGTCTTCAATATGATGAAGGAGCTAGCAACAAACTAGTGCAACAGTAGAGTTCGTTGGGAAATATGACAATTCTACAACAATTTCTGAACCTAGGATTCCAAGCTTATATATTAATAAAGCTAAAGCCTGCTCAAACATGGGCTGCAAGTCGACGGTGATGCTTCAAAAAGCCAATCAACACACAGAGAATTTCATCTGCTCATTTAATGGACTCCTACATTCTTCATCTTTCATTACCATCATGGTTCTAAATTACAGTATGCAATCGAAATTGGGGCCGCAGTATTGCTATTGTGATGAGCTCCACGACTGCATTGTAGTAGCAATTTCAGCCACATCATCTGCATTTTCCCGTAATTTATCTTATCCAGAACTGAAACTGGAATTTTAAACTGTGATTACAATTCTGTTCTTTCCTATAATCATGATTTAGGGATCTTGCCCACTATGCTGTGTTAACTAATAGTAGATATTCCTTGAGAGAACTTACCAAAGAAAAAAATAAAAGGGTAAAGGTTCCGAGACCGGTTCTCAGATGCTGTCATGATTGAATGCATGTTTGAGGTCAGCTGTTAATGTACCTCTTATATTAGCATGTGAAAACTAGGGAGGGGTAGTCTCAACTCAACGAGTAGTAGGTTTATGCCCAAGAGGTGAAGACAGACTTGGACAAAAGGGCAAAACGACTCGAAAGAATAATAATAAAAATAACAATAACAACAATAATAATAACAATAACAATTAGAACAACAATAACAATAATAACATCAACAATAACAACAATAATAATACAAATTTCTGATAATTCAGGAAAAAAATTTAAATCTAAATCAAGAATCAAATGCTGCAACTTGCAAGTTGATAGATTGTTTTGATCATTCTTTAAAGGCTGCTTAATATCATTTTCCACTGTTGAAGGCTTTTACTTTAGCACCTTTGACCTTCCTCACCAACATTGGGTTTTAGAATTTTAGCAGAAACATAAGTTTAGTTGTCACAAAAGATGGAATAATTTCTCTTCAATGATATGTCAAGTTGTGTATAAGAATTTGTCAAAATAAGGCTATAGTAAGGATATTATCTACTTTCATATAAATCAAAGAATAAGGAACCCCCACAACCATTGGTATTGCATGGCCCGCATCGCCGCAGCACCACCCAATAGTAGTAGTGCTTATTCTTCAAGCTTCTTAAGGTCTTAAAAGAGTGTCAATTTCTCTCTAGATTTCCGGGATATGTCCATTTATCTTTAAGGGCAGAAGAGGTAAACTGTAGTCAGTTACTTGAACCATTAGTTTTGTTCCCATACCTTGACTTTACATGCAAATTGTTCAGACAAAAAAAAATGTATTCACACTTCAGAGTAATATGCCGGTATGTATTAAAAAAAAGAGAGATAAATGTATAAAAGGAAAAACAAATGTAATATACCGGTCATTTCTGTTATTCTCATGATGCTAACAATCTTAAGTGATGTAGGGCTAAAATAACCATTTTAAATTTTTTGAATAGAAAGATGGTATAATAACTAACTTTGATGAAAATAATTCTTTTAATTAAAAAATCAGATTTTTTGTAAAAAAAATATAAATAATTAAAAATAAACACAGCCATATTTAATTTGATGCACGTACAACAATATTCTTTCCCTATAATGAACATATTACTACGAAACATTATTATTGAAATGCTAGAGTTGAATGACAAGGGATGGGTTTATATTTGTTTTTAATTTTAAATTCTTAGTATTGTCAACTTCGCTGCAGGTCCTCATATTTGCTTTTACATGTCCCCGGTACATAACTATGGGTTACTTCGTTCTATGATCAGTGATCACCCTTCTGTGGTGGCTCCATCCTAGGTCATCAAAGTCATGAAAATGGCCTTGAAATATATGGAAGATGTCTCTATCTTATCATCACTGCACTGTTGCTTTTATTTCAAGGTTCATTTTCTGCCACACTATGCTTCCGCTGATCGTTAGAGAAAGTTGTCATATGCTTTGAGAGAGACCACATAAGCTGAACACGTTTCACACAAAGTAATAGATTTTGGACTACGTATGAAAATAATTTTGGTTTTCCTAATTAACATCCCATATTTCCAAACCAAACAGCTTTAGAAATTTTGAATGAAACCAAAGAAAAACCTTCTTAAGAATTAAGACTAAAAAAAGTACTTGTTTCTTTTGGATAAAAACATATTTAAGCCTTTTACTAATTATATCCATGCATTACGGGGCAAAAAAGTGAAGCATTATTTAAATGGTTTCTCTGCATTGGGATTATTAAGCCAAATGCATGAATTAATTTGTACCAAGATATTAATTATTGACTGAATGGCATCCATCATATAAACTTGTCCATTCCTAATATCCAATTGGTAAGAAAAATCGCAATCAGTTTATTTGCCCAGACATCCCTAAAGCGGGTGTATCAAAAAGTTATAGGCCTTTTATCCTTCCGTAAAAAGCCTTTCTCAAATTAGTCAACCCATGATGAGGTACTCAATTCTTTAAGAACAATTGCACTTGCACATTATTTTATTTTCTATGAGACTGTTGGAGTCTTGCTAGCGGTAGAGGGTAGGGCTCTGTTAGGCTAGAGATCAAGATGTCATCTCTCTCTGCAAGAGGAGGTATATATAACAGCGAAGATTAATGAGAGAGGTTGCAAGGCATTAATGAGAGAGATTGAGTTCGTGTCTCTCGCTCTCACTTGTTGGGTCGACATCTGTTGGGCTAAGCGAGGATGTGTTTGGGGGTAGGTCTGCATAAGGATGCAGGTTGGTCTAGTATTAACTGGTTCAAAAGCCCCCTAGTCTTGAGGCCCAAAGGGTTAAAGAGACTCAACCACAGAGGCCAGAGATTTGAGGGTGTGGGTCGGGCTAGTGCTAATCGATTCACAAGCCACCCAGTCTTAAGGCTTGGAGGGTCGATGAGACTTAAGCAAGTGGTATGCGTCATATCTTCTTGTGCAAGTTGTTGGTTTTATTTTATAGTTGTCATGCCTTCTATGGTATTGTTTGCTTGGTTTATTTATTTTGGCTTATCTTATGTTTTTGTTAGGAGCATGTTTGATTCATGGGTTAGGTTGGCTTGTTCAATTGCTTGCTTGTGCCTTGGGTTCTATCATTTTCTCTTTTCTACTGTGGAAGATCATGATTGGGAGTGAATCACGAGATTGATAGGCTAGGATTGTCAATATGTTGAGCTAAAGGGGCCCTCAGGTATGGTTAGTGATGTTTATGGAATAGGGGACTTGATAAGTCGGGGACCTGGGTCGACCACCCCGACCAGTACACAACCCTCCAGTCTTAAGCTCAAGTCCGAGTGAAGAGGCTAATTAAGGCTGGGAATAATCTTTTAGCGAGATTGGGGAATTGTCTTTATGGCTTGAGAGAATAAGGCTTTATGCTAGTAAGAGCTAGGGACAACATTCATGCCAATCTTGGGTTCTCATTAATATGAGTCTTAGGTGCCAATGAATATTGGTATTGGGTACTCGTGTATATGGGGTCAATGAATACTAGAGAATGCTCTTGAAAACGAGACCGATGAATATCAAGCTTCCATCATGCTTGTGAGAGCAGGGCCAATGAGTTCTTGACATTGCTCGTGAAAATGAAGCCAGTGAAGAACAGGCTATTAGCTCCAGAACCCTATATCAATATGTTCTTATTTGTTTTGAATGACAACAATGCCAATTTATAGGAAAATGCTTTGAAGAAAGACTAATGTTTCTCTTAAGTTTCTTGTAGGTTTTTAAACAGGATTCTATCATTAGCAAGAGTAAGGCTTACTCAAATGAGAATACATTTCACTATACATATGTAAACATGTTATCTTATGTTATGAGATTTAAATTGAATTGGAAGTGAAATAATATCTTTATTCAAAAAGTAGGACTGGATATCATAAAGTACGCTTACATGAAGACATCAAGCAATCTCTGAAGACCAGGTGTTACACTATCTTCAATTAGCACAATCAAATCAGTCATCATTAAAATGCTTGGTTTGAAGATCAGAAAGTGAAGATATGATCAAGGAACTAATTACGCAAGTCAAAAAGCTCATTTTAGTATGGAGCATTGAGCATTACTAGAAATGGAGGGAAATTTGAATTTGAATTTTAAAATTCAAAGAGTCAAATCTCGATGTCAAAACCAGTCAATCATCTCCCGTGTCTTTGAAGTCAACTATTCCAAGTCTTAGAAGAAAGAGTTCAGAAACTGCGGTTCAAAAAGTAGGAGTAATTTTTGAAGAACATCATAAATCTTTTTTCCACAACAAGTTCTGCAAACTGATCTGATAAACAGACAGGCTACTTTTCTAGACTATTTTTCCAAGACACAAATGGATGATCAACATGTATCCCTAGAAGAAGAAATCATAGGCAATGGTCATATGGAAGATCTCCTTCAAATAGAGATGTTGTGCACCATTATAAAAGTGAGAGACTCCGTGTAAAGAGAAGATATTCTGCAAAAATCTTTCCTCATCTTCAGTAAGGTTCAAATCATTATGTAATCAGATTTCTTACATGTAAAAATCTTCCTTTTATGTTTTTGATTAGATTTATGCTCTTCCTAAGGAATAAGTAATAGAAGGAAATCATTCAAGTTTTCCTAGGAACTTTCATGTATATGTTAAGGAAACTTGAGTGTAGGTTAGTTTGAGTGGTAACCCAAATACTTAACCTTTGTATCCTTGATCTGGTACTATAAAACTACTTGCAACGTGACAGTAAGGTGCTTTTACTGATCACGATTTAGCTTGGAGAGGCTAGTCAAAGACTATTTACAGCTTGGAGAAGCTAGAGCAATACTACTTGCTGCTTGGAGAGGCTGGTGCAAAACTACTCATTTCAGGTTGGAGAGGCTGGTGTAAAACTACTCATTTCAGGTTGGAGAGGCTAGTACAAAACTACTTGGTTTAGCTTGGAGAGGCTGGTACAGAACTATTCATTTCAGCTTGAAAAGGCTGGTATAGAACTACTCGTTTCAGCTTAGAGAGGCTGGTGCAGAACTACTCAATCCGTGGCAGCAAGTGATTTCTAAAGGTCACAGATGAGAGCTTGGGAAGGCTAATGAAAAGACTATCCATTTGTTCTTTCTCAGGTTGAGAAAGATATTTCTAGTAGAGCCTTAATATTTGTTGAGTATTGGATGTAGGCAGTTTGACCGAACCAGTATAAAAATATTTATGTCTCATCTTTCTCTCATCAATCTCCTTATATTTATCTGTTGTATTTTATTCATACACTGATATTTTGTTCTCTCCGTTCTGTTGTTTATTTTTGTTATGAAAGTTTATTAACCAACTTCAGAAATCTACTTTCTAAAATCACTAACTATGTTTCCGCTGCACTACAAGTTTCACACTTGATAGTATTTGTTTTCTAATGTTTCAGAAATGCAAAAAGAAGCAATGCACAATTCAACCCCCTTTTTTGTGCACATTTCCGCTTAAAGTGGTATCAGAGCAAGGCCTCTAAGAGGTTGAGCAATCCAACGATTGCAGAAGACAAAGATCTGAGAGACAGAATGACATACATCCTTTTTACAAGATCAATCTATCAACTAATCATCTTTTGTTGATGAGATTCTAGGATCTGGCACAGTTCGCTCATATGATGAAAAGGATTTCAAAGACACCTGTGAACAAGAACATTACAAAGGAGAAAGTTCAATTATTCCACTAAGTCAAGCCAATGTTCATATATGCTCTAAGTTGAAGCTGAATATGCTACATATGTATTGTTTGTTACATATGGAAGGCTATATGAAACAAATTGTAATGATGTTTGACAATCTTAAACCATGTCAAGATATCCTTGATCCTGAGTTTGTCAAATCAGATGCAATGCAATGCTAAAGCAATGAAAATTGTTAAAATGTCGTTTGAAGTAGAAAGATCTGATATTGATATATGAAATTGAATATGGAGATGAGATCTCTGTCTATGGAAAATTTCATAAGTCTGTAATGACTAAACCAAGGAAACATTAATCTCATGAATTACAGATTAGGACAAAGATAATCTTGAAAGAGAAAATATGCATATTGTAGAAAGCTTTGACATCATGTATCAGGAATTCCAAGCCTAGTGCTTAAAGGATATATCCCTATATAAAGAAGAAGAATATGCCAGATTCTAGAAAGATGTGTCAAGAGATCATAATCTGCTAAAACTTGATGCCATTCTGTGCTTCATGACCGAAGAACATCAACAAGGATAAGCAAGGTAAATGTCTCTGCATCTCATCTTTCATATAAAATATTATCTGCTTCATGTGATGAGTTACTAGAAGTTTATGAAGCGTATTCTTCTATATATCTCAAACTAGTCAAAGAACTCATAAGGTCGCCATGAAAACTTGAGAAGATCAAGCCTAAAGCTAGAAAGTTGAAAGTAAGATATTCTCTAAGGAGATTTTCTTCTTCTCAATTTCAATAAAACTGAATCCTCCAAAAGGTTATATGAAAATGTTAGAAAGTTATTTCTGAATTCTTGAAGAGAACTTCATGGATTCTAAAAGATCTGACCTGTAACATTTGACATATTTCAAAAACTTTGTTTTTGTGAAAATAGTCAGACTCTATAGTTTCTGAAAACTAGTCCGCGATATATAGAGGAAACAAAAAATATAAAAGCTATGCAACTTCATATATTATATTTGTAGGTAGAAAAACACACGAGAATGGAGGGTTGAATCGTGTTTTTAGCTTTTTCTCCCTTCACTAAAGATCTGAAAAACTATACATAAAAATGCTATCAAGATGAACTTGTAGCACAACAGAGAAAAACGTTAAGAACCTTTAGAAAATGAACTTTCTGAACTTAAGTAAATAAGGAAAGAAATAGATAAACTTTTTCAGAAAAACTTGAAACTGAAACAAAACAGATATGGAAATAAAAAAGGAAGATAAAGAGAAGAGAAGAACCAACACAAGGAGTTTTATACTGGTTCGGCCAACCTGCCAACATCCAGTTCTCAACAGCCATTGAGTTTCACTACTTCTTCCTCCAACCAGAGAAAGAATAAAGATAGTCTTTTTAGTAGCCTTCTCAAGCTATATCCAGTGACCAGTAAACACCCCTACTGTCACACACTAAGTAGTTATTTAATAGCCTCTTCAAGCTGAAACCATGAGCTACAAATAACACTTTTACAGTCACGTTGAAAGTAATCTTTTATAAGCCTCTTCAAACTATCTCACACTGATCACTATCGAATCAAAGATACACAGGTTAAATGTTTGGGTTGCCACTCAAACTAACCTATACTCAAGATTTCTTTAGATATACAATGAAGAGTACTTGAAGAATCTTGAATGACTTCTCCCTATATTTTCTTCCTTGGAAGAAAGTTTGATCTATGAAGCTTAGAAAGAAGATTTAATGTACAAGGAAATGATTTTCAAACAGAGAAGAAAAAGATAGATGAAAGAAAATTTTTTCAGTGATTCAGCTCAATTTGTTCAATATTAAGTCACTGTGTTGAGGAGCTCAGCATCTCTTATTTATAAAATTCTTTTCTTTGAGACCGTTGCCTTCAAATTGACTTTCTAGGGATAGGTATTGATCATCTATTTGTGTCTTGAAAAGAAAGTCTAGAAGAGTAGCCATTTCTACTTTGTCAGATTAGTCTGCAGAAGTTATTGTGAGAGATAAAGTTTCTGATATTCTTCAAAAACCTACCTCTTATTTTTTGAACCATGGTTTCTGAACTCTTTGTTCTAGACTATTTTCATAGTTAACTTCACTGATAGAATAGATGACTAACCAGTTCTGAAACTGGGATTTGACTTTTCCAGAATTAATTTCAAATTTGAAATTCAAATATTTTCCCTCCTTTTCCTTTTCACTGAGAGTGAGCTTTCTGAACTTTGGTATCATTTTCTTGATGAAGAATAAATCTTCGTGACTTTCAGTATTGTTCATTGATGCACCAAACATTTACGAAAGAGATATTTGAGTGGACACAGATCACTATGACTTCATATGATATTTGATTTCTTCCTTTGAAGTGTGTTTTCTAAAGTCTGATGCTACTTTCTGAAGTTCTTTGCTTTGGTTTTTTGTTCTTGATATAATATACTTTCAATTGTGAGGCATGCACAACTTCTTTAAACGATATAATATTCACTTTCGTTTAATCACAATCTCTTTTAATGAGATAAAACATGTTTGCACATGTGAAGTGAAATTATTTTCATTTTAAATGCATATAATGCAAACGAGAGAGCCTGTAAAGCTTTGGCAAGAAACTCAAGGAGAAAGTTAGACATTCTTTAAAGTATTTTCTTTAAATTGGTTTTATTGTCATTCAAAACGTATGAGCGTATAACGTTCTTGAGTTAACAATCTCCTCCTTTTTGATGATGAGAAATCAATTTGAAGAAAATATTTTGAAGAGATAATTGAAAGAAATATTTCAGAAAGGTAAACGTGATATGCATATTCTTTCAATATATAACCAGAGATTTTCAGGGAGTTCTTTTTCTTAAAGCATGATATAAGTCATATAAAAAGCATTTTAGCCTTAAGTGATATTTAATCAATGTTATTGTTATTTCACTTGAAGCATAAGACAGACTTAATTGTACTTTTTGAACATTATGAGAGCAGATGTTTAAGAGAAAGACATTTAAGTTATGGATAAATGACTAGTTTGATCATTTGTCAAAAGAAAGGAACTTTCTGAAGATCTTCATGCTTGAAAACTTTAACACATAATACTTGTGATATATTATCTTGACTCATTCCTTTTTTTAGTACATCTTTGATCAACCATACTTTTCAAGAAGGCACAGATATAAGCAATGAAAGCAATATAAGAAAACATGGATGTAAAAAACATTTAGAGCAGCTAAAAAAAAGTTCATAAAAGAAATGTAATATGCTAAAAAAAATTTGAGTATGCTCCCCTTCAGTCCAAACTCCCCCTGGATTTCTTAGCACAAGAGAATTTTCTTCAGTATGCTTCTCCCTCTTTTGTTATCAACAAAAAGAGAGGAGTGTGCTGGAGACCAGTAGCACCATCACTAGCCTTGATGCCTTACTTCCTAAAGCCTTTCTAGGAGCAACACTTTATGCTTGTGAGACACAGCTTCTAAATCATTGAGATGATTGTTGATGAGCCATTGTTCTTATAGTATCAATTGAACTTCTATGTAGTTAGACTGTGCTGTAGGTAGTGGCTGGCTTGATGTAGGATCAGCACCCTAAATTGAAAGACCAGGTAAAGGTGAGACAGACAGTTGATCAGCACTATGTCTTCTGACACCAGAGGAAGAAGCGCCAGTTAGTCTTCTTAGGGTTCTAAAGGAATTGAAAGTGTACTCTGTACCCTCCATATACTTGTACCACTCATTCACAATAGGGTAATGTAGATGCTCGAAGATTTTGGTCAACAAGATCCCATAAGGAACGATAGTAGTTTTTCATTTCTGAGGGGAAATAGCACTTAGCATATGATCAAAAATTAATTGAGGCAAGTTTACTCTTCTCTTTGTTAACAAACAAAAGAGTAACATACAATCTATCCTAACCAAGAGGTGGGTGCTACCCAAACGTGGAAGCAAAGAGAACTGAATGACTGTAAAAGCTTGCCTTACATCTGAGTTCAGCAATGCAGTAGTGATTTCATCCAGATGATATCTCGATGAACTTGTGAGACATCTAGAGACATCTTCTACTGAAACACCAAGGGTTGTAAACCAATCTACTTTAGAGGAGCATTTAATATCTTCGTCAGGGGCATAGATGATATTTGAGATATCCAACATACTCAGTTCTATGTCAACTCCTTTGATGTATGAAGTTAGCACAGAGTTGGTTATCTGAACTAGCTGGGAGTAAAAGGTGGTGACAATACTAGAGAAGACTCAGTAAGAAAAGTCAAGAAACTTTTCCTATCCTTGAAAGGAGATGACTTCCAGAAGTATGACAACTTAAGCCATTATAGTCTAGGTTAACCTTTTCCCAAGTGCTATAGGACGCCGAGAAAAGTGTTCTTTATAGTAATCTTGATGGATCAATTTATTGAACATCTAAAGTATTCCTAAAAAAGCAATGCGTCCTAAACAATACTTTCCTTCGGCCATGATAGAGATGTAATAAATAGAGGTTTAATCTTTGAAGTAAAGAAAGGTTATGAGAGACAGAGGTTTGTGAGAGATGAAACAGTTTGAGACTTAGGGTTTTGGATGAAAGATAGATAATAGAAAAAGTGATAATGCATGAGACGTAGGGGTTTCTTTATGTGATGTGATATAACTGATAGAAGACGAAGTGATATGGGGGGAGAGAGAGTTTTTTAAAAAGAGAGGAAATTATCCTGCCTTCTTATCCTTCTTACAGAAAGAAAGGTTTCTGACTTTTCAATATAATTTCTGATGGTCTTTCTTTCTGATCTTCACTTCTCATTTTTTGACCCCAAAGACAAACATATATTTTCATGTTGAACCTTTTCTAATGCAGGCTTTAAGTCTCTTGTTCTCATATCTTCTTTCTGAATGCCCCGAGTAGGATTTGAGAAACCTTTTCTTCTTTCTAATCTTATTTTCTGAACTCTAAGAGATACATTAGATCTTGTACACAAAGATCTTTCCTTTTAGCACTTCAGACTTGAGAGACGAAAAGAGAGAGAGAACCTAGATATGGCTTATGCATGAAAAACTTATGCAGTTTTGAAAATGATTAAATTCAAAACCTTTTTCAATGCACAAAAGTGATCTTCAACTAATGGCTTTGTGAATGTATCTTACACTTGGTCTTCAATATTTACAAATGTTAACTTAATATCACCTTTTTGAACATGATCACGAATGAAATGATGTTTAATATCAATATGCTTGCATCTTGAGTGCTAAATAGGGTTCTTTGCAAGATTTATAGCATTTGTATTATCACAGAAGATGGGGATTTTGAAGTACCTCAAGTGATAATCATTAATTAGATTTCTTATTAACAGCATCTGATAACAGCAGTCTGTAGCAATTATATATTTAGCTTCAACAGTAGAGTGAGCAATCGTGTTTTGCTTTTTGCATAACCATGTAATCAAGCTTTCTCCAAAGAAATAGCAACAACCGTTAGTGCTTTGCCTTTCAACTTTATCTCCAACATAATCAGCATCACAATATCTTATAATATCACAAGAAGAACCTTTCTTGTACCACAAGCCAAGATTAGTAGTACCTGATAGATATTGAAGAATTCTTTTGACAGCATTTAAGTGTGATTGTTTTAGGTTAGATTGAAATCTTGCACAAATTCTCACACTTAATTATATGTCCAGTCTACTAGCTATAAGATACAATAGTGAACCAATCATTCCATGATAATTACTTTTTGATACTTTCTCACCATTCTTATCAGCATCTATGGTTTGAGATGGATGCATGAGGATGCTCATAGGTTTTGCTTGATCTATATTAAATCTTTTCAAAAGCTCTTTTGTGTACTTTTCTTGATGGATCAAGATGCCTTTCTTTTGTTGTTTTATTTGTAACCCTAGAAAGAACTTGAGTTCACCCATCATACTCATCTCAAATTCACTCTACATCAATTTTGAAAACTTTTCACAAAGAGAATGATCAGAAGCTCCAAATATGATGTCATCAACAAATATTTGAACTATCAGATAGTTATTATCCTGATCAAGAGTAAAAAGAGAAGAGTCAACATTACCTCTCTTGAAACCATTCTTAAGTAGGAAGGCACTCAGTCTATCATACCAAGCTCATGGGGCTTGTTTCAGACCATAAAGAGCTATTGTCAGCTTAAAGACATGGTTAGGAAGGCCTTTACTTTCAAAGTCAGGTGGCTGCTTCACGTATACTTCTCCAGAGAGAAACCCATTTAGAAATATAGACTTGACATCCATTTGATAGAGAGTGAAACCTTTGTAGGCTGCAAATGCAAGCAGGATTCTGATGACTTCAAGCCGAGCCATTTGTGCAAAAGTTTCATCATAGCCAATTCCTTCATGTTGATTATAACCTTGTGTAACCAGTCTTGCTTTGTTTCTGATAATATTGCCTACTTCATCAATTTTGTTCCTAAACACCAACTTTGTGCCAATAATGGTTTTGCTTTTTAATTTTTCAACATGAGTCCAAACTTTGCTTTTCTTGAATTGATCTAATTCTTCTTCCATGGCTTCTAGCCAAATTTGATCATTCAAAGTTTCTTCAATGCACTCAAGCTCAATAATGGAGATGAAAGCATAGTTTGACACATTTCTAAGGGATGATATGATTCTTACTCCCTTAGAGATATCTCCAAGAACCCTATTTGGGAAACTGCCTTTAAATCTAAAGCTCCTTTGTAGTTTCTTTGACCTTGAGATTCTTCAAATTCCCCTTCATGTTCATATTACTCTTCTTGATAGTTAGAAATATCATTTTATGATATTTTAGGAGACTTGAGCAAATTTTTTGAGATGCTAGCGTTCTGGAGCTTACTTTCTAAAGTCTTATCCTTTATCACCTTACAGTTAGAAGTCCCCATGAGATACATCTTATCAAAACTCTCTTCTAGGTCTTCAAGATCATTAGAAAGATCTTTTCTAAGCTCTTTGAACTTGACATGAATGGTCTCTTCAACACATGATGTTCTCTTGTTGTATACCTTGTAAGCTTTAGACACGAAAGAATAACCTAGGAAAATACCATCATCAAACTTTGGATCAAAGTTTACGAGTTTGTCCCTGGTGTTAAGAATAAAGCAAGATGAGCCAAAAATATGAAAATATGATATGTTGGGTTTTCTATTCTTCCATAGCTCATAAGGAGTTTTCTTAAGAATTGGCCTAAGAAAGATTCTGTTTTAAACATAGCAAGAGGTATTGACAGCCTCTGCCCAAAAACCTTTTGATAAACCACTTTCTAATAGCATAGTTCTAGCCATTTCTTGTAAGCTTTTGTTTTTCTTTTTAGCTTCCCCATTTTGTTGAGGAGTTCGAGGTGCAGAAAACTCATAAAGAATGCCATGTTTTTCACAAAACTCATTAAAAGCTTGATTATCAAATTCTCTTCCATGATCAGATCTGATAAAGTTAATTTGAGAATCTTTTTCAAAGACCTCATCCTTAGAAGCTAGAAATATAACCCATGTAAATCTAGAGTAATCATCCACTATAACAAGGCAATATCTTTTTCCAATTAGACTAGCAGTCTTAGTAGGACCAAAAAGATCCATATGTAAAAGCTCAAGTGGTTTAGTGATTGAAACCACATGCTTGCTATGGAAAGAAGCTTTGGTTTGCTTGCCTCTTTAACAGAAATCACAGGTTGAATCCTTATCAAATGTGATCTTTGGAAGGCCTTTAACAAGCTCTTTCTGAGAGAGTTTAGAAATAAGCTTCATATGAGCATGCCAAAGTTTCTTATGCTATAACCACTTATCATCTGTGAAAGATGCGAGACATTTTACATTTTGATCTTTTAAATCATCTAAGGATAATAGATAAGTGTTATCATGCCTCTTTCTAGATCAAATAACTTGTTTTGATGTGGGGTTTACTATTTTACAAGAAAGAGCATCAAACATAACATTGAAAACTTGGTCACAAAACTGATTGATGCTTAGTAAGTTGTGAGCCAGTCCATTAACTAACAGAGCATTAGAAATTTGGTGATAATCATCCTTACTAACATTTCCTATGCCTGTAACCTTGGATTTACCTCTATCTGGAAATCTGATAAATCCTGAATTTTTAGGTCGTAAGTTTCTGAACCATCTTCTTGACCCGAACATGTTCCTTGAACAACACTGTCCATGTACCATTTATTCTCAGGTTCCACATGTGTCCTTAAGCATACCTGCAATGAATGCATTTTTATTTTAGGTACCTATATCTGGATGGGTATTCTGGAGTTAGTTTGAAATGAGGATTGTCCAACTTTTCTAACACACCTTCTTTTCATGAAGCATTTGTCAGGTGGATATCCCTTCTTAAAACAGATAGCTCAGGGAAATCTTTTCTTTTTTCTCTTGATGAAAGTTAACTTTCCTTTCACTTCAAACTTTTCTTCATATCCCAGTCTCGTCTTTTGAAAACATGGTTAGTGACCTCCAAGCATTAGATCAAGATTTTTTGATCTATTTACCATTTTCTCAAGGATAGAGTTTACGAGCTTTGAAGTTCTTTCTAGCTCAGAAATTACTTTCTAAGATTTTTCATTCTTATTTGCAACTTCAGATTCTAAGGCAATGAGTTTTATATTTAAAGCATTATTTTCCTCTTTCACAACATCCTTCTCAAGCCTTAGATTCTCAACTTCTGACTTGACCATTTTGAGTTCTAAAATAGTTTTTGTGTTGCTTTTTCAGACTAAGATTGTGTGAAGAAAGAGTTTGAGAGTCTTCAAGCAATTCTTCATAAAGAGATAGCATTTCATCATAAGAAAAATCTAACTTAGTGTTGTTTAACTCGAATCACTGTCTAATGAATATCCTGCCATACCTCTGAATCACTATCTGATGAATATCCTGCCATAAAGCACGTATTGGCAATGTCCATATCCTCTTAATCTTCCAATTCCTCCTTATCTTCTTCTGACTCATTCTAGGTAGCCAATATTCCCTTCTTTTTTGACATGAACTTTTTCTGTAGGTTTTTGAACTTGGGACAGTCTGGTCTGAGATGACCTTTCTTCTCACATTGATAGCAAATAGCATCTTCAAAGTTTGGCTTGCCTTTTTTGTCTTTTCTGAAGTTGATCTCTTTTTTTTTCTTTGTTTCCATCTTCCTCATTAGATTTGTCATCAGTCTCATCTTCCTAATTAGAAGCTTTAGCAACTTTCATTGCTTTAGCTTTATATAGTTTTTGATGAGATGTCTTCAGCACCATGGACTTGCTCTTCTTACTAGATTCACCATGTATTTCAAAGACCACCACTTCATAAGTCTTAAGAAACCCAATAAGTGCATCCAGGCCAAGGGTTTGAAGATCTTTTACTTCAGTGATGGCTGTGACCTTGGGTAGCCATTTTGCATGAGGCTTCTTAGGATTTTTTTAACTATTTTTGAGTTAGAATATCTTTTTCCTAGACCCTTAAGTTGGTTTACAATGTGCATAAACCTTATGGTCATTTCATCAATATTTTCTAGTCTATCATCTTGAATAGTTCGTATTGATAAACCAGCATACTGATCTTGGTTTCCTTTATTTGATCAGTTCCTTCATGAAGCATATGAAGTCTATCCTATATTTCTTTAGTCATGTTATAAGCAATGATTTTATCATATTCAGCCTTGCTTAGTGCACACGTGAGTAGATATTTGGCCTTTGAGTTAAGTAGAACTCTTACTTTCTATTAATCTATCCACCTACTTCTTAGGATATCTCTTGATACTAAGGGTACATCATCAGTTCCTGGAGTTCCCTCCCTTAGAACATAGTCTCCATCTTGTATGATTTCTCATAAGTCAAGACTTGTACATTTTATGAATAACTCTATTCTATCCTTCCAATAAGCATAATCTCCACCATCAAAGAATGGTGATCTGTTGATAAAGTGACCTTCAGCAATATACATGTTTTGGGCCATGTGTTCCTTGGATCTATACCTCTGCAGTCATTAGATTGTTCAACCCCTTAGAGGCCAAGCTCTATTGCCACTTGTAAGTAGAAAAAGACATGAGAAGGGGGGTTGAATTGTGTTTTTAACTTTTTCTCCTTTCATTGAAGATCTGAAAAATTGTGTATAAAAATGATATCAAGATGCACTTATAGCATAGTGGAGAAAAACGTTAAGCACCTTCAACAAGTGAACTTTCTAAACTTAAGTAAATAAGGAAGGAAATATATAAACTTTTTCAAAAAAAACTTGAAACTGAAACAAAATAGATATGGAAATAAAAAAGGAAGATAAAGAGAAGAGAAAAACTAACATAAGGAGTTTTCTAGTTCGGCCAATCTACCTACATCTAGTTCTCAACAACCATTAAGATTCACTATCTTTTTCTCCAACCAGAAAAAGAATAAAGATAGTGACACCCCTATTGTCATACACCAAGTGGTTATTCAACAGCCTTTTCAAGCTGAAACTGTGAGCTGTAAATAACACTTTTACTGTCACGTTATAATTAGTCTTTTATAAACCTCTTCAACCTATCTCACACTGATCATTATCGGATCAAGTATACATAGGTTAAATATTTGGGTTGCCACTTAAACTAACCTACACTCAAAATTTCTTTGGATATACAATGAAGAGTACTTGAAGAATCCTGAATGACTTCTTTCTATATTTTCTTCATTGGAAGAAAGTTTGATCTATGAAGCTTAGAAAGAAGATTTAATATACAAGGAAATTATTTTCAAAAAAAGAAGAAAAAGATAGATGAAGGAAAATTTTTGCAACGATTCAGCTGAATTTGTTCAACGTTAAGTCACTGTGTTATGGAGCTCAGCATCTCTTATTTATAGAGTTCTTTTCTTTGAGACCGTAGCCTTCAAATAGACCTTCTAGGGACATGTGTTGATCATTTATTTGTGTTTTGGAAAGAAAGTCTAGAAGAGTAGCCTTTTTGCTTTGTCAGATAAGTCTGCAGAAGCCATTCTGAGAGAGATGAGGTTTTTGATGTTCTTCAGAAAACTACCTCTTCCTTTCTGAACCATGGTTTCTGAACTCTTTCTTCTAGACTATTTTCACAATTGACTTCACTGGTAGAAGATATGAGTAACCGGTTTTGACACCAGGATTTGACTTTTCCAGAATCAATTTCAAATTTGAAATTAAAATATTTTCCCTCCTTCTCCTTTTCACTAAGAATGGGCTTTCTGAACTTTGATATCATTTCCTTGATGAAGAATGAATCTTCATGACTTCCAACATTGTTCATTGATGCACCAAACATTTACGAAAAAGATGTTTGAGCGAACACGGATCACTATGACTTCATATGATATGTGATTTCTTCCTTTAAAGTGTGCTTTCTGAAGTCTGATGCTACTTTCTGAAGTTCCTTGCTTTGGTTTCTTGTTCTTGATATAATATACTTTCAATTGTGAGGCATGTACAACTTCTTTAAATGATATAATATTCACTTTCGTTTAATCACAATCTTTTTTAATGAGATAAAACATGTTTGCACATGTAAAGTGAAATTATCGTTTAAGATGAGATGAGATGAGATGGACTTGTCTCTTTTTATTTCACACTACCAATCCAATTGTGTTCCTTACTCTTTATTTCAAGTTTCAACCTGGATGTAAAAATTAAGTTATGTATATTTATTTAACTTTGAACTCTCTTAAAAGATATAAGTGACTATATATGATGCTGAGCTAGAATCCATATGTTAATGTTCTTTATTGTAGGGTACTTTCTTTTCTTTCTTTTTTTTCCTACTTGAATTGTTCTAGAAATTGTTCACGTGAAACTTATCTTTTCTATTGATTGATTATATTATGCCATTATAAAGAATGCTTATATTGTTTACTGCTAATTGTAGGGCCTTAACACATTAAACATCCCTTTAGCATTTTGAACATCTTAAGTTGAGGCACTCTTCTTTGGTTCTGCCACTTCAGGGACAAGTAAGCCATTTTGCATCTTTTTTCTTCTATAAAGTTAATATACTCATGCCTATTAATAGTAGCTTGGTTGGATAGTTTGACTACCTTAGGGTTAATTCATGAACATTATGCTATGAACTAATTTATTAAACTTGATTACACCTATCATCAATGCTTTAGTTGTCAATGCTTATGTTAAAATTTAGATGAAATTTGGATTCACTAAAGTCTCTTGACAAAATCTTGCTGCAACAAAATAGCTTAGCATTGAATTTGGAGGCCTCGATTGGGTTGCGCTTCAAGCAATCCAAACAATTCACTTAATGCTAAAAACAATGAAAAGGTTTAGTTTAATTTATTTTATAGTAATATGAATTGGTATTCATCTAATTAGTCCATATTTTGTCTTATTTGATGATTGAATTGGCATTTGGTATTTATGTTTTACTGTTAAAGTATTGGATTTTTTTGGTTACACTGTTTAGTGTTCTATTGGATGAGGAGTGAATAAAGTAGATTGAGGACCATTTCGGATTCAGCTTGTCCTCTGTTAAGAGGAAGGAATTGTGCCTGCTATATATGTAAGATTGAAAGTATGGCTCTTTTTTTTCCTATCAAACTTGTTTAGTATTCCCTATTATGTAAAGTACTTTTGGGCTTTTAATTTACAGACATGGTATACTTGCAACTACATAATGCCAAAATTAAAGCATTGGTATAATATGATATTTTTGTGTAGTGATTGTTTGGAGGGTAATGCCTAACTCTTTTAGAACTCATTATTCCTTCTATATTCTAGATCGAAACTTGTATCGTGCTGTCTTTTTTACTTACAAGAACTTGAGTGCCATATTGATTTAGACCAAGCATACGTTCAGGCATTTACATGTGACATGCAAAGGTTTTTCTTTTCATTTTTTTCTTAGTGATGTTCACATGTTGAGCTATATCCACATATTGTGCCTGATTAGTTTTTGAGATGTTAGAAGACCTTGCCATCTTATTTTTTCTTTGTGATCTTTACTTACTTTCAATTGTTTGTCAACTGCAAATTACCTTGTGAACTAAATTTTATGATTAGATGTTCAAGGGTATGAACTTATTTAGAGGTTTGTAATTGTTCTTAATTATTAAGTATTCATGATTTTGAATTAATTTGAGTAAATACTTGTCTGTTCAACAAGAAAATTATGTTAAACAAGAGAAAGAACCTAACCACATAATTTGCAGATCAAATAGATGAAGAGTGATAAAGATCAAGATTGGGAGGGTGATAAAGGACTTTGATGCTACACTTTATGAATTTTTTGTGCATAGTGAATATTTTGTAACTATCAACACTTATATATTTTGAGTTAGATCTTCTTATTATATATGTGATTTAAAGTAGTATTTTGTATGTCATGACTTGTATATGCGACTTGTGTCAAAGGTTATTAATGTGTATTTAGATCTTATGGATTTAAAAATGGAATTTGACAATTATGTATGTGTACTTGTCATGAATATGTTGGTTTAGAATGAGTTTTCTCTTGGGTTTTTAATAATATATTATTGTAATCAACATATTAAAAAAATACTTATTGAAATAGGCAACACTTGTAAAACTATTCTTTATCAATGCTAGTACTAGTTATAAAATTGTTGCCTATTGGGTTAATAAACAACACTTGCAAAACTATTCCCATAAATAGTAATATAGATTATAAAACTGTTGCCAATTGAAATAGCTAACATATGAAAAACCATTGCTCATAATTTTTAACATCTTTTAAAAACTGTTGTTGATCTTGATTAAAGCAACACTTGTGAACCATTGCTTAAAAATGGCCAATATAAAACTGTTCCAATTGTTAAATAATATGTTATAGTTTAGACCCATTGCTTTATAGTTGGCAACGGATACAACCATTGCCTAATACATGACAACAAAACCGTTGCTTATTACATTGATAAAGGCAATGATTTTTTATCTATTGTGGCTGTAAGTAGAAAATCGTTGCCTAAATGAATAGGTAATGGCTGCATACTCCACAATTAGAAAACTGTTGCCTATTCTAAAGGCAACGATTTTCTAACATGTAGCCACATTTTTCAACCATTTTCGAAGAGCAAAAATGTAGTAGTGCCTGACAAGCTCCCCATTCAGAAGAAAGTTTAAAAGAAGAAGGATCGGTCTCTGCCAAAAGGAGTTCAAGAAGCTGCACTCATTCTAAAGGATATGAGTAAAGCAGAGCATACTGCAGTTGCAACGAGGAAGCCTAAGTCATCTGATAATGAAGAAGAAGCTAACCTCATCCTTATAGAGCAAAGGATCCTGCAAGAGAAAAGAAGACTTGAACAAGCAAGAAAACTACAACCAGCTAAGGAATTCAAGGCTCGAGTAGTAGAAAAACAAATGCTATTCCTGAACCTTTTATAGTTATTGAATAGTTACCTTGACAACCCATGTCTTAGCAATTTGGATATGCCTCCTATCCTACACCTATTGTTTTTGATGAACCAGCTTTTGATGACTCTGAGGACATTATGACTATAAGCCAAGTGCTAGAGATCATATCAAAGTCTGAGGATCCAAAACCATACTCAGAAGAGCAGGATATGGATAGCCTACACTTCTTCGTTAATGAGGTCTTCTCCAACATGGAACTAATTGCAGAAGAACCTGAGGAAGAAGCATCAGCACCACAGACAGCAATCATTCTAATGGTACCCCAACCTCTTTCTTCCATTTTCTTACCCCAATGCAAGAAGAAATGGTTAGAACATCTAAAGCTAAAACATCTACAGTGCAAGATACTGCTGCTTCTGTGTTAATTCAAGATTCTCCTCCCTCGCTCCTACTGAAGAGGTTGCTACTCTTTCATTGACTAAAATGCTTGATATTGGTGTTGCTATCTCTGAGCCTACCTTTGCTCATGCCACTTCTCTATATGCTCCTACCACATTTGCAATATCCTCTCCACATGCAATTGCTGCACAAGGTGACACTAGAGCTGAATCACCTAAATCAAGAGAAGTTGTGCCTCTACACATCATTGATCCTTCTCCCAGAGCTATTCTTGCACCCATCAATCTACCACCTTCATCTTTAACTACATCCCCAGCAAGCTATTATTCTGAGGAATCTAAGGGAAATTTCCTTCGGACAAGATCGCTTTACAGCAAGTCTTGTAGAGTATAGTGCTCAATTCAGACAATTGGAAGATTTACAGCTACAAACCTTTTGGTTTCTACAACGATTGTTTCCTGGAACATCCTCTTGTTGAGGATGCCAAAAAGGGGAGAAGAGTAAGATTGAAGAAAATCAAAATCATGTGCCATCATGTGGCGTGAGCCAATCAAATTCAGGGAAAGCAAGGGTATGGGGGCTATACTGAGATCTTCAAGGGGAGTTTTACGCTAAGGGGGAGGTCAAATTTTCTTATCAGCATACATTTTTTTGTTATCATTTTTTTTTCTGAATCTCTAACATTTAAGGTTTTATAGAGTTATATATAAATAGTTTGTTCTTCCCTTTTCTTATATACCATGTTTTTTTATGCATATATGACTTATGTTTCATTTTTTTTCTTTTCCTTATTAAGCTCTGATTCATATCGATGCTCTTTCTATACTCAACTAATCATATATCTCTCTGTTAGATGTTTGCTTTTTATCTCTTATGCATATTCTTTGATCTGATTATTCATTTATATGCTGGATATTAGCTTACACATGTTTTATAATCACCTATGTCAAGTATCTTTCGAAGCACATGTTAGTTGTTGCTTTGATACTAGTTTAATATGCTGAGCCGTAATATGTATGATGAGCTTAATTGTTTTCTTTATCTTTATCCTTAACATACATATCAGATGTTTTTAAAAGAGTTGTGTATAACTTGATCAAAGTATAATTGTAAATAGTTTATGACAAAGACTTTAGAAACTCGTGCTTACATTTTTGAATTAATTAAGATCAGTGAACAAACTTAGAACTCTCCCGAAGTGTGTTGTGTTCTTTTTATAAAACAAAATGCATTTTTAAAAATCATATACCCTTGTTTTGTAGACATTTTTTCATAAGCTGATACTTATAAGAAATGTTTCACTGCTCAAATGAAAAAGCTCATCCTCACAAATTCAGGGATTGATTCCTAATGAGCTTTAGAAATCTCGCATAGCAATATGTTGTTTTAATCTTTTAAGGTTTCTCTAAGCATCAGAAACTACATAAGCAACAATGTGTTTTTCCCCAAAATCACGAATGCTCTTTAACATTCATCATATCCTTGAGTAGTCCTTTCAAAATTTCTTTTGGATAAAGACGTGCTGAAAATAGATCTAATCAAGATAAAATATCACAAGTATTTCTTGTTAAGTTTTTCAAAGCATATAGATCTTCAGAAAGCTTCTTTTCATGACCAAAAATTGAGCTGGTTGTATATCCATAGCTTAAATGGTTTTCTCTTGACTTTTTGCTCTGATACCTTTTCAGAAAATATGTTAAGCCAGAGTTATGCTTCAAGAGAAATAACAACAACTATGATTAAAAGTCACTTAAGGGCAAAAAATGCTTTTTTTATGTTACATATCATGCCTAAAGAAAAGAACTTTCTGAAAACTACTTTTTGTGGTAAAATTGAAATAATATGATATATCATGCTTATAATTCCGCAATGTTTCTTTCAATTATCTCTTAAAAAGATTTTCTTCAAATTGATTTGTCATAATAAAAAAAGGGGAGATCGTTAGATCCAGAACCCTATCAATATGCACTTATTTGTTTTAAATGATAACAAAACCAATTTAAGGAAAATGCTTTGAAAAATGACTGATGTTTCTCTTGAGTTTCTTGTAAGTTTTTAAATAGGATTCTATCGTTAGCAAGAGCAAGGCTTACTCAAATTAGAATATATTTCACTATGCATGTGTAAACATGTTTATCTCATGTTACTAGATTTCAGTTGAAATGAAAGTGAAATAAATCCTTATTCAAGCTGAAAACAACTAACGGTTGAAGAAGAATCAATGTTACAAGAAACCAAGTCTTTTTGAGGCTTCAGAAAATAGGACTGGACATCAGAAAGTATGCTTACATGAAGACATCGAGTAATCTTTGAAGACCAGGTGTTACACTATCTTCAATTAGCACACTTGCAAATCAGTCATCATCAAAATGCTTGGTTTGAACATCAGAAAGTGAAGATATCATTAAGGAACTAATTACACACGTCAGAAAGCTCACTTCACTATGGAACATTGAGTGTTACTAGAAATAGAGGGAAATTTGAATTTTGAAATTCAAAGAGTCAAATCCCAGTATCAGAACCGGTCAATCATTTCTCATGGCTTTGAAGCCAACTATTCCAAGTCCTAGAAGAAAGAGTTCAGAAACCACGGTTCAGAAAGTAAGAGCAATTTTTGAAGGACATCAGAGATCTCTTTTCGACAATGGCTTCTGCAAACTGATCTAATAGATAGAGAGGCTATTTTTCTAGATTACCTTTCCAAGACATAAATGGATGATTAACACATGTCCTTGGAAGAACAAATCATAGGCAATGGTCATATATAAGACCTCCTTCAAACAGAGATGTTATGCCCCATTGCAAAAGTGAGAGACTCCATGCAAAGAGAAGATATTTTGCAAAAGTCTCTCCTTATCTCCAGTAAAGTTCAAATCATTATGTAATCAGATTCTTTACTTGTAAAAATTTTCCTTCTATGTTCTTGATTAGATTTATGCTCTTCCTAGGGGAGAAGTCATAGAAGGAAGTCATTCAAGTTTTCCTAGGAACTTTTCATGTATATGTTAAGAAAACTTGGGTGCAGGTTAGTTTGAGTGGTAACTCAAACACTTAACCTTTGTATCCTCAATCCGGTAGTGATCATTGTGAGATAGCTTGGAGAGGCTACTATAAAACTACTTGCAACATGACTGTAAGGTGTTCTTACTAATCACGGTTTAGCTTGAAGAGGCTAGTCAAAGACTGTAGGCAGAGATGTGCACGAGAAAGGGGGTTGAATCGTGCATTGAACCTTTTTCGCATTTTCTGAAGCTTCTGAAAATAATAACTATCAAGTGTAAAACTTGAAATGTAGTAGAAACATAGTTAATTGCTTCAAAAAGTTGGTTTTTGATCCTTGTCAAATAAAACACTCTTTATTAAAATGAAATAATGAAAAGCAATAAAGATATATATTTATAATCAGCCGTAAGAAGATCCAACAAAGATAAATAAAAGAGATCAGAGAGAGAAAGAGAGATAAGACATGAGATTTTATACTGGTTCAGCCAACCTGCCCTACATCCAGTTCTCAACGACTATTGAGGCTCCATTAACAACAACTTTCTCAACCTGAGAAAGTGTACATGGATAGTCTTTACATTAGCCTTCCCAAGCTCTTATCTGTGGGTTTTAGAAATCACCTGATGCCACAAATTGAGTAGTCTTGTACTAGCCTTTCCAAGCTACCATGAGTAGTCTTGTATTAGCCTCTCCAAGCTAACATGAGTAGTCTTGTAATAGCCTTTCCAAGTTAACCTGTGATCAGTAGCAACCCATACTATCACGTTGAAAGTAGTCTTGACACTGGCCTCTTCGAGCCCAATTGTGACTGATAGGCAACTCCTTCAGCATGTTGCAAGTAGTCTTTCCGTAGCCTCTCCATGCTGCAAGTAGTCTTGACACTGGCCTCTCCAAGCCAAACCATGATAGCAGCAACCGTTGTTGTCTGGTTGCAAGTAGTTGAGTGTATGTTAAGGAAACTTGAGTGTAGGTTAGTTTCAGTGGCAACCCATACACTTAACCTTTGTATCCTTGATCTGTTAGTGATCTTTGTGAGATAGCTTGGAAAGGCTATTATGAAAATACTTGCAACGTGATAGTAAGATGTTCTTACTTATCACGATTTAGCTTGGAAAGGCTAGTCAAAGACTACTTGCAACTTAGAGAGGCTGGCAGGTTGGGAAAAGACTACTAATAACATGATGAAGGAGTTTCCTATCAGTCACGGTTGGGCTTGGAAAGGCCAGTGTCAAGACTACACAGTTGGGCTTGGAGAGGCTAGTGTCAAGACTATTTGCAGCTTGGAGAAGCTGCAAAAAGACTACTAACAATGTGCTGAAGGAGTTGCAGCCTGTCAGTCACGAGTTGGCTTGGAGAGGCCAGAGTCAAGACTACTCATGTTAGCTTAGAGAGGCTAATACGAAACTACTCATTCTATGACATCAGGTGATTTCTAAGGGTCACAGAGGTTAATAAAGTTCATAAAACAACTTTCTGAAGCTACCAACTATGTTTCCGCTGCACTACAAGTTTTATACTTGATAGTATTTATTTTCAGTAGTTTCAAAAAATACAAAAAATGATCATTGCATGATTCAACTCCCTTCTTGTGCACATCTTCACTGACAATATGCATAATAAAATCATAAAAAAAATACTATTTGCCATAATTGAAATAGAGTAAATTAACATTTAATAATATATTAATGTAAAAAGATTAAAGATTTACCAGACGTATACGGGTCCCCTCGTGGGTGCCCAACCCACCTGTATGTAGTGACCTGCCTTTCGATGAGGCCTGTAACACCCTAGTAATTAACCAGATACACCTAGGTTGAATCTGATTAATGACTAGACTTTACTCCTTGCTTTGGTTCTTTCTTCATAATTTGAAAATACTTAGTGAAATTACGAGCCATTTTTTTTTTTTAAAACACATAATTGAAAACATGGGCAGTACAAGCGTGAGCGAGTAGCGGGGTATAATAAGACGTTTAAGAATATATCACATCATATCACTTAGGCTCCATCATATAACATTCATAAGCACATTATAGCATATATTTACATACAATAACCTCACTCAAAGGGTGGGTTATGTTCATACATCATTATCTTATGCAAACCCATAAAAGAAAATATACTTAAGGAAATACATGCCCCTAAACTAGATAACTCCATAAGCGGAAGGTTATCCTAAAACTAGGGTGCATGATCACACATAAATCTACTAAGAACCTTTTATGAGCCTTTGTCACTGGAAATGGGGGAATAAATCCGATCCAGTGAGCTCCCTCGGGGCCAGGACACAAGATACACTAAGGTGAAGAGTGCATGGGCGGCCTTCTGCTAACCTCGGCTGGTGAACAAGCTGTTTCCTCACTACCCTCTCTTACACGTGTGGGAGTAGGGCGAGCTCTCGGGAATATACATGAGTAGGAGTGTCCTCTGAAGGATCGGGTTTGAGAATATCTGCGTCTCAGGGAACATACTGCGGAAATCCATGGGCCAGATGAAAGCGGGATAGAAACGTAACATCCTTTCATCAAGTGGGCGTGCATGTTCGAAAACCATTTCATCGCCATAGGAGAAGTAGGAGAAAATGGAGTAACTAGGGACGAGGATGTTGCAAATGGGCGACCTATGTAAATAAAAACACGAGCTAGCACCTCCCTTCAAAATGATACGACGATGCACGGATCATAGTGGAATTCCCAAGTAGGGGTATCAGCGAGCAGGAGCGAATATGCGCCATTTGAATCTGGAGACAATGGCGGAAATAAAGAAAAGGGAGTGAGAATCTTGCTAAAGAATTCTCGATGAGGGTACCTCCTTCTCTGGTGTCATCATCAAAGTCCCGGGAACCTCGGGATTATTCTAAAATAGTGAGCATGCAAAGATTCATTTAAGTTAGGACAAATACTTAACAGGAGTTAAATCAATTTTTAATCATCGTCTTATAATGCATCTTATTCTTAACATGTCATATTTACAATGAACATTTCCTTTATCATTACATCATATTCCTCATCATCATTATCAAAATAACATGCATAAAGCGTCATATAATATTAGCTACACATGGACCACAGTGCACATATTTCATTTCTTTGGTGCCTTTGATGACTTAAAATCTTATCATCATCATTATTTTCCTTAGGCCACCTATACTCCACCCTTTTTGGGAGTAATTTGAGGTTATGAGCTCATATTTTACTGAGTAAATCACTAGCATATACTTATCCTTTTGATAAGCTAAAGTCCCGACTCTACCCTTTTGAGAGAGCAGGTTGGGGGCTAAAATCACCTTTTCACCACCTATAGTCGATGGTTCAAAGGATCATTTTCTTATAAGTTTAAGTCATCATTAAATCTTTGCATGTTATATCATAATACAATTCATAAACATCATAACATTTTCTCATTTATAGTCTTAAGCTAGAATAATATATATCAGCGTAATCATGCATATGGGAGATTCCCAGGAAGAGAGTGGGTCACAATGGACAGCTTAAATACCAAGTCTTTCCTTAGCCAGAACTTCCAAATTACACTTTTACAATGATACACTTTCTTTTAGCAACAAAGGTAAATTTTACATAATAAAGAACATTTCATGTACAAGCATTCTCATTATTTTGACAACTATAACATGCAAGCAGGAAATCATTCAATGATATCAAGTACTTAATAAGCATCAATCCTTACATAGAATTATCAATTATAGAACTAATTAGTTACTAAACCAATTATGAATCATTCTCTTAACAATAAACCATAATTATCACAACTTCAATCATATCAAATCATTATCACACATTGATACTAAACTCGGATCGATGGCTTGAATCATGAACCTCATGCAATTACATAGAATCATATTTTAAGTGCATATAAAATACTAGTTCCCGTAAAATCCTTGCAAAGCCTTAAAACTCATTTAGAAACTAGTTCTTTTGTCAAATTTGGGAGGATCTTCACAATTAAAATTCTCACTTAAGATAAAAGGAGTAAGTCTTGAGCCTTAGAGATTTAGGTGACATCTTAGAATTATAAACATGCTATGCAACCTTATTTTAATCTTATCTTTATAAGGTGATAGCTTGGAATTATAAACATGATATGCAATTCCATTTCTTTATCTTTAAGATTTAAGGTGATGACTTAAAAATTAAACATGATGCAAGAACTTGAAATATAAACATGATACAAAGCTGGGTAGCGATGTCACTTACCAGGACCCGATAGAGGGAGAAAATATTAAGAAAGCCGGAGGCTGGCGGTAGTCCACGGGACGATAGAGGAGAAGAGAATATTAGAAACCGGGCGGGCGGTAGTCACTTACGGGACCAGTAGAGGAAAGAATATTATTATTACATCTTTTTAAGCTCCAATCTCAAGACTTTTTAAAGAATAAATTCTTTAACTCCAATAATCATATTTCTTTGCTTGTGATACATGGGCAAGTCTTTGAGCTCTAGGATCTTTAGGTGATGGCATAAAATAAACATGCCATGCGTTGATTCTTTTAGCCATTATAAAATATGGTAGAGCATAAATTAAATATGAGATGCAACCTCTTTATTATCTTGAAAGATTAAGTGATGACTTGAAACATAAACATGAGATACAAGCTTGGAATTTAAACATGAGAAATGCAAGTTCATTTATTCATTCTTGAAAATTTAGTGATGACATAGAAGGTAAACATGGTTATGCAAAGCATAAACTTAATCATGGATACCAAATTCATTTTTGTTTCTTTACTAGAGCTCCTTCAAGACTTTAACAGAATTATAAATTCAACCCAATACATATCTTAACAAGAAATAAAACATAAAGGGAAAAATACATCTTTCAAGTTCTAAACTAAAAATCTTTGTTTTAGCATCATAAAGCATTATTCTTTAAAGTTTTGCATCAAGTGGAATTTTCAAGCTTTAGAGGCCTAACTTGTGATGGATTTACAACCCACCCTCAGGTCCTCATCATCAAGCCATCATCTTAGTTCACCTAGGCCATATGGTTGAATTGGTTAAAGAAAAATTGAAGAAAGCCAAAATGAAAAGCTAAAGCAAGTTCATAATTTCATCATTTTGAGCTAAAAACACAACTCCTCAAAGCATAGAAATAAATTTAGAAACTCTCCCTACCTAATCTGGGTTGAAGAAGAGGAACAGAACTTGGTTTCTTGAAGTGAAATGAAACAAAATCTCTTTGAAAAATTGAAGAAAGAATTCAGCCAAAGAGGAGGAAGAAAGAAAGTTTTGGTGCTCCTAAAAACTAGTTATGAACCAAGCATTCCAAGACCACTCAAGCAAGCCTATTTATAGAAGATTTTGAGGCTTCTAATTTGGCCAAAATGATGAGGTAGTGGACGGAATTTTGCAGGAGAAATAAGGAGGAAAAATCATTTTAGACAAAAGTTGTATGAAATTAAGGGAATTATGTCTCATATGGTGACATTTTGGCATTTGTTTTAGTACAACTTTGGCAATAATTCAGCTGCATAATGGCATCAATAATTTCGTCCCATTACAGCCCAAAGTGAAATTTGTATGTTCCATGCATTATTTAGGTGTAGGCAAGGTATTCATGTAATTTAGAGAATTTCACTGGTTAAGAGGTTTAAGTGAATTAGTAAGCAATTTAGGTGTTTTTGAGCAATTTTGGGTTCTAATCAATCTAAATACATACTTTTGACTCTAGATTAATATTTAGAATTTAATAAGCTTTAATTTGAGCCTAATATTGCTTAGGTTTTGATTATCTGAATCAAAAATCCCGAAATTATAAGCGCCCAAAAATAGGGGCAAAATCGTACTTTCACTTAAAAATTGCCGAGGCCACCCGAGCTTAACCAATGGTTAATCATGGCTTAAAAACACATTTTTAAAACATTTTAGTGAGGTTGAGGCTCGGTCGGCCTTTGTTATCGGAGTTAAAGCGACCCTTGAGCGTTTTGGTCATTTTGCGTCCGGAACTCAAAATTGAGATCATACGCTCTATTAACACACATAACACAAACAATCCCTTATTATCCTCAAAATATCCCCTTGAGAATAGGTGGGGCCCCTGATCCTCATTTAGGTAAAATAACCCAGGGGGCATTTTGGTCATTTTTATACGTCTGAAATTCGGGATTTGCGACTCTACGTGAATCGTTCCTAACCTCTCTTCTAATGTTATATTCCTTTGTTGAGATTATTCGGCCTCAAATCTTATGTAATAATTACCTACGATAATTCGGTAATTGAGTAATTTCTAATGACAGTAAAAATTACAGTAAAAATTGGGGCGTTACAAGGCCTAATTCGTCTTCCCCTTATCGAACCTATCCTTGAAGGCCTGTTCAGAGGCTTACTAGCACTATACTCACTGAGGGTCATATTAGTCAACCACAAGCTATTCATATGGCCCTTGCGGACATCATGGAATGTAACATCCTAATTTTTAACCCAATACTCTAGAACATAATTAGGTTAATCATTAGTCTGTTACGTCATAGCTTCCTTATTACTTTAAAATACTTAGCGGAAATACTGGTAAATTTTTTTTGAATCATAAAAGGAAAGTGAGCCGCGCGACACGATAGATAATAAAGCATGGATGGAAATAAAGCAAACATCTCAACATAACATAAAGCAAGTAGAGGCACATCACAGTGACACTGAACTGCATATTTATATATAATATGATATGCCCACTTATGTAGAGTGGGATTGAGTTTGATACATCTGGAATGGATAGCCTTAAGACAAAAGGAGGCTATCCAGGCCTAGTCAAAGCTCGGGCACCAGAACGCGACGGTCGTCTCCTACTGCGGGCCTCTCTGGAAAGGAGGGATGTACCCGATCTACTGGGCTATCTCGACTGGAGTGGCTACGCGCTGCATTAGTCGGGCATGAGCTCCACGGCGGGGAATCATCCTCACCCGTCGTCTATGTATCGGCTGAATGACAGAAGCCTCACTACCCTCCCCAACGTCCATCGGCACGGTGGGGGAGGATCCCTCGAAAGGTACTTGAGTGGCAGAGTCCTCTGAAGGGTCTGTCTCGGAGAATGATGAGGGCGAGCTGGGCACATACTATGGGTAGTCTCGGACGGCAGAAGCTGTCGGTGGGGTATGGCGGATCCGTTCCTCTCGAGGGCATGCGCGCTCGAACACGAGGTCGTCGTCGAAGGGTGAGGCAGGAGAGAATCGATGACTATGTACGGGGTGACTAAAGGGCCGTCCAACGAACATAAATACACGAACGACGTAGCGACCCACAAAATCGTATGACCCGTGGTCCAGATCATGATGCACCTCCCATGTTGGGGTGTCCATGAAAATCACGAACGTCGCCATCTGAAGACGTGACGAAAAGGAAGAGGTAGAGGGAGTAAGAATCTTGCTAAAGAATCTCAGTAGGGCCTCCTACTACCTAAGTATCATCATCTACGTCCTCAAGAACCTTGGGTTTAGTATACAAAATAAGTAAGCATGCATTACATCTATTTTTAGGTTTTAAATCATGATTAACCAAGGTCTGTTCATTTTAGCATGATTCTTAATGACATGGATGCAACATATTAAAGAATGTATGCATGGCTCTACTTAATACAAGAATAATCATTGTAACTTTAAGAACATCATAATAGTGGCATAAAGTGGCAATTAAATTCTCATATGGGAAACTTTGTGACATAAACATCATACTTTACTTCCTCATAGGCCACCCTAAAAGACAATCGCTCTGGGGGTGCTCAGCCAAACCGGTGTCACCCAGAATGTGTCACATCTCTAGGTTATGAGCTTATACCTTAACTAGTTGTCACTAGTTCTTACTTATCAATCCCGATAAGTGTAACATAATCATAAACATAATCCCGACTTATCTAGTACGGGCTAGAGGGCATTTCTTGGGGGTGCTCGGCCGAACCGGTGTCATCCAAGGATTCATCTTGGTACTGATGTCACATGAGTTCTCTGGAGGTGCTCGGCCGAACCGGTGTCATTCGAGAACTCATCTTAGTACCTCATAATAAAAATCTCATAGTTTTCTCAAAACTTTCTAAATCCCCAAATTTGGCAGAAATTCGGCAGCATAACTGCAGCATGCCGAATTTCTTCCAAATTCTGCTTTATGCCACATAAGTCATTCAAACATGCATCTCCATCATAATTTCATACATTCGCCTAATCATTCTCATACGTTCATAAGCAACATTAAAAATTCATTATGCTCTTGGTCCTACGGTATCTTATGCTTTGACCCTTACGGGCCTTAAACTTGTGATGTAATTAACCTATCATCTTCTATCAACCTTTTATGCACCTAAGGGTTCTCTTCTAATAGATCTCATTATTATTTATGCTCTGTATTAAATCTGAACAACATCATTCCTTAGGGGCAGCATTATAAACTTATAATTGTGGGGTTCTAAAACTTACGTTTTAGACCCATTCTTGGTTCTGTCTTTGCCTAAGGCGCTATAAGTTCGACCTAATCCAATTATGCGGCATTTCTATGCCTAAGAACTAATTATAAGGCATGTTCTCTACATTATAAGGTTGCTGGACAGATTCTAAAAATTAAATGTTCTAAGAGTTCTAGAATTGCGGTTTTATGATTTCTAGTTACTAGTTTCTCTATAGGTGCAAAAATTCAATCCTACTTCAATTGTAACCAAATTTTTCATGATTAAACAATCCTAATCTGATTATATTCCCATTGAAACAGTTTGGGCAGTGTCCAAAAATAAATGGGTTAAAACTATGCTAAATCTTGACTTTACGATTTTTCTAGAAAGTTAGTTTCTTTCCTATCATGCATAGAAATGCTCCTACCTCATCATACATAATTTTCACACATTCTAACACATCAAAACATCATCATACAGCAGCAAACTCATCATGGAAGAACCGAATATTAAGTCCCAAAAAGATGCATAACTTGATATTTTTAAAACACATAAGTTGCTAGTTTCTCTTGGAATCATTTTTAGGACTTCTAAGACTCTTTTGCAAACCATTTTATTTTGTAAAAGAGACTAAAACATCCTTGGGTCAGTGACCACTTAATCCCCTTTTTAAAAGAGTACTAAGTTCATGAATCTTGTTGGTTTTAATCTCATAAACTTCATGAGGCTTTAAATAGAATCTTAAAACTTAGATTGTTGGCCCTGTAGCTAGATGAATCTCCTTCCAAGTTCATCATCACTACATGGCCGAAATTATTCATTCAAAGAATGCCTCCACATTAGACTTTAACTTGAGATAAAATGGGCAAGTCTTTGAGCTCTAAGGTCTTTAGGTGATGACATAATTTAAACATGCTATGCACTTCATTTTTATTCTTCATTACAAAGTAAAGTGAGAGCTTAAAGTAAATATGCAAAACTTGAATATAAATATGCAAGGCTTGAAATAAATATGCGAGACTTGAAATATAAATATGCAAGTTCATTTCTTTATTTTAGTGCTCTAAGCCCAGCAACAATCGACTTTAAGGCCGAAATAGAAAGGCTTTGAGATTTAGTTAGATGATAGTGCAAGCTCTCATTTTAAATCTTTATGTTCTTTAGTGATGAAGAGTAAATATGCTAGACAAGAATGTAAATATGAGATACAATCCATTCTTTATCCTATAACTTTAAGTGATGGCTTGGAGATTAAATATGAATGCAAAGCTCAAAGTAAATATGTAATGCATAAGCTTGAATTTAAATATGAATGCTAGTCCATTTATTTCTTATTAGAGCTCATACAAGACTTTAAAGGAATTTAAACCTCAACCCAAACTTATCATGCCGAGATAAAGTAGAGACAAGAGTGAACCTCAAGGGTTCTTTAAAACACAAAGTTTCTTTTCTTGAGATGTGGTCATATATAACATTTTTATTAAAACTCAAGCTCTAGAGACCTCATTGTGATGAACACATAGTCACCATCTAGAAGCTCTTATCATCAAGCCATTGAGAACCTCATTGGCCAACATGGCCGAAAGTGTGAAGAAAGAAAGGAAAAGGAACCGAAACTTTTAAGAAGAAAAGGAAACATTTAAAACTCTAGAGACCATGATCTTGATGATGCATTAACACCAACATCATGAGTCCTCATCATTGAGTTCATGTAATCATTTTAAAATATCACCAAGGTGAAAGGTTTCAAGGTTCAAGAAGAAAGAACAAAAGAAAACATCTTTAACTTAAGAACAAAGATCAAGCTTTAGAGATTGTTCAAGTGATGGACATCACCACCATGAAACCTCATCATGAAGCTCTCATTCTCTTGTCCTCAAAGGCCCATGGCCGAAATGATAAAGAAAAAGGAGAGGGAGAGAAGTTCTAAAAAGATTCAAGAGAAACCATAAACATATAACTAGAGATGGAACTTAAATAAAGAAAATACTTGAAAGAAAATCCCTACCAAGTGATTTGAAGGTTGGGATAAGAGAAGAGGATGAAGAACTTGAAGACTTGAACTTGAGAGGAAAAGGAAACTTTGAAGTGCTCTTTGAAAACTTACACTTAGCAAATGAACCCAAAATGATGCAAGTTCACCCAAGCATGTTATTTATATAGAAATAAAACACATGCAAGGTGCAAGGAGGAGGAGGGAGTTTCGGCCATGAGGAGCAGCCCCATGAGTTCCATGAGGTGAGATGTTGTGATCTTGAGGCATGGTGAGGTATGGTTCAAAGTATGGTGAGGTATGGTTCAAGGTATGGCTCAAGCATGGTTCTTTGAGTGAGAAACAAATCAACAAGTGATGTAATTGAGGGAGAGAGGTGCGAAAGTACATCAGCCATGGGAGGAGGATTTCTTGCATTTTAATTGTGGTTTAGAGTTGTGTTTAGGTATATCTTTGATTAGGATTAAGATTAGGAATTTGTAAGAAAGTGTTTAGGTGAGGAAATGGGTAATCAAGGTTGTCAAGACACATTTAAGGAGTGTTCTTGCATCATTAGTGAGCTATAAACTCATTTTAGTGTATAAACAATTGTAGACACAATTCCTTGATTTAAGGAATTGGAGAGAGAAAACACTATTCAAGATTCCAAGAGTGAAATCTTGAGTTTTAGAAAGGAGATTTAAATCTAATCTAAGAAATCTTAGGTTCTAATTAATTTTAATAATTTATTTTGACTCTAGATCAATTATGGAAATTAATTAATCTTCGATTAGAGCCTAATATTGCTTAGGTTTGCTTAATTGCATCATTAAGCTCAAAAACACTATTCTAGGGGCAAAATCGTAATTTTGCACTAAAACTGCCCGGGACCACCGGGACTCAAACAGATGCTTTGGAACATGTAAAAACATTATTTTGAACCTCTACGGAAAGTTTCTTGCTCAAACGGCACATTTACCTGCGTAAAAACGCTATAGGGGTATTTTGGTCATTTTGACCCGAAACTGCAGAAAATGAGACTTTCGCCTCTGGAACCACTCAAGGGTCATTCAATCCCCTTCAAATATTGAGTTGGCCCTTCGAGGACTGCCGGGTCGGCCATCCTCGAATTCCGGGCCGAAAATGACCTCAGGGGCATTTTGGTCATTTTTCACTCAGACAGAAAATCGGGGCGTTACATGGAACATGTCTCACAATCGCTTGGAAGAACTAATCCTCTAAACCCTCTTAACAGCGGGATCATGCGAGCAGAATGTAGAACATCCTCTGTATACACAAAACTCACAACTGATAAGTAATCATAAGCATATAAATAATATAAACATATATATTTTAACAAAACCTAATAAATGATAGAATTACCTTCCATTCTGACCACCACATCTCTTTGACATCTCTCAAGATGTCAGTCCTTGTAGGCCATGTGTGGTTATACTTACTCTGTATCACCTCCATGATTCGATGGTAACCTTCAGTAAATGGATCAAAGCTATTATACATAGATGAAATAAATTAAAACAATGAAAATATTTTAAATATCATACACAATGCAAAATTAGAATGTCATAGAAAATATGTTTAAACTTACCTGTCTTTACTATCTAGCCTAATCTAGTAGAGCAATCTACCATCAAGCCCAAGTGGCCTACCATCTGGGCTGAGGGGCCTCCCATTTGGTTCTCGTGTATGTGAGCCATATTAAAATAATTAAACAGTCCATAAAAAGCATTACTTATATTGGGAAATTTAAAGTAATTTCGAAATATTATTGCATGTAGTATTTAACACCTTAGTTAATCTGAAAGTTCAAGGCTATTTTTATCATCACTTTGTTGTTGATCATTATTTGAATCATCACAACTACTATCACTTATTTCATCTTAATAATTTCTTATTGGGTTTTTACTTGTGTATTCAATTATGCCAATTATATCAAGGACTCTATTGCTCACTTCCTTTGTTAAGATTAATCGAGGTTAAAGAGTTTAATTCTCTAAAAGTTTTGAGCTCAATAAGATAATAAATGAACTTGCATCCATGTTTATGTTTCAAGCTCTTACATATCATGTTTAAATTTCAAGCCTTGCATAATCATGTTTAATTTCAAATCATTACCTTAAATCTTGAAGATAATAGTATGAATTTGCATCTTCATGTTTAAATTCCAAGTAATGTATTTCATGTTTATATTTCAAGTTATCATCTAAACTTTGAAGATCTAAAAATGAACTTGCATCTCTATATTTATATTTCAAGTATTGTATATCATGTTTATATTTCCAAGTTATCACCTTATAACGATAAAGATTAAAAATGGATTGCATAACATGTTTATGATTCTTGCTATCACCTAAATCTCTAAAGCTCAAAATCTATCTCTTTAATCTTAAATAGAAATTCTTATATTTAAATTCATTTAATTTTAGCCTCTTAATGTTCTTCGTATTGAAGTTGATTTATTTTATTTTTAAGGCTTTGATCTTGTCTTTAAATTACTCAAATAACTTTTCTCAAGCTTTTAGATTAAAAGAATTAGGTTAAATGACCTGATTTAAATAAAACAGTTAGGATGCTAATTCAAAAGGTTTGGATGTGTATAAATAACTTATAATTGATGTAAGAATTGTTTTTAGCATTTTTGAGATAAACTAGTAACTAGAAATGATCAAAACCATAATTTTATAAAGCTTCAGAGAATGAATTATCCAGATTAATTCCTCACTGATTTGATACTGATCATATTGTTTGTATACATAAGAATTATTAGTATTTGAAGTGAAAATTGTTTTTGGTATCTTATAGGTTGAAAAGAATAATTACAATTGTCAGTTTTGACCGTTTTGTAAAATGCGGAAAGTTGTGTTCTAAACTATCAATTATATAATTTTGGTCAAAGGATTTTAATTAGAGTTAGTAATGATATCTAATGTGTCTATATGTTTAAAATACCATTTATAATGTTTAGAAAAATTTTTAGAATCATTGGCTTTTGATAAGTGTCAAAAATGAGCAACTTTACACTTTGACCTCTAAAATGTGTTAAATTTAGTCTATGGCCCTAAAAGGTTTTTATGATGAGTTTAAATAGTTTCTAATAAGTTATATGCCTCTTGAAAGTATTGGTTAATGTTAAAGGCCTTTAGTTTGTGAGAATGTGTTAAAAGGGGTATTTACGTTTTGACCTGTAACCTTTGAGAAATTGCGATTTGACCCCTTTGGGGCTTAAGTGTAAATATTGATAATTTGATGAGATAAATGTGATTAATATCTTGTAGAGGCTATGTTCATGTATTGAAATTTATATGGCTTAGATGTATGTTATGTAATTTGAATTATGGCATGTTATATGTAACATCCTAATTTTTAACCCAATGCTCCTAGAACGTATTTAGGTTAAACATTAGTCTATTACCCTTTTAGTCTCATTCTTTAAAACCTTTCATTAAATACTTAGCGGAAGATACGAATAAATTTTCTTTTTCGAAACTTGAAAAACAAAACACGAGCCGCGCGCTAACTAAACAGTCGTCATAACCACATCGTGCAAGAAAAGTAATCATACCATTCATAATCATGAACATAGTATCATACATAACAATCATAATATCATCACTCTTTCATAAATACATAAATTACTAGCATGATTGTACCATTATTTACATCAAAACATGCCTATATATATGAAGTGATCCTTATCCACCTATGAGGTTGGATGAGTATCAATCCAAAAGCTAAACTATCTATGCTTCCATGGCGACCCTCTACTCCATTTGCTAGCATGACCCTTAAGCACGAGCTTTAGAAAAAGTCACAAACCTTATTGTAATCCTTGTCTAGAAACAACACGGAAGAAAAGAGAGGGATGAGAAACTCATTCAAGATTCTCAGTAGGGATTCCTGACTCTAACACAAGTGTCATCGTCGTCGTCCCCAGCCACCTTGGTTTTAATTATGAAAAAGGTGTACAGGCATGAGGATTAGTTTTAGACTTTTCAAATCTATTTATCCGAAGTGGGTGTCTTTTAGTATGAGTCTTCATGTCATGAATGCAACGGATATTTGATGAATGCATGGCAATACCATATGCACTTTAACATGAAATCCATAATACTTGGGCACATCATAAGGAAACATAAATCATATACGTGGCATAAAAGACATAGTACTTTTCATGTGACATCTTTCTCATAAGTCAAACTGTTGAATTCTTTTTCTTAAAGACCACCCTCTTAACATATCCACCAAAAATCCAACTGACTCACTGGCCCGGTGATAATCTGGTCACCAAACTATATCTCACCTATCGCCTAGGAATGAGCTCAATCCTAACTAGTCGTCACTAGATTTAATATGGGCTAATAGAGGGGGTATACATAACTTTCTTAGATCATCTATCTTTGGATCATTTCCTTCTTTGAAATGCTCTACTGGTATCTAGTACACAGCAAATTGTTCGCTTTGGCAAGCTCAATGTCAATACCCTCACGGATTTGTTTCCTTCCCATCGTAGCGAGAAGAATGCATCTTAGTGTTATATCACATCTGTTTTGGGGGTGCTCGGCCGAACCGGTGTTACCCAGAACCTTTCCTGGGGGTGCTCAGCCGAATCAGTGTCACCCAAGAGTTTTCGCAAACTTTTCTCAAATCCTCAAGTTTGGTGGGAAATTCGGCAGCGTAATGGTGTACACCGGATTTCCTTCAAACTTGCTTTATGCCATGAAACATATAAAGCATGCATAGCCATTCAACATCACCATAAGACATCAATGTCATATAGTCAAACTCATCATAGTATATACGTCATCACATCATTGCTTTAACATTCTTAAAAGATAACATGCTCCTAACCAGTTTGTCGGAATCAAGGACCGGGCTCAGCTAATGCATATGCTATGCTCAAGTCATTCTCATAATTAAACACACATTCTCATGTAACATTATATCTCATTATGCTCTTGAACCTACGGTGTCTTATGCTTTGACCCTTACGGGTCTTAGACGTGAGATATGATTATTCTATTGTTCTCTATCAACCTCTTATGCACCTAAGGGTTCACAACTAATAATTCTTACTAGCATTTAAGTTCATTAGTAAATCTGGGCAGCATCATACTCTAAGGGCAGAATTACACTTTAAGATTACGGGGTTCTAGAACTTACGTTTTAGACCCTTTCTTGGTTCTGTCTTCGCCTAAAGCACTATAAATTTGATCTAAACCAATTACGAGGTATTCCTAAGCCTTTGAACTAATTATAAATCATGTTTACTACATTATAAGGGTGCTGTACAGAATCAGAAAATTAAATGTTCTAAGAGCTCTAGAATTGCATTTTTATGGTTTTCTAGTTGCTAGTTTCTCTATAGGCTCTAAAAATCAATCCTACATCAAATGTTACCAATTTTTTCATATTTAAACAATCCTAAACTGAAGGTTAACATACTAAAATAGTTTTGGCAAAAGCTAAGAATTAATGGGTCAAAACTATGCTAGAACTCAACTTTGTGGTTTTTCTATAAAGCTAGTTTCTTCCCTAACATGCATAGAAAGGCTTCTACCTCCACATACATAATTTTTACACATTCTAACATGTCAAAACATCATCATACAGCAGCAAACATGTCATGGTAGAACCGTACTCATATACGTACACATCATGCATAAAATCTCATTTTCAACAAGCATAGGTTACTAATTTCTCCTTGAATCGTCTTAGGACTTCGAAAACCCTTTTGCAAAACATTTTATCTTGTAAAAGAGGCTAAGAACAATCATGGGGCAGCAACTAATTTAAAACACTCTTGGAAGAGGTTTAATTTACAAATCTTGTTGATCATGACCTTATAGAACTCTTAAAAACATAGGAAAACTTTTGAACATAGATTGTTGGCCCTTGCAACTAGATGAAACTCATTTTGAGTTTATCCACATCACATAGCCAAATTTACATCCTTGGGGGTGTTTCTATAATCAAAGTTTAACTTGAGATAATGAGGGCAAGTCTTTGAGCTCTAGGTTCCTTAAGTGATGACAAAATATAAACGTGCTATGCATTCCATTTTATTCTTCATTATAAAGTAAAGTGAGAGCTTCAAAGTAAATATGGAATGCAAGAACTTGAAATTAAATATGCAAGGCACAAAGTAAATATACGAAACTTGAAAGTAAATATGCAAGTTCAATTCTTTATTTTAGTGCTCTAGGTCCAGCAACAATCGACTTTAAGGCCGAAATAGAAAGGCTTCGAGATTAATTAGGTGATATGCAAGCTCTTGTTTTAAATCTTTAAGTTCTTTAAGTGATGACTTGAAATATAAACATGCAATGCAAGACTTGAACTTAAACGTGATAATGCAAGTCCTTTTCTTTAATCTTTAGAGTTTAGTGATAACATAGGAAGGTAAATATGAGATGCAAGAGCTTGAAATATAAATATGAGATGCTAGAAATATAAATATGCAAGTTCATTTTTATATCTTTACTAGAGCTCTTACAAGACTTTGAAGGAACTTAAGCCTTAACCTGAATTTATCACAACAAGCTAAAGTAAACAAAATATCATTCCTTGAAGCAAAATCATAAATAGCATTTTTGTTAAAACTCAAGCTCTAGAGGTCTCATTGTGATGAACACATGGTCATCATCTAGAAACTCTCATCATCAAGCTTTCATATTGAATCACCAATGATGGCCAAAATCTTAGAAAAAGAAAAAGGAAAATGGGGCTGAAGCCATGAACAAGAAAAGAATCATTTTGAAACTCTAGAGACCATGATCTTGATAATGTATTAACACCAAGATCATGTGTCCTCATCATTGAGTTCATACACTTATTTTAGAACAACATCAAAGTAAAGTTTTCAAGATAAAAAGAAAGAAACTAAAAACATTTTTTCCTCAAGAACTAAGATCAAGTTTTAGGGGTTGCTCAAGTGATGAACATCATCATGCAATCCCCATCATCAAGCTCTCATTTCCAAGCTCCCCAAAGGCCCTTGGCCGAAAATGAAATAGGAGGCGGAGAAGAAGTTCTAAAAGATTCAAGAGAAACCATCAAGTCAATGACTAAATAAAAACGTTTAAATGAAAGAAACATTTAAAATAAAATCCCTACCAAGTGAAATGATGTTGAGGAGGATGAAGAAGATGAAGAAGTTTGAAGAAGAAGAACTCTTGCTCTTTGAGAGAAAAGGCAAGCTTTGAGTGCTCTAAATTTAGCAAATGAACTAAAGGTGTTTCAAGTTCACTCAAGTGTGATATTTATAGAGAAATGAAACAAATGAAAGGTGCAAAGGGAAGAGAAGGGTTTCGACCAAGGCAAGGCAGCCCATGAGGTCCATGAGGTGAGATGTTGTGATCTTTGAGGCATGGTAAGGTATGATTCAAGGTATAGTGAGGTATGGTTCAAGGTATGGTGATGTATGGTTCAAGGTATAGCTCAAAGTATGGCTCAAGGAGTGCTTAAAATTTAAAACATGTGATGAAATTTGGATGATGTGGCCGAAATGAATCAGCCATGGGGGAGGGATTTCTTCCATTTAATTGTGGTTTAGAAGTGTGTTTAGGTGTGTTTTAGATTATGTTTAAGATTAGGAATTTATAGGAAAGTGTTTAGGTAAGGTAATGGTTAATTAGAGGCTTATAAGACTAGATTCAGGAGGTAATCTTACTAAATTAATGGAGTCAAACTCCATTAACTAGGAATCCAATGCCAACATGTTTCCTTGATTTAGGGAATTGGAGAGAAAAAATACTATTTCTAGATTCCTTTCTCAAAGAATTAAAACTAGAAAAGAGTTGAGTTTCTTTAAGAAATCTTAGGTTCTAATTAACATCAATTAATTATTTTAATTTAAATTAGTAATTAGAATTTACTAATCTTTAATTAGAGCCTAATATTGCTTAGGTTTTACTAATCATATCATTAGGCCCAAAATGCACTATGTAAGGGCAAAATCGTAATTTTGTACAAAAATTGCCCGGGACCACCGGGACTTAAACAGATACTTTTAAATACCTGAAAACATCATTTTAAACCTTTGGGGAAAGTTTCAGGTTCAAACGGTACCTTTACCTGCGTAAAAATGCTATAGGGGTATTTTGGTCATTTTGACCTGAAACTGCAGAAAACAAGTTTTCGTTTCCGAAATCACCCCAGGATCATCTAATCGCCTTCAAACATTGAGTTGACCTTTTGAGGACTGCCGGGCCGGCTATCCTCGAATTCCGGGTGGAAAATGACCTCAGGGGCATTTTGATCATTTTCTCTCAGACAGAAAAATCGGGGTGTTACATTATAGTTATGTTTGATTCATTGAGATGCATAATTTCATGAAGTTTTATGAGCGTGAAACATTAATATGATGAGTTATTCATGTTTGCATCTCTATATAATATGCTAAGATTAAAGGTGACATAAGACAGATGGAAATAATCCTTTAGACTCCCTGAATTAAAGTTATGAGAGGTGATCCAAATAGGAAGTGATCCTTTGGACTCCCCGAATTAAAAGTTATCAAAAGTGATCCTAATGCCCCCTATCCTGCACCTTAAAAGTTGGGAATTTAACTTATCAAAAGGGATAAGATTACGCTAGTGACGACTAGTGAGGTATGAGCTCATAACCTGGAACTCTCGAGAAAAGAAAGAATATGGGGCGGCCCCCAAGGAAAAAAGAATAAGAAGTTTAAGTCACCTGTAAGAATGATGATCATGATTCTATGTTCATTATATCATATGCACTGTTTTATGAATTCTGTGATATTTTGTATATGATATTGACATGCATTCATGATTAGTATGTTATATTCATGACATTAAGATTCATGCTAAAAGATATGGGCCTCGGCTAAAGGTATTTAAAACTTAATAAATGAACCTTATATATATGTCCACTATTTTTATAATAAAACCCGAGATTCCTGGGGACGATGACGATGACACTTGCGTTAGAGTCGGGAAGCCCTACTGAGATTCTTGTATAAGTTTCTTATCCCTCTTCTTTTCCGTGTCGTCTCCAGACAAGGATGATGGAGTAGTTCGTGATTTTCTTTGGGACATGGACAAGGAAGCTACGTTATAAACAAGAGATTTACTGGGGATAGTTTCCCTTTGGATATTTTCCTTTAGAGTGATCACATCCCATTTATCAATTTGTATTCTATTGATGGATATATATTGATGTCCTTTATGTTTAGAGGACGTCGCTAATATGATATAACTCTGATGTAATAATATTGTTTGTGTCATGTTATAGTTTATATATATATATATTGTGATGTTATAAGTTTCTATGACTTGTCTTTATCCTTTCTTATTTATAGGTAAGGCGAATGGCATTAATTACTTAGCATATTCGGCTCACGTTTGGTATTTAAGTTTAAAAAAAAATTACCCGTATTTTTACTAAAGCAATTTTCAAAAACTTAAGTTAATGACTGGAACAAAAGAGTAATAACTAATAATTAACTTAAATGCGTCCTAGGTGTATTGAATTAAATATTAAGGTGTTACATTTTGGTATTAGAGCAATTTGGTTCTCAAGGAGCCTGAGGATTGGACTGACTATTCTTCTCAAGCATAATGCGATAGTTATGTCATGTGTAGTTGTCTTGTTAGAATAAGCTATAGGATAGAGATGCATAACTACTGTATTTTGAGGTGCCATGGTAACTAGCTCACTTAACATTAAGTATTGAGCATGATCACCTTAGTGTTTGTTGTTTTGTGTGCTCAAGAACCAATGGCACCCCCAAGACAGAATAGGACTTCAAACGGTGACGAGCAGAACAATGCAATTGCTGAAGCTCTGAGGGACATGGCGAAGGCCATGCAAATGATGTTCAAAAGAATGGATCACCAAGGCGAAAATGAACGCCGTTCTGTTACTGCTGAGGGCCTTGAGCACATCCAATTTGGAGAATTCCTATAACATCCCCTGCTATTTTATGGATTGACAACTGCCCCCACATACCAACACGGGTCTTTTCAGCGTGCTTTGTCCTCACTTACATGCTTCTTGGGAAAACTTCCCCTAGAGGTCACCCATCCCAAAATTGCTCCAAGTCAAGCACACTTAACTATGGAGTTCTTTAGTGATGGGATACCAAAAAAAAGATGCATCTTGTTGGTATAGGTAGTACAAATCAATTCATATAAGCCCTCCTTAACTGTATAGTCCCATACCTACATAGTCTCAGGATCCCTTTTATTTGAGTGTGTAATCGGTTCATTCATGTACCCCTCTGCATGGAAGTCTACCAGAAGCCGCTCCATGTCTGTGCCTTCTTTTTGCACCGGTGATCACTCCCCAACTTCATTCCCGGGCAATACATGCCTACTAGTTTCCACTTGGTTTGTCCCCGAACTACACCATCCTGGGAGAGGTGCAGGCTCTGATACCAAATAAAGCCAAAGAATGGATTAAAGCCATGGAGAAGATTTTCTCGGTTCTTCCTTGCACTGAGACCCAAAAAGTAGCTTTTATTACTTACATGCTGGAAGCTGATGCAGAATTCTGGTAGGTTGGCACCGAGGGATTGTTTGAAGCCTCTCAGGTCGAAGTTACCTAGGAAGTTTTTAAGGAGGCCCTTTATTACAAGTATTTTCTTGTTTCTATGAGGAATGTAAAGGAGTTAGAGTTCATGGCACTCAAACAAGGGTCCATGAGTGTAGCAAAGTATACAACAAAGTTTGAAGAGCTCTGTAAATTTTCCACCATCTATCCATGTAATCTTGATGAAGCTTGGAAGTGCATGAAGTATGAAGGAGGGTTACATGGAGACATTGAAGCTGTCGTGGGACTCTTGGAGATCAGGGATTATGCAACCTTGGTAAACAAGTGTCGTCGTGTAGAGGACTCCAATAAGAAGCTAGCAGTTGCTCAATCTGCTAAGAATACTCCTAATAAAAGGCTGGCCCTTGAAGACCAAGACTATGAGGATGACCCACCCTTGAAGAAGCGGTTTCAATCAAGCCACATAAGGATAAACAGCAACATCAGTCAAGTTCATGCCCAAAATGTGGAAGAGATCATGGGGATAGACCTTGCTTGGCTAGACAAAAAGTGTGTTATTGCTACGAAAAGCCAGGACACAAGATTTAGGAGTGTCCGGATAAGCATTCAAAACCAACTACAAAGCCACAACAATAGAGTAGGATCTTCACCATAAGTGCTGAAGGGACGTCACCACCCAAGAATGCGACCTAAGGTAGGAATGTTTAGGATTTGATTAAATTGTTTGAACTAAGTGTGAGTTCCTTGTTTGATTCATGAATTTGTCTTTTCAAATTATTTTCAAATGAATATTGAAGGCAAAATTCTTTTTAAGGTGGGTGGTAATGTAACACTCGAAAAATTATTTAAAAATTAATTTGCGCTTTAATAGTCTTAATTTCAAAAATCGATAGTTTTAGCAATGATGAGGACAGTCCAACGGATTTGTAAAACAAAATGTGAATAGTAACCTTGTGGGCCCCATGGGTTTGTCGGGATAGCCGAAATTCTAGAATTAGCACCCGAAGATACCTGAAACTGAGAAAATATAGGGTTAAGGATAGAAATGAAGTTTTATACGTAGAATTAATTTCTGGGTAATGTTTGATTACCCGGGTACAATGTTTTACCTGTTTGGTGAAATTTCGGTGTGCGATTTTTAACACCGAAAACTAAGTTAATCTTTACAAAAAGAAAGATCTTATCCATTTATATCAAATGAATGGCTAAGATTTGATCTTGAATTACAAGATTCAATCCTAGCCATCCATTTTGTTTTCTTAGATTATGAATTATCCAAATATAATATAAGATATTCATGGCATTTAATATAAAGATTAACACAAGTTAAAGCTTCTTTAAGAAGCCAAAAGGTTCAGCCATCACCTGCAGAAGGTAGCAACTCCATTTTCATATTTCAAAGAGCTCTAAGCTTCCGTTCAACTCTCACGAACACTAGCCTAGAGTTGTTAAAATTTCCAACTTCCTTCACTAAACTTGTTCTACACCTTAATATCTACAAATCTAACCGATTAAAATCTCAATTCTCCATCAATACTCACATTGATACCTCACTCCTTCACTGATTTAGGAAGATTTTAGGTGTGATTTGAGAGCTTTGAAGTGAAGGCAATCCATCTTGGAGCATTTCAGAGCTAAAGACACACTAGTTTCCAAGAGTAAGGTTTTATTTGTTCTCTTTTCTTCCAAAATTTGTTTCTAATTTTTCTGATTGGTTTGGTTGGAAATTCTAGATGTATTGATTGACGATAGATAGATATTGATATGTTTAATTTGGTGGAGTATTTGGATGATGTTAGAAATCATTTTTGTTAAAAGAGATTTTGAACCGTGTTGCTGGAATTTTCGGTTTTTGTATAGATAGTATTTGTTCATGAATTTTCTGGTATAGTTGTGGGTATTTTTATGATCTAGGAAAATTATATGTTGAATTTAACATCCTAAGGCAATTCCATGATTTTTCTTGGGTCATGTTAAGGATTTTCTCATCTTAAAAAAAAAAAATTCATGTTGCTTGAACATTGTTGCTGGAAAATCCTGTTTTGAAGCAAATAAGGAAGTTTGTCGAATATTTTGACCTACTTAGAGATCTTCGATTCAGCTGAAAATTTTATGTGATGTAGCTAACTTGTAAAGGTGTCTCCAGTAAAATTTTAGAGGTATTCTGGGAACTTTTATTATGTTTAAGAATGCATGAACTGAGATTGTAACTATGTTGCCTTGGATTTTGGGAACTGAAGCTATGATTTTGTGTAATTTTGTTACCATAGGAAATAATTTAATTATCCTTTGAAATTTTTATAGGGTGTAGATAACATCTCAAAGTGTAAACATGATTTTTATTCTGGATTTATTCAATCATTTTCCAGGGTTAAAAATTATGAGATTTTGGTTCTAAGCTGAGGCTAAGTGGTTTCTGACCACCAAGCTTGTCTAATTTTTTTAACGTAGTTAGAGAACTCTTTTTGCTTTGAAATTTTTATGGAAACTTGTGGACACATTAAAGTTCACAGGTAATTTTTATAGCCTTAGATTTTATGGTTTGAAATGCATAATAAATTGTGCTATTGAACATGTGAAATCTGCCATTGTGCTGAAAATGAATTGATGTTTTGAATTCATGAAATAATGGCCTCTTGTACTAGTATGACATGAGCACATAATGTGAATACGAATAATTGAGCATGTGAGCTTATTGATGAGGTTAGGCACACATACATATGAATGCTTATTACAATTATTCATATGCAAAAGAAAATCATAAGATTATATTTCTTGGGCTGGAGAAAGTAAATCCGGTCTGTTGGGAAAAGTAAACCTGACTACTAAGAAGAGCATAAGATTTGTAACTCTTAGGCTGGAGAAAGTAAATCCGGTATGTCGGGGAAAGTAAACTTGACTACCTTTGAATTGAGTCGGGGAAAGTAAACTTGGCTAGGAATAGGTCTGTGTGAGAATTGGAGAAAGTAAATCCAATGATCATGTATAGGAATGAGCTCAGTCCTAAAAAGCAGTCTATTACCCATTATTGCTACACTGAGGACGGCAATACGTAACGCTTAGACATGACAAGATTAGTCAAGGGCCAAGACAAGTTGAAGCAGAAATTGTTTTATGTAGTCTTTTATCTTATGTGCTAAGTAGAGAATTTTAGTATCGATATTGAGGCCAATATGTTTAAGTTGTGAGTTAGCAGTACATGGTTTATATGATGTTGAGTAGTATGAAATGTGCAAATTAGGTGATTGAATAATAAAAGACACCTACTTCGGAAGAATGGTTTTAGACCTTTAAAATGAACCTTTGATATATGTTTCATGCTCACATTTTATTAATAAACCGAAGTGGCAGGGACGATGAGGACGACATTATGATTGTGTATTTGGGGAGTTGCCTTACTAAGAATTGTATAATTCTCACCCCTATGTCTTTGTGTTCCTGTCGTCTTTAGGTTGATGCGGAGAACTGAGAGGCTGTTACGCAAAAGAACTCGGAAGTGCAATGGTGTAGTAGTTAATGTTTTTATTATGTTGTATTTAGTGGAATGAAATATGTATGTAAATATGTTAGAGAACAAAGGTGTGTTAAAGCTCATAGAAGAGCTTCCCTTATGTACTTAACTTTATATTAAATAAATGTTTTGGTTTCGTTGCTATATATTTTAATAAAATTACGACATAGTTAGCTCACGAATCAATTGAGCTTGCTATAGATAATTAAGAAAGGTCCGCTAAACTATAAGTAACAACTCTTGAGTCCAATGTCATGGCTTAAGACTGATATTGTACTTGAGGGGATGTTACAAATGATATCAGAGCCTGCACCTCTCCCAGTATGGTATGGTTCGGGGACGAACCAAGCCGAAGCTAGTAGGCATGTAACGCCCAGGGATTGTGAAGTTGGGAAGTGATTGCCGGTGCAAGAAGGCACAAACAAGGAGCGGCTCTCGGCAGACTTCAAAAGCGGAGGGGTACATGAATGAACCGATTATACACCGGAATGAGAAGGATCCTGAGACTGCATAGGTATGGGACTATACAGTTGAGGAGGGCTTATATAAATTGATTTGTACTACCTATACCAACAAGATGCATCTTATTTTTGGTAGCCCATCACTAAAGAACTCCATAGTTAAGCGTGCTTGACTTGAAGCAATTTTGGGATGGGTGACTTCCTGGGAAGTTTTCCTAGGGAGCGTGTGAGTGAGGATAAAGTACGCTGAAAAGACTCGTGTTGGTTTGTGGGGACAGTCGTCAATCCATAAAGCAGCAGGGGATGTTACAAATGGTATCAGAGCCTGCACCTCTCCCAGTACGATATGGTTCGGGGACGAACCAAGCGGAAGCTAGTGGGCATGTAATGCCCGGGGATTGCGAAGTCGGGGAGTAATCGTTGGTACAAGGAGGCACGGACAAGGAGCGGCTCCTAGAAGACTTCGAAAGTGGAGGACTACATGAATGAACTGATTATACACCCGAATGAGAGGGATCCTAAGATTGTATAGGTATAGGACTATATAGTTAAGGAGGGCTTATATGAATTGATTTGTACTACCTATATCAACAAGATGCATCTTCTTTTCAGTAGCCCATCACGAAAGAACTCCATAGTTAAGCGTGCTTGACTTGGAGCAATTTTGGGATGGGTGACCTCCTAGGAAGTTTTCCTAGGAAGTGTGTGAGGACAAAGCACGCTGAAAAGATCCGTGTTGGTTTGTGGAGACAGTCGTCAATCCATAAAGTAGCAAGGGATGTTACAAATGCTCTCATGTAACATCTGGGGATGAAGTCGGGGAGTGATCGCCGGTGCAAAAAGAAGGCACGGACAAGGAGCGACTCCTGGCAGACTTCTAAGTGGAGGGGTACATGAATGAACCGATTACACACCCGAGGGAGAGGGATCCTGAGACTGTGTAGGTATGGGACTATACAGTTAAAGAGGGCTTATATGAATTGATTTGTACTACTTATACCAACATGATGCATCTTCTTTTCGGTAGCCCATCACTAAAGAATTCCATAGTTAAACTTGCTTGACTTGGAGCAATTTTGGGATAAGTGACTTTCGGGGTAGTTTGCCTAGGAAGCGTGTGAATGAAGACAAAACACGTTGAAAAGACCCGTGTTAATTTGTGAGGACAGTCATCAATCCATAAAGTAGCAGGAGATGTTACAAATGGTATTAGAGCAAAAGGAGTTCTTTAATTATGTTAACAAAATTAGACAAGCTTGATGGTCAGAAACTACTCAGCCACAGCTTAGAACCAAAATCTCATATTTTTTAACCCTAGCAAATGATTGAATGAATCCAGAATAAAAATCATAGTTACACTTCGAGATGTTATCTACACCCTGTAAAAATTTCAAAGGATAATTCAATCATTTGCTATGTAACAAAATTATACAAAATCACAGCTTCAGTTCCCAAAATCCAAGGCAGCATAGTTACAATCTCAGTTCATGAATTTTTAAACATAATAAAAGTGCCAAGAATGCCTATAAAATTTTATAGAGACACCTTTACAAGTTAGCTACATCACATAAAATTTTCGACAAACTTCCCTACTTGCTTCAAATCGGGATTTTCCAGTAACAATGTTCAAGCAACATGAATTTTTTTTAAAAAGATAAAGTCCTTAACATGACCTAAGAAAAATCATGGAATTGCCTTAGGATGTTAAATTCAGCATATAATTTTTCTAGATCATAAAAATACCCACAACTTTACCAAAAAATTCATGAACAAATACTGCCTGTACAAAAACTGAAAATTCCAGCAACACGGTTCAAAATCTCTTTTAACAAAAATGATTTCTAACATCATCCAAACACTCCACCAAATTAAACATATCAATATCTATCTATCTTCAATCAATACATCTAGAATTTCCAACCAAACCAATCAGAAAAATTAGAAACAAATTTTGGAAGAAAAGAGAACAAATAAAACCTTACTCTTGGAAACTAGTGTGTCTTTAGCTCTGAAATGCTCTAAGATGGATTGCCTTCACTTCAAAGCTCTCAAATCACACCCAAACTCTTCCTAAATCAGTGAGGCAGTGAGGTATCAATGTTGTAACATCCTAATTTTTAACCCAATACTCTAGAACATATTTAGGTTAATCATTAGTCTGTTACTTCATAGTTCTCATTTAACTTTGAATTACTTAGCTTAAAAATTCGGGTAATTTTTTTTTTGAAATAAAAGTGAGAGCCGCGTGATGCGATAAGCGGTAAACCATGCAAAGTGAAACAATCGTCTCACAATCATCATAACATAAGGCACATCATGAACATCACTGAATATAATCTCATATATATATATAACTTGCCCACTTATAAGTGTGGGACTTAATTCAAGATAAAGGGAAATACAACTCTAAAACATAAACATAATCTACTCCCCCTACCCGAAAGTGCATCTAATAGGATAACCTCTAAACAAAAGAAGGTTTATCCCCATCTAAATGGTGTGTGTCTAACCGGTACTCCATCTGACGATCGGGCTACCTCCTCATCAAGGCCCATCTCGCTAACGAGGCAGATATCCCGAAATCGGGCAGCTCCTCGGACGGAAGAGCGGAATCGGGATCGAGGGTGACTCTACCAGATGGTCGCATCTTCCGCCGTCGCGTAAGTCGCGGGCTGAGTCACGGTATCCTCACCGCCTCCCTTTATCCTGTGGTGGAGAGGGGGCAGCAGTCCTCGCTATACGTAGATGGGTAGGCTGTCTCTGGATGGGTCGGTCTCGCGGAAATAGGTCCGGGCACATAGTCGGGATAATCTCGCATGGCTAAGGCGGCGGCGTCTCACGGAGTACTTCTTCTCGCGCGACGCGCCGTGACGCCAAAACCCGCCGCCGCCGCCATAGGTGCGCGGGAGAAGGGATGGGTGTGCACCCGGATGAGCGGGCTGCCCTACAAACATGAAAATCCGCACCGCACGCCTCAGGTATGACCGTGAGTCGGGTCATAGTGCACCTCCCATGCTCTGGTGTCCATGAATGCACTAACGCCGCCATCTCAAGACGCAGACGGAAAGAAAGAGATGTAGGAGTGAGAATCTTACTAAAGAATCTCAAGAGGCCTCCTACTACCTAGGTGTCATCATCTACGCCCGGTGAACCTTGGGTTTAATTATATGAAATGATCAACATGCATTTAGTTCATTTTAAACTTCAAAATATACTTTAGCCAAGGTCCGTTTCATTTTAGGATGATCTTAATGTCATGAATGCAACATATCGGAAAATGTATGCATGGCACTACCTAATGCACATACATAAACATAACATCAAGCATCATCATCATTGGTGGCATAAAGTGGCAATAGTAATATCATATGGGACAAAACATAGTGACATAATCATAATCATGAACTTTTCTTCCTCATGGGCCACCCTAAAAGACAATCGAATCGGGTGCTCGTGGCCAACCGTGTCACCTGAACGTGTCATACATCTAGGTTATGAGCTCATACCTTAACTAGTCGCTACCTAGTTCTTACTTACCACTTAACGATAAGCGATTCATAAATCCCGACTATCTGAGTACGGGTTGGGGCAAATCTCTTAGGGTGCTAACCGAACCGGTGTCACCTAAGAGTATAAAATGGTACCGATGTCACATGAGTTCTATGGAGGTGCTGGCCGAACCGTGTCATCCTAGAACCCATCTTAGTACCTTAATTTTCAAAATCTCTTTAAGTCCCCAATTTGCCAGAATTGCACACAAACGGTCATTACACCGAAGTTTTTCCAAATTTGTCGGAAATTCGGCCAAAAACGGTCTATTACACCGATTTCCTTCCAAATTTGCTTTATGCCACATAAACATATAACCTCATAAATTCTCATATGAATAACATCATCATCATTAGCATACTTCATGCATCATCATACATCATTCAAACGCTTACCCTCACTGTAGTTTATGCTTTGACCTCTTACGGGTCTTAATCTTGAGATATAGCTCTCTAATATCCGCTGCCATATTTTATGCCCCTAAGGCTCATATTAAACATCATTCTTCATTCTCATGTTCATACTTAAATCTGAATAGCATAGGACAGAATCTCTAACTTGTTTTTACTGGTTCTAGAACTCACGCTTTAGACCCTTTCTCGTTCCGCTACCTAAGGCGCCATGCATTAAATCTAAATCAATTATGAGACATTCCTATGCTTAAGGACTAATTATTAATCATGTTTATCATGTTGTAAGGGTGCTGGACAGATTCCAGAAAATTAAATGTTCTAAGAGTTCTACATTTGCATTTTTACGGCTTTCTAGTTACTAGTTTCCCCAGAGGTGCTAGAATTCAATTCTAACTCAAATGATACCAAGTTTTTCATGTCTATAGAATCTAAATCTGATTATGTTCCCATTAAAACAGTTTGGATTGGTTCTCTAAACAAATGGGTCAAAACTATGTTAAATTCTAGCTTTACGGTATTTCTAGTTAGCTAGTTTCTTACCTATCATGCATAGGTTTGTTCTACATCATCACATGATATTTTCACACATTCCAACACATTAAAACATCATCATACAGCATCACATTCATCACATCAGAACCGAAACATCTTGCCTCAATAAGAGAATTAAATTGACATTTCTAGGTACATAAGTTAACTAGTTTCTCTTGGAATCAATTTAGAATTTCTAAAACTCTTTGCAAGACATTTTAAATCACAAGAGGCTAAGGAAGCCTTAGGTCACTGACTAAAACATATTCCATCCCCTAAAAGAGATTGGAATCACAACTTATAATCTACATAACCTTATAAAGAATTGTCAAACTTTAAGGAAAACTCAAAACATAGGCTATTGGTCCTAGTAGCTAGATGAAAACTCATTGCAAGTCCATCTTCACTACTTAAAAAAACATACATTCAAAGTGTGTGGTTTGCATTTAAACTTTAACTTGGAATGAAATGGGCAAGTCTTTGAGCTCTAGGTTCTTAAGTTACTTACATAAACTAAACGTGTTTCATGCTCTTCATTTTAATCTTGCTTTCAAGGTAAAGTGATGACTTGAAATTAAATATGCAAGGCATAATTTAAACGTGTAAACTTGAAAGTAAATGTGCAAGCATAATCTTAAACGCAAGCTTGAAAGTAAAGATGCAAGATTCAATTCTTTATTTTAGTGCTCTTGGCCCAACAACAATCGACTTTAAGGCCTAAATAGATAGGTATTCGAGAAATTAATTAGGTGATAATGCAAGTTCAATTCTTTATTTTAGTGTCTAGGCCCAACAACAATCGACTTTAAGGTCTAAATAGAAAGGCTTTGAGAATTAAGTTAAGTGATGATACAAGTTCCATTTTAATCTTTATGTTCTTAGGTGATGGCTTGAAAGTAAAGATGCATAGCAAGAATGTAAATATGGATGCAAGCATAAAATAAATTATGCAAGTTCATTTTATCTTTCTAGAGCTCTTAACAAGACTTTAAAGGAACTTAAACCTCAACCCAAACTCATCAAACCAAGACAAGGTAAAAGTCTAGAGTTCTTAGAACTCAACATAACATATTTAGAAAATCAAACATCTAGCATGAAAAGGAAAGGTAATGGCCGAAACTTCAAGGAAAGAAAAGAAATGTTTGAAACTCTAGAATCCATGATCTTGGTGACATACAAACACCAACATCATGAGACCTCATCATTGAGTCATTAGAACCATTTTGAAATAACATCAAAGTTAAAGTTCTCAAAAGTTCAAGAAAGGAAAATCTTAGGAAACACTTTTTGCTCAAGAACAAAAATCAAGCTCTAGAGTTTGTTTCATGATGAACATCATCATGAAACTCTCATCATCAAGCTCTCATTCCTTTATTCTCCAAGGCCCATGGCCGAAAATGAAAAGGTAAGGAAAGAAAAGAAGTTCTAAAAAGAATCAAGAGAAACTATGAACATTAAGCTTAGAACAAGAACTTTAAAGAAAGAATACATGAAAGAAAATCCCTACTTGGTGTGATGAACTTGAAGATGGAAGAAGAAGATGAAGATGATGAAGAACTTGAAGAACTCCAAGAACTTGAAGAACACAAAGACTTTGAGAGAAAAAGAAAAGCTTTGAGTGTTTCCTAAACTTAGCAAATGATCTAAAAGTCGTGCAAGCTCCTCAAGGCATTCTATTTATAGAGAAATGAAACAAATGGAGAATGCTCATGGGTGAGGATGGCTTCGGCCATGAGGTGCAGAATGGAGGCTCTCCATGAGTTCCATGAGGTGAGATAATGTGTTCTTGAGGCATGGTGAGGTATGGCTTAAGGTATGGTGAGGTATGGTTCAAGGTATGGCCTCAAGCATGGTTCTTTGAGTGAGAAAATAATTAAACATGTGGTCAATGGGGAGTGGGCTGGCTAAATGCATCAAGTCAAGGGAGGAGAGTTTCTTGCATTTTAATTGTGGTTTAGAGTTGTGTTTAGTGTATCTTTGTTATGCTTAAGATTAGGAATTTGTAAGAAAGTGTTTAGGTAAGGTAAATGGGTAATTAAGGTAGTCTAGACATAATTAAGGAGTGGTCTTGCACCATTAGAGGGTTAAATCCTCAATTTAGAGTTTAAACAACTCTAGACTCATTTCTGATTTAAGGAATTGAGAGAGAAAACACTATTCATGATTCCAAGACTAGGAATCTTGAGTTCTAAAAAGGGATTTAAGTTTAATCTAAGCAATTTTAGGTTCTAATTAACTTTAATAAATTATTTTGACTCTAGATTAATTAGGGAAATAAATTAATCTTCGTTTAGAGCCTAATATTGCTTAGGTTTGCTTAATTACGTCATTAAGCTTAAAAACACTATTCCAGGGGCAAAATCGTAATTTTGCACTAAAACTGCCCGGGACCACCGGGATTTGAACAGATACCTCTAGACACATGAAATCATGTTTTTAAACCTTCTGGGAAAGTTCCGGCCCAAACGGCACTTTACCCGCCAGAAAAACGCTTATAGGGGTATTTTGGTCATTTTGACTAAATCAAGTGAAAACTAAATTTTCGCTCCGAAAGCATTCAAAGGCCATTCAATCCCTTCAAACATTGAGTTGACCTTCGAGGATGACTCGAAGTTGGTTACCCTCGAGTTCGGGTCAGGAAATGACCTCAGGGGCATTTTGGTCATTTCCCTCGGACAGAAAAATCGGGGTGTTACAAATGTGAGTATTGATGGAGAATTGAGATTTTAATCGGTTAGATTTGTAGATATTAAGGTGTAGAACAAGTTTAGTAAAGGAAGTTAGAAATTTTAACAACTCTAGGCTAGTGTACTTGAGAGTTGAATGGAAGCTTAGAGCTCTTTGAAATATGAAAATGGAGTTGCTGCCTTCTGCAGGAGATGGCCGAACCTTTTGGCTTCTTAAAGAAGCTTTAACTTGTGTTAATCTTTATATTAAATGCCATGAATATCTTATATTATATTTGGATAATTCATAATCTAAGAAAACAAAATGGATGGCTAGGATTGAATCTTGTAATTCAAGATCAAACCTTAGCCATTCATTTGATATAAATGGATAAGATCTTTCTTTTTGTAAAGATTAACTTAGTTTTTGGTATTAAAAATCGCACACCGAAATTTCACCGAATAGGTAAAAGACCGCACCCGAGTAATCAAATATTACCCAAAAATTAATTCTACATATAAAACTTCATTTCTAACCTTAACCCTATATTTTCTCAGTTTCAGGTATCTTTGGGTGCCAATTCTAGAATTTCAATTGTCCCAATAGGCCCGTGGGCCCACAAGGTTACTATTTACATTTTTTTTTATAAATCCATTGGACTATCCTATCATTGCTAAAACTATCGAATTTTTGAAATTAAGACTAATAAAGCTCAAATTAATTTTTAAATAATTTTTCCAGTGTTACAATTCCACAGGGCAAATCCACCATCGTTTAGAGGAACCCTAAACCCAAATCATGCTGATGAATGGATAAAGAATGTAGAGAAGATTTCATGGTGGTCATATGCTCTAAGGAATAGAAAGTGACCTTTGCTACATACATGTTGGAAGTAGATGTCGAGTTCTAGTGGAGTGGCACCTGAAGGCCATTAGATGCGTCTAGCACCCACATTAATTGGGAATTGTTCAAAGCTCACTTCTATGAGAAGTACTTCCCTGAGTCAATGAGGAGTACTAAGGATATACAGTTTATGCAGCTGACTCAAGGGAGTATGAACATTGCTCAGTACACTGTAAAATTTGAGGAGTTGATCAAGTTCTCAAGAATTTTCCAAGGCAATCCGGATGAATATTGGAAGTGTATAAAGTATGAATCCGAACTAAAAGTTGAGATAAATGTCGCTATTGCCCAATTGGAGATTAGGGATTTTCTTCCCCTAGTCAACAAATGTTGTATCATTGAAGACGGTCAAAGAAGCTAAGTACATCAAGGGCAGACAACTTTGCAAAGAAGCTGGCACTACAAGCCCGAAGGTTCAAGCTGCAAAATCAACCACCCTTCAGACCACAATTAAGACCACAACCCAGGCCAGAGTTTAGGCCACAAGGCCCTAGGAAGGACTTTCATCAAGGAGGATCAAGCAAAACCAAAGGCAAGGCACCCCAATGGACCCTAACCACACCTCCAAGACCTGCCCCCGATACTGAATGTCCAAAGTGTGCGAAGCAACACGATGATCGGCCTTGCTTGTTGGGCTAGAATGTTTGCTACCGGTGTGGGAAGCCCGGTCACTACTCGCGGGAATGCACAGAGGGGAACCCAATAGCCCCCAACCCCAAGCCGCAACGTCAAGGAAGGGTCTTCACCCTCAGTGCAGAAGGCTCGATGAAATCTCGCAACCTCATGGAAGGTAAGTGTAAGATAAATAATAGAACTTTAATTGTACTCTTTGACTCTGGCACTACTCATTCATTCATATCCCATACTTGTGCTGAATCCCTAAAATTGCATGTGTCAAAACTCCCCTTTGATCTTACTATTTCCACCCCTACTGGAAAACCTATTAGGACCTGTAGATGTTGCCTAAACTGTTGTTTCACTGTTGAAGGTAGATCTTTTGTTATAGATTTAGTCTGTCTACCTATACAAGGTCTAGATATAATTCTCGACATGGATTGGCTTTACGCCAATCGTGTAATGTTAAATTGTTATGACAAGTCTATAATTTTTCTTCCTATTCCTAGTGAACCTAGAAAACCCCTAAGTCTGTACATAAATGCTGTAGAAATAAACTGTGGTGAGGAAGAAAGTAAGGGATATGTTCTCCTAGCTGCTAGTGATGTAGACTTTGAGCAAAATCTTGATGAGATACCCATTGTGAGAGACTATCCCGAGGTGTTTCCTGATGATATACTCGAATTCCCTCCAAAAAGAGAAATTGAGTTCTCCATAGAGTTAGTTCCGAGGACAAGACCAATATCCATAGCACCCTATAGGATGTTACCTCTAGAATTAACTGAGTTAAAAACTCAATTAGAGGAGCTTTTAGAAAAGAAGTTTGTAAGACCAAGTGTTTTACCATGGGGAGGTCCGGTCGTATTTTTAAGAAAAAAAATGGAAGTATGAGGTTATGCATCAATTATAAGCAATTAATCGAGTGATAGCAAAGAACAAGTACGTTTTACCTAGGATTGATGATTTAATGGATCGGTTGAGAGGGGCGGTTGTGTTCTCAAAGATAGACTTGAGGTCAGAATATCATCAAATTAGAGTGAAAGAGGAGGACATACCAAAGACGGCCTTTCGAACTCAATACAGCCACTTTAAGTTCACAGTGATGTCGTTTGGACTGACTAATGCTCTTGCTGTGTTTATGGATTATATGAATAGGATCTTTAGACCCTATTTGGATCAGTTTGTGGTTGTTTTCATAGATGATATACTCATCTATTCAAAGACCCACGAGGAGCATGAACATCATTTAAGGACAGTTTTGGAGATTTTGAAGGAAAAGAAACTATATGCCAAATTATCTAAGCGTGAATTCTGGTTTGAGGAAGTGAAGTTCTTAGGGCATGTAGTGTCAAAAGGAGGTATCGCGGTGGATCCTAGTAAAATAGAAGCTTTGATGAGTTGGGAGAGACCTACTACAATAACGGAGATACGAAGCTTTTTAGGACTTGCTAGATATTACTGTAGGTTTATTAAGGGATTTTCTCAGATTTCCTTACCCCTTACCAAGCTTACTAGGAAAAATGCCCTTTTTGTTTGGACTCCCGAATGTGAGGAAAGTTTCCAAGAGCTTAAGGTGAAATTGACCACAACCCCAGTGCTAGTTCTGCCTAACCCTAAAATGCCTTTTGAGGTATATTGTAATGCTTCGGGGAAAGGTTTAGGCTGTGTATTGATGCAAAATAGGCAAGTGGTAACCTATGCATCTAGGAAACTCAAGCCTCACAAAGCAAACTACCCCACCCATGACCTTGAATTAGCAGCCGTGGTGTTTATTTTAAAGGTGTGGAGACACTACCTGTATGGGGTGAAGTTTGAAGTATTCTCCGATCATAAAAGTCTCAAGTACCTCTTTGATCAGAAGGAATTAAATATGAGGCAGAGGAGGTGGATGTAATTCTTAAAGGATTATGATTTTGGCCTGAACTATCATCCTGGTAAAGCTAATGTGGTGGCTGATGCCTTGAATAGGAAATCATTACACTTGTCTCACCTAATGGTTAAGGAAGTAGAATTAATTGCGAAGTTTAGGGACCTGAACCTAGGAATGACATTGACCACAGAGAGCATAAAGGCATGTCATCTCAATATGACGAATGACTACAAGGAAAGAATCGCTCAAGCCTAGCAAAAGGATGAAGTGTTCAAGAAGACTCTAGAGGTAGTAAAGGAGGGAAAATTGAAAGGTTTTACCCAAGGAGCTAATAAGCTATAGAGGTTTGAAAGACGAATTTGTGTGCCAGCAAATGGTGACCTTCAAAAGGAGATTTTGGAGGGGGCTCATAAGAGCCATTTCACCATTCACCCTGGTACCACCAAGATGTACTAAGATTTGAAGAAAATGCTCTAGTGGCCTGGATTAAAGAAGGACATGGGGATGTAGGTAAGTAAGTGCTTAGTTTGCCAAAAGGTGAAGATTGAGCATCAAAAACCCTCTGGTATGTTGCAACCCTTGTCAATTCCTGAACGGAAATAGGATAGTATCTCGATGGATTTCGTGACAAGGCTACCTAAAACCCAAGTAGGTCACGATGCCATATGGGTAATCATGGATCGGCTAACTAAGTCGGCCTATTTCTTACCTATCAAGGTGACTTACTCCTTTGATAGGATAGCTCAGTTGTATATTCAAGAGATTATCAGGTTGCATAGAGTACCGTCAACGATGATCTCAGATCGAGATCCACAATTTATGTCACAATTTTGGGGAGCCTTTCAGAAGGTGTTTGGTTCGAAGCTATGCTTAAGTACAACTTATCACCCTTAAACCGATAGTCAATCAGAGAGAACCATACAAACCTTAGAAGATATGTTAAGGGCTTGTATGTTGGACTAAAAGGGGAGCTAGGATAGGTACTCGCCATTGATTGAGTTTGCATATAACAATAATTATCATGCAAGTATCGGTATGGCACCGTATGAGGCCCTATATGGGAGAAAGTACCAATCACCTCTATGTTGGTATGAACCTAGAGAACAAAGTTTGTTAGGACCCGATGTTGTAAGGGAAACCACGGAACAAATCAAAAGGATTAAAGATAGAATTCCCACTGCCCAAAGTCGACAGAAAAGCTATGTGGACAAATGGTGAAAGTCGTTAGAATTTCAAGATGGAGAACATGTGTTCCTTAGGATCACCCCTACCACAGGCATAGGTCGAGATATGAGAATTAAGAAATTAAGCCCTAGATTGCTTAGTCCATTTGAAATCCTTAGTCGAGTCGGGCCTATAGCATACCGAATAGCTTTACTACCCAACTTATCCAACCTCCATGATGTCTTTCATGTCTCCTAATTAAGGAAGTACCAGTCTTACCTACTAGCCATGTATTAGAGTCAAAGCAAGTACAATTAAGGGAAGACCTGACCTTCAGCCTGCCATCTACTAGAATCGTAGACCAAGGAGTCAAGCAACTTAGGAACATGACCGTACCTTTGGTCAAGGTAGCATGGGGACGGGGAAAAATAGAAGAATTCACATGGGAGTTAGAATTGGATTTGAAGATGCAATACCTGAGCTTTTTACAGGTAACAAATTTCAAGGGCAAAATTCTTTTTAAGGAGAGGAGAAATGTAACGCCCCAATTTTTACTGCTATGTAAAAATTACCAAAATGCCCTTAGATAATTTTTGTATGTAATTCGATGCCGAATAATCCTCAATAAAGGAATATGACATTAGAGAAACATTATGGGAGACTTGATTAACGATTGTACGAAAGTCGCAAATCCCGATTTTTCTGTACCTATAAAATGACCAAAATGCCGCTGAGGTCATTTTTACCTAAAAATCAAGGATAACCAATTTAGATTATCTTTGAGGGGTTAGTTTTATGCTTGATGGGGATTATATGTGCCTTAGAGATAAAAATCTCAATTCTCAATTTTTACTGTACATAAAATTACTGTTTTACTCCACGGTAATTTTAAATGAAATTATATAATCTTTGAATTCGGTTTTCACCCAAAGGTTCAAAATGACTATTTCAAGTATAATTTGAGAATGTCCAGTAGTTTTTATGTGAAATTACCTTTTTATCCCTGATTGTGCTAAATAAGTTTATTTAGGTAATTAAGGCAATATTAAGCTCTAATTGAACTCAAATTGATTTCATTTATTAACCTTGGGTTAAAAATTAATTACCTAAGGTTAAAAATAATTACTTGAGGTAATTAGAGTCTAAGATTACCTAAGGTAAAATTAAATTACTTTTCCTTAATTACAGGAGCTCATAAAATTAGTGATGTTGAGATCAAAGTTAAGATTATAGTTTAGGTAAAATATAGTATATTTACATTTCCTTATCCTAAGTTTAGAACTTATGTTACAAATTGATTTTAACTCATTTGAAATTAACTTCATTTACTAGTGTATGATTTCTCTTTTTATCTTCTCTTGATTTGTCCTAAACACTTAACCTTTTACTATTTTTACTAATCTATCAATTCTTAATCTTTTACCGAAGTAAGTACATATCTAATAGATGATTTACCACTTGTAAAACAACACCAATTTGATCCTAATGTAATAAAAAACTAGCAGCCATGATGCTTCATTTTCACCATATTTTATTGATTTTCCAAAAAAGAAATCATATCCAACCTTATCACCATTTCTTTAGCTTTCTTTTGCATTATTTTTGCTTATGTTTAATCAAAAGAAAACCCACCCATTTCAGCCATAATGTGATCAGCCACAATGTCTCCCATTAGCATTATATTTTATGCATTTTCAAACAATGATACATGGACAACATTATGACTACTCCATAAGCTTTCTTTTCTAAGTTTTCTTTAACCAAAAAATGAATAAAACTCTCCATTTTTTTCCAGCCACCATGCACGGCCAAACAGCCTCCATAGGCCTATAAATACATGCTCTTTCATTGCCAAAATGTTCACACAAACGCTCATAGCCTTAGCACTTGCATACTTGATAGTTTCCTTGCTCAAAGTTTGCACAGAGTTCTCTAATTCTCTCAATACTTCAAGCTTTCTTCTTCTTCCTTATTCACATCCAAGAGACTCCATTCCTAACCTCTAACCAAGCTCTAAAGCTCAAGCATACACATTCCAGCCATAAAATCAACTCCTAAACACATAACTTTTCCATTATCAAACACAAAATCACAAGAAAATCATTCCTCCATTAGTTCTCATCTTGGCCGAAATTGGAGGAGACATCAAGGACATATTTTCTTCTTCTAACTTCTCTAAAGATCAAGCTTTATCTTTTGTTAACAAGAAATGACTTGGTAGGGATTTTATTTCATGTTCTTTCCTTTAATTCTTCCTAATAATTTCTGATTTATGGCTTGATGATGAGACCATGAAATAAGGTTCTTGGAACTATGATAATCAAGGACATTATTGCTCACTTCCTTTGTTAAGATTAATTGAGGTTAAAGAGTTTAATTCTCTAAAAGTTTTGAGCTTAACAAGATAATAAATGAACTTGCATCCATGTTTATGTTTCAAGCTCTTACATATCATGTTTAAATTTCAAGCCTTGCATAATCATGTTTAATTTCAAGTCATCACCTTAAATCTTAAAGATAATAATATGAATTTGCATCTTCTTGTTTAATTTCCAAGTAATGCATTTCATGTTTATATTTCAAGTTATCACCTAAACTTTGAAGATCCAAAAAAGAACTTGCATCTCCATATTTATATTTCAAGTATTGCATATCATGTTTATATTTCCAAATTATCACCTTATAATGATAAAGATTAAAAATGGATTGCATAGCATGTTTATGATTATTGCTATCACTTAAATCTCTAAAATTCAAAACTTACCTCTTTAATCTTAAATAGGAATTCTTATATTTAAATTTAGTTAATTTTAGCCTCTTGATGTTCTTGGTATTGAAGTTGGTTTATTTTATTTTTAAGGCTTTGATCTTGTCTTTAAATTACTCAAATAACTTTTGTTAGAATTAGAAATTCAAAGATGTTAAAGTTGTACTTTTCTCAAGCTTTTTGATTAAAAGAATTATGTTAATAACCTGATTAAAATAAAATGGTTAGGATACTGATTCAAAAGGTTTGGATGTGTATAAATTACTTATAATTGATGTAAGAATTGTTTTTAGCATTTTTGAGATAAACTAGTAACTAGAAAGGATCAAAACCATAATTTTATAAAGCTTCAGAGAATGAATTTTCTGGATTAATTCCTCACTAATTTGATACTGGTCATATTGTTTGTATACATAAGAATTATTAGTATTTGAAGTGAAAATTGTTTTTGGTATCTTAGAGGTTGAAAAGAATAATTACAATTGTTAGTTTTGACTGTTTTGCAAAATGCAAAAAGTTGTGTTCTAAACTATCAATTATGTAATTTTGGTCAAAGGATTTTAATTAGAGTTAGTAATGATATCTGATGTGTCTATATGTTTAAAATACCATTTATAATATTTAGAAAAAGTTTTAGAAGTATTGGCTTTTGATAAGTGTAAAAAATGAGCAACATTGCACTTTGACCCCTAAAATGTGTTAAATTTAGTCTATGGCCCTAAAAGGCTTTTATGATGAGTATAAATGGTTTCTAATAAGTTATATGCCTCTTGAAAGTATTGGTTAATGTTAAAGACCTTTAGTTTGTGAGAATGTGTTAAAAGGGGTATTAATGTTTTGACCCGTAACCTTTGAGAAGTTGCAATTTGACCCTTTTGGGGCTTAAGTATAAATATTGATAATTTGATGAGATGAATGTGATTGATATCTTGTAAAGGCTATGCTCATGTATTGAAATTTATATGGCTTAGATGTATGTTATGTAATTTGAATTATGGCATGTTATAGTTATGTTTGATTCATTGAGATGCATAATTTCACGAACTTTTATGAGCATGAAACATTGATATGATGAGTTATTCATGTTTGCATCTCTATATAATATGCCAAGATTAAAGGTGACACAAGACACATGGAAATGATCCTCTAGACTCCCCGAATTAAAGGTTATGAGAGGTGATCCAAATAGGAAGTGATCCTTTAGACTCCCAGAATTAAACATTATGAAAAGTGATCCTAATGCCCCCTATCCTGTACCTTAAGGGTCGGGAATTTAACTTACCAAAAGGGATACAATTATGCTAGTGACGACTAGTGAGGTATGACCTCATAACCTAGAACTCTCAAGAAAAGCGAGAATATGGGGCAGCCCTCAAGGAAAAGAGAATAAGAAGTTTAAGTCACCTATAAGAATGATGATCATGATTCTATGTTCTTTATATCATATGCATTATTTTATGAATTCTATGATATTTTGTATATGATATTGACATGCATTCATGATTACTATGTTGCATTCATGATATTAAGATTCATGCTAAAAGATATGGGCCTCGGCTAATGGTATTTAGAACTTAATAAATGAACCTTATATATATGTCCACCATTTTCATAATGAAACCCGAGGTTCCTGGGGACAATGACGATGACACTTGTGTTAGAGTCGGGAAGCTCTACTGAGATTCTTGTATAAGTTTCTCATCCTCGTTCTTTTCCTTGTCGTCTCCAGATAAGGATGATGGAGTAGTTCGTGATTTTCTTTGAAACGTGGACAAGGAAGCTACGTTATAAACAAAAGATTTACTGGAGATAGTTTTCCTTTGGATATTTGCCTTTAGAGTCATCACATCCCATTTATTAGTTTGTATTCTATTGATTGATATATATTGATGTCCTTTATGTTTAGAGGACGTCGCTAATATAATATAACTCTGATGTAATAATATTGTTTGTGTCATGTTATGGTTTATATATATATAGTGATGTTGTAAGTTTCTGTGACTTGTCTTTATCCTTTTTTATTTGTAGGTAAGGCAAATGGTGTTAGTTACTTAACATGTGCGGCTCACGTTTTAGTATTTAAGTTTAAAAAAAATTACCCGTATTTTTATTAAAGTAATTTTCAAAAGCTTAAGTTAATGACTGGAACAAAAGAGTAATAACTAATAATTAACTTGAATGCATCCTAGGTGTATTAGGTTAAATATTAGGGTGTTACAGTGCCCAATAAGTTGTATAGGATCATACCATTCACATTTGAATAGCACACTTTTTAATGGGTTCATCAATGTACTCAAACTCAAGGATTTTGTAACGCCTAGATTTTTTCTGCTATGCAAAATTATCAAAATGCCCTTAGGTAAATTTTGCACGAAATTCGAGGCCGAATAATCCTCAACAGGGTATTTTAACATTAGATTAACATTATACGAGGCTTAGATAGCAATTCGTGTGAAAATCGCAAATCCTAATTTTCTATGTGCAAAAAGACCAAAATGCCCTTGAGGTTATTTTTGCCCGGAAATCAAAGATAGCCAAACCCGGTTATCCTAAAGGGGTTAGTTTTATCATTAAAGGGGATTATTTGTGTTATGTTGATATTATGGTAAAAATCTAAACTCCCAGTTTTTATCATATGTAAAATTACCAAATTGCCCCTGTGGTAACTTAATGCAAGATTGAGTAACCCTTGAACCCGGTTATCACCGGAGAAGATCAAAATGTTTATTACAAGTATGATTTGATATCTAGAAAATTTCAGGTTATTCTAGGAATTTTTTACATGAAATGACCTTTTTACCCCTAGTTAATGCTTAATGAGTTTACTTAAGTAATTAAGGCAATATTAGGCTCTATTTCAATTCAAATTGTTTTCATTTATTAATCTTGGGCTAAAAATAATTACCTAAGATTAAAAATAATTACTCGAGATAATTAGAGCCTAAGAATTGTTTAGGGAAATTTAATTTCCTTTCTTAGTTACAAGGACTCATAAAATCAATAATATTAAGCTTAAGGTAAGTCTAAATGCATTTTCTTTCTTTGTCTTGAGATTAGAACTTATGTTACTAATTGATTTTCAACTCAATTGAGATTAACTCTATTACTAATATAAGATTACTCTTTCACCTTGTCTTGGGAAGTCTTACATATTTGATTTTACCATTTACACAAAATTATGAATTTCTAACCTTCCACCTAATTAATTATACAATCCTTTGTGTCCTACCACTTAGAAATCAAATGAATTGTTCCCCATTATTCCCTAAATAGCCATGGCCTTCCTACCTCCATCATGATGCTCCTATTTTATTTTTTTTTTCTTTCAAGGAATAATGCACTACATCATTAGATACCTTGTAACATCCTAATTTTTAACCCAATACTCTAGAACATATTTAGGTTAATCATTAGTCTATTACTCTTTTAGTCTCATTCCTTACAACCTTTCATTAAAATACTTAGCGGAAAATATGAATAAATTTTTGTTTTTGAAACTTGAAAGCAAAACGCGAGCCGCGCACTAGCCTAGCGTTCGTCATAACCATAACGTGCAAGAAAAGTAACCACACGATTGATAATCATGAAACATAGTATTATACATAACAACCATATCATCACATCTTCATAGATACATAGACTACTAACATCATTGTACCATCATTTACATCAAAACACGCCCATATATGTGAAGTCATCTTTATCCACCTATGAGGTTGGATAAGTGTCAACCCAAAAAGCTAAGCTATCTATGCTCCCGCAGCGACCCTCCGCCCCATCTTCTAGTGTGATCCTTAAGCACGAGCCTTAGCAGAAGTCACGAACCTCGTTGCAATCCTCATCTAGAGACGAAACGGAAGAAGAGGAAGGGATGAGAAACTTATTCAAGATTCTCAGTAGGAATTACCGACTCTAACACAAGTGTCATCGTTGTCGTCCCTAGCCACCTCGATTTTAATTATGAAAAAGGTGTACATGCATAAGGATTGGTTTTAGGCTTTTCAAATCTACTTATCCGAAGTAGGTGTCTTTTAGTATGTGTCTTAATGACATGGATGCAACAGATATTTGATGAATGCATGACAATACCATATGCACATTAACACTAAAGTCGTAATACTTGGGCACATCATAAGGAAACAAGAATCATATATATGGCATAAAGAGGTATAGTAATTTTCATGTGATATCTTTCTTATAAATAAAGCTCTTAAGTTCTTTTTCTTAAAGACCACCCTCTTAACATATCCACCAAAAGTCCAACCGATTCACCGGCCCAGCGATAATCTGGTCACCAAACTACATCTCACCTATCGCCTAGGAATGAGCTCAATCCTAACTAGTCGTCACTAGATTTAATATGGGCTAATAGAGGGGGTTTACATAACTTTCTTGGATCACCTATCTTAGGATCATTTCCTTCTTTGAAACGCTCTACTGGTATCTAGTACACAATAATTGTCCGCTTTGGCAAGCTCAATGTCAATACCCTCACGGATTTGTTTCCTCCCCACCGTAGCGGGAGAAATGCGTCTCAGTGTTCTGTCACATCTGTTCTGAGGGTGCTCGGTCGAACCGGTGTCACCCAGGAGTTTTCACAAACTTTTCTCAAATTCTCAAGTTTGATGGGAAATTCGGCAGTATAATGGCGTTCACCGGATTTCCTTCAAACTTTGTTTTATGCCACGAAACTTGTAGGACATGCATAACCATTCAACATCATCATAAGACATCAAATCATAATCATTCTCATACGTCCACAAGCCACTTTCAAAATTCATTACCATCCTTCACATAACACATGCATCATCATAGAACATTCAAACGCTTACCCTTACGGTAGCTTATGCTTTGACCCTTACGGGTCTTAATATTGAGATATAGTTTTCTAACATCCGTCGTTCATATGTTATGCACCTAAGGGCTCATAATTAATTATCATTCCTAATCCTCATGTTCATACTCAAATCTGAAAAGCATAGGGCAGAATTTCTAACTTGTGATTTACGGGGTTCTAGAACTTACGTTTTAGACCCTTTCTCGGTTCCGTCTTCATCTAAGGCGCTATAAATTAAATCTAAATCAATTATGAGACATTCCTATGCTTAAGAACTAATTATTAATCACATTTATCATGTTGTAATGTTGCTGGACAGAATCCAGAAAACTAAATGTTCTAAGAGTTCTACATTTGCATTTTTACGATTTTCTAGTTACTAGTTTTCCTATAGGTGCTAAAATTCAATTCTAATCCAAATGCTACCAAGTTTTTCATGTCTAAACAATCCCAATCTGATTATGTTCCTATTAAAACAGTTTGGATAAGTTCCAAAAACAAATGGGTCAAAACTATGTTGAATTCTAGCTTTACGGTATTTCTAGTTAGCTAGTCTCTTACCTATTATGCATAGAATCATTTTTACATCATCATATGATATTTTCACACACTCTAACACATCAACACATCATCATACAACCACAAGCTCATCATAACAGTACCAAAAACATCTTGCTTCAATGAGAGAATTAGATTGACATTCCTCGGTACATAAGTTAACTAGTTTCTCTTGGAATCAATTTAGAATTTCTAAAACTCTTTGCAAATCATTTTAATTCATCAAAAGGCTAAGAGAAGCCTTAGGTCAGTGACCAAAGTATAGTTCATCTTCAAGAGAGAATAAAATCATATCTCATGATAACATAACCTTTTAAAGACTTGTAAAGCTTTAAGAAAAACTCAGAACATAGACTATTAGTCCTTGTAGCTAGATGAAAACTCATTACAAGTCCATCATCACTACTTGGCCGAAAACATGCATTCAAAGAATGCATTCTCATCAAACTTTAACTTGAAATGAAATGGGCAAGTCTTTGAGCTCTAGGTTCTTAAGTTATGTCATAAAATAAACGTGCTCATGCTTTTCATTTTAATCTTGCTTATAAAATAGAGTGATGACGTAAAATAAATATGCGAGGCATAAACTTAAACGTGCAAGCTTGAAAGTAAATATGCAAGGTTCAATTCTTCATTTTAGTGCTCTTGGCCCAACAATAATCGACTTTAAGGCCGAAATAGAAAGGCATTTGAGAAATTAATTAGGTGATAATGCAAGTTCAATTCTTTATTTTAGTGCTCTAGGCCCAGCAACAATCGACTTTAAGGCCGAAATAGAAAGGCTTTGAGAATTAGATTAAGTGATGATGCAAGTTCCATTTTAATCTTTATGTTCTTAGGTGTTAGCTTGAAAGTAAAGGTGCATAACAAGAATATAAATGTAAATGCAAGCATAAAATAAATTATGTAAGTTCATTTTATCTTTCTAGAGCTCTTAACAAGACTTTAAAGGAACTTAAACCTCAACCCAAACTCATCAAACCAAGGTAAAGTAAAGTCTAGAGTTCTTAGAACTCAAGACAACATTCTTAGAAAATCAAAACATTGAACATGTAGAAGAAAAGGAAATGGCCGAAACATTCTAGGCAAGAAAAGGAATATTTGGAAACTCTAGAGTCCATGATCTTGGTGACATATTAACACCAACACCATGAGTCCTCATCATTGAGTTCATTGAACCATTTTAAAGCACCATCAAAGCTAAAGTTCTCAAGAGTTCAAGAAAGGAAAAACTAGAAACATTTTTACTCAAGAACAAAGATCAAGCTCTAGAGTTTGTTTCAAGTGATGAACATCATCATGAAACTCTCATCATCAAGCTCTCATTTCTTTGAACTTCAAGGCCCATGGCCGAAAATGAGAAAGAAAAAGGAGAAGAAAAGAAGTTCTAAAAAGAATCAAGAGAAACTATGAACATAAAGCTAGAACAAGAACTTAAAAGAAAGAAGTACTTGAAAGAAAACCCCTACTTGGTGTGATGATCTTGAAGATGGAAGAAGAAGATGAAGAAGGTGAAGAACTTGAAGAACACTAGAACTTTGAGAGAAAAAGAAAAGCTTTGAGTACTCCTAAACTTAGCAAATGATCTAAAAGTGGTGCAAGCTTTCCAAGGCCATCTATTTATAGAGAAATGAAGCAAATGGAAGGTGCAAATGAAGAAGGAAATTTCGGCCATCAGCCTCATGGGCAGCCCAGGAGTTCCATGAGGTGAGATAATGTGGTCTTTGAGGCATGGTGAGGTATGGTGAGGTATGGTTCAAGGTATGGCTTCAAGCATGGTTCTTTTGAGTGAGAAACAATTCAACATGTGTTGTAAATGAGAGAGAGAGAGGGCTGAAATTGCATCAGCCATGGGGAGGGTTTTCTTGCATTTTAATTGTAGTTTAGAGTTGTGTTTAGGTGTATCTTTGATTAGGATTAAGATTAGGACTTTGTAAGAAAGTGTTTAGGTGAGAAAATGGGTAATCAAGATTGTCAAGACATAATTAAGGAGTGTTCTTGCATCATTAGTGAGTTATAAACTCATTTTAGTGTATAAACAATTCTAGACACAATTCCTTGATTTAAAGAATTGAAGAGAGAAAACATTATTCAAGATTCCAAGAGTGAAATCTTGAGTTTTAGAAAGGAGATTTAAATCTAATCTAAGCAATCTTAGGTTCTAATTAATTTTAATAATTTATTTTCACTCTAGATTAATTATGGAAATTATTGAATCTTCGATTAGAGCCTAATATTGCTTAGGTTTGCTTAATTACATCATTAAGCTCAAAAACACTATTCTAGGGGCAAAATTGTAATTTTGCACTAAAATTGCCCGGGACTGCCGGGACTCAAACAGATGTTTTGAAACATGTAAAAACATGGTTTTGAACCTCTGGGGAAAGTCTCGGGCTCAAATGGCACCTTTACCCGCGTAAAACGCTATAGGGGTATTTTAGTCATTTTGACCCGAAACTGCAAAAAATGAGACTTTCGCCTCTGGAACCACTCAAGGGTCATTCAATCCCCTTCAAACATTGAGTTGGCCCTTCGAGGACTGCCGGGTCGGCCATCCTCAAATTCCGGGCCGAAAATGACCTTAGGGGCATTTCGGTCATTTTCCACTCAGACAGAAAATCGGGGCGTTACATACCTCCATGATGGTCATATTTTATTTTTCTTCAAGGAATAATGCACTACATCATTAGATACATCTCAAGTACATGTCCTACCATACATGATAAAGGAATATATGTCTCCCATTATTCCTTGCAAGTGCCACGGCCTCCATGCTCCCATTACCTCATTTTATTTTTGCTTTCAACAATAATACACAAGAATACATCATTGCCTTACCTTATGCTTTGTTAGAGTTGTCTTGCTAATGATTTGCTCAAAAATTCTGCTCCTTAATATAGCCATGATAGCCACGATTTTCAGCTTCTTTCCACCCTCATAATTCAATTTTTGTAAAGCACTCAAAAACACATCATTGCCTTACTATATGTTTTATTAGAGTTGTCTCGCAAGACATTGATCACAAATTTTGCATTCTCTCAAAGAACACTGAGTCTTCTTCTTCTTCCTTCTCCACCTCCAAGAGACCTCATTCTTAACATTTATCCAAGTCCTTAAGCTCAAACAAACACATGTCCATCATAGATCAACTCCTAAATACTTAAGCTTTCCATTTTCAAACACAAGAACACAAGCAAAATCCTTCCTCTATTCCAACCTCACTTGGCCGAAACTACATCATCATTAAGATCAGATTTTGTTCTTGTAACTTCATAGAAGATCAAGCTTTCTTTTCAATAAACAAGAAACAACTTGGTAGGGATTTTATTTCATGTTATTTCACTTGTTTTTCCTCTTTATTTTCAGTCCTAAAGGCTTGATAATGACCATGGCTTGATGATGAGGAATCATGGTGGTGGTTATGAATCCATCATATTAATGACCTCTAAAGCTCAAGGTTTAATTTTTGTTGTCAAAAGATTAATGGAATAATTGCTAGTTTTCTTTAAGATTGATTCTTTTTGAGCTTGATAATGAGTTCAAGAAATAAGATTCTTGGAACTATGGTGACAAAGAACTCTAAAGCTCACTTCCTCTTGTTAAGATTATTTGGAGTTAAAGAGTTTCATACTCTAAAAGTTTTGAGTTTTAAGCTTAATAAGATATAAAAAAAAAACTTGCATCCATGTTTATGTTTCAAGTTCTTGCATATTATGTTTATATTCCAAACTTTGCATTATTATGTTTATATTTCAAGTTATCATCTTAATTCTTAAAAATAATAATATGGACTTGTATCTTCATATTTATATTTCAAGTGTTGCACATCATCTTTATGTCTCAAGTTATTACCTAAACTTTGAACACTTAAAATTGAACTTGCATCTTCATATTTATATTTTCAAGTTATCACCTTATAATGACAAAGACTAATATGATGATTGCATGGTATGCTTATGATTCTAGTCATCACTTAAATCTCTAAAGCTCAAGATTTGCTCATTTTATCTTAAATGAAAATTTTGATCATGGACACTTCTCATCTATATGTTTTTGGCCCTCATGTGATTCTGATTTGAAGCTTGTTATATTTCATTTTGAGGGTTGGATCTTGTCCTTAAGATGCACAAAGAATTTTGAAAGACTTAGAAATTGAAAAGGATAAGAACATCGTTTTTCTCATGATTTTAGAAGCTTTAGAAACATTAATTTTCTGAAACTTATGCTTACTATTTTCAGCCTTGTTCATCCTTGTTCATGCTGTTCACACACATGTGAATCACTCATAATTGCTATAAAAATTATTTTTAGCATTTGGGAAAAATCTAGTAACTAGAAAGGATCAAAATTGTGATTTTATGAAGCTTTAAGAAGACAAATTTTCTAATTCTGTTCAGGTGCTGTTCAATACTGTTCATACTGTTCACATGCATAAGAATTACTAATACTGTTTATAAAAATTGTTTTTGGTATCATAGATGCATAAAAAGATAACAAGTGTTAGTTTGGGCCGTTTTGCAAAATGCAGAAAGTTATGTTTTGAACTATTAATTATGTGATTTCAGCCAAATAGTTTTAATTAGAGTTAGTAATGATGTTGAATGTGTTCATGAATTCAAAATACCATTTATGATATTTAGAAAAAGTTTTAGAAGTTTTGGTTCTTGATAAGTATTAAAAATGAGCGATTTTGCACTTTGACCCCTAAAGTACAACAAAATTTGGTCTATGGCCAAAGATGGTTTTTAGGATGAATTTAATTGATTTATAAGGGTTTCTAAAATGTATAGATTAACCTTAAGGATCATCAATTTCAGAAAAAGTGCTAAAATTGAAAATTACGTTGATCATCAATTTGAGAAAAAGCGCTAAAATTGAAAATTATGTTTTGACCCGTAATTTGTGAGAAATTGCAGTTTTGACCCTCTTTTGGGCTTAAGCATAAATATTGATAACTTGATGAGATTAGTGTGAATGATATCCCATGGAAGCTACACTCATGTGTTTGATTGAAATTTATATGATTTGTGATGATCACTAGTATGTTGCATTATCCTGTTGAGCATGGCATATGCACTAGCTAAGTCCAGTCCTTGATTCCAGCATACTGGGTAAGAGCATATTTATTGATATAAGATATTGATTGATAACATGCTTATGGATATATGCAAAGAATGTGATGCATGCTTATGTGATTAATTATGTGATGAATTATGGCATGTTATATTTATGATTGCTTTATTGAGAAGCATGATTCATGAAGTTTATGAATATGAAATGTTAAGTGATAAGTTATGAGGATATGTGTCATGTTTGCATCTCTAGATAACATGCCAAGGTTAAGATGACATAAAATACATGGAAGTGATCCTCTAGACTCTTTGAATTAAAGGTTATGAGAGGTGATCCAATAAGGTAATCCTCTAGACTCCCTGAATTAAAGGTTAAGAGAGGTGATCTAATAAGGTGATCCTTTAGACCCCCCGATTAAAGGTTATGAAAGGTGGTCCTATGCTGTGAGCATACAATGTTAGATGATAAGTTATAATCATATGTTTCACGTATGCATCTCTAGATAACATGCTAAGATTAAAGGTGACATAAAACATATGGAGATGATCCTCTAGACTGCCCAAATTAAAGGCTGAAAGAGGTGAGGCGATCCAATAAGGTGATCCTTTAGACTCCCTGAATTAAAGGTTATGAAAGGTGATCCTATGCCCCCTATGCCGCACTCTAGGAGTTAGGAAATTAACTTATCAAGAGGATAAATGTAGAATAGTGATGACTAGTGAGGTATGAACTCATAACCTAGAACTCTCAAGAGGAGAGAAAATATAGGATGGCTCCCAAAGAAAGAGATTGAGAAATTTAAGTCACTTAAAAGAATGATGAGGAATGATCATGTTGGAAAGATTTATGTTCTTTTTGTTATGTGCATTGGTTGTAATTTCTATGATATTTTTGCATATGGAATTGACATGCATTCATGATATAGTATGTAGCATCCATGACATTAAGATTCATACTAAAAGATACGGGCCTCGGCTAATGGCATTTGGAACTTAATAAATGAACCTTATATATGCTCACATTTTCATAATAAAACCTGAGGTTCCTAGGGACGATTATGATGACACTTGTATTAGAATCAAGAAGCCCTATTGAGAATCTTGTGTAAGTTTCTCATCTCTTTTTCTTTCTTCCGTGTCATCTCCAGACGAGGATGATGGTGTAGCTTGTGATCTTCTCTGAGACGTGGACAAGGGAGTTGCACTACAGAAGGAATCAGGAGGGTTGTAGTGGTAATGTGAAAATAATTTTCTTTTGGACATTGGCTTTAGGGTGATCATACCTCTTCTATTTGCTTGGATTCTAGTCTTTTGATAAATATGTACTAATATCCTTTATGTTTAGAGGATATTGCTAATATGATATAATTCTGATATGTTGATATTGTTTGTGTTATGTTATGCCATGGTTTATAAATATTTTGTGATGTTATATGTATCTGTGATTTGTTTTTATCCTTTCTTATTTGTAGGCAAGGCGAATGACGTTAGTTACTTAACATGTGCGGCTCATATTTTGTATTTATTTAAAAGAAAAATTTACCTATATTTTCACTAACGTATTTTCAAGAGCTTAAGTTAAAAACTAGAACAAAAAAGTAATAACTAATAATTAACTTAAATGCATCCTAGGTGTGTTTGGTTAAATATTAGGGTGTTACAAATTTCCTTAACATCACTATACCAATCACATTCTCTATCCTCAGCATCACCTTTAACATAAACACAGTATTGTTGGTCTTTTTCCCATACCCTAATCAATTGCATTAGACTTGTACCCATTAACATAGTACATAGGCTAACTTACAGCTTTATTTTTAGTTCCCCAAGCTAAGTTAAGCAAATGGGGACATGTTACACCATTATTTTTTTTGTGAACTTACATAGATGAAGTTCAAAATGTCAAACTGACTTGTGTCAAACAAAATTAACTAACAACAATGTATTGAGTTACATAATTTAACAAAATGGACTTACATGTAATCTTACCTAGTCCAGAAATTATTCAAGAGAATCTTGACTGTTCAGATATTGAAAGTATCTATTGATGGAAATATATTTTAGATCATTTTAAGGATGCATAACATCACACTTTCATCTAGAAAAAAAAGGGTTATTGACTTACAATCTAAATGGTTGTACCTTATCACAATTTATCAAAATATGTAAGGGTGTAGAATTCCATTCCTTAGAAGTCAGCTATTGGGGCTCGCTCTTTCAAGTAGCTCGACCAGGTTTATTAAATACAAAAGATGTTGGTGGAATAGAGCATTCTCGTCCATCGTCATTATGACTAACACGAGTTCTCCTAAATTGAACATGTAGCTGAAAGTAAAATGAGCAAAAATTTGAAGTCACTTTCAATAGATAGTTTTGGTATATTGATCCTTCCACTTGAGACCTATTCTTCACGGTTCTTTTAAACCCCCTATTTCCTTTCAAATGGATACATCCATTTGTATTGAACGGTCCACACACTCATGCTTCATAAGCCAAATGTATAGACAAGTGTTCCAATGAGTCAAAGAACCCAGGAGGAAAACTGTCGCAACCGGGATCGCGACGGGGACGGCGAAAAAAGAATATTTATGTTGAAAATATTGGAGTCGCCACCAAGTTTATTTACATTCGGGAAAACGTTGGAAAAACCCATTTTTTAAAAACAATGATCTTTGAAACCAGTTTGAGTTCGGGAGTCGGTTATGTATAGGGAAGGGCAGGAATTTAATCCCGCGCACCCCTAATACACCCGTCCTTGGACGGTACCTTTAATTGTGCAAATTAATTAATAACCCTTTTTTTTTAAAAAAGATTATTCTATTTATAATGAAACTATAAATAAAAGAAATTCTTTAAAAAAACTTCGGGAACACCAAATTGTCACAATTCAAGTATCCCAAAATATTAAGTCAACAAGCCGTCACGGCTAAATTAACATTTTTATTTGAATAAGAAATTTACTAAATAAATTAGCAAATTTAAATTGAAAATAAGTATATAAATTACAAATATTTACAAATAAGAGAAAAAGAAGAAAATTATTTTTTTTATTTTTATAAATCAATGGAAACAAATGTAAAAGAGAACAAGCATTTTTAAGGAAAATTCTGAATCATTAAGCTGTCACAACTCAAATGTTCGAAATATCGAGTTAACAAGCCGTCACGGTTAAATTAACTCTTTATCTACAATAACAGAAATTAAATAAAATATTATGAAATAAAATTATTAGGAAAAAAAACTTATAAATAAAACAACATGCGTAAATAGCATAAAAAAAAACTAGGAAAATTATTTACAAATAAATTAAGTGGTGAAAAGTTAATTTTGAAAGAGAATTTTAGAATATTAAGCTGTCACAGCTAAAATATTCTGAAATTTAAAGTTAACAAACCGTCACGGTTAAATTAAATCTATTTTGAAAAGACTTTGAATATCAAGCCGTCGCAGCTAAAATATTCTGAAATATGAGATTAACAAGCCGTCACGGCTAAATTAACTCAATTTATTAAAAACCAATTAACTAAGTAATTTTTAAAAATTTTTGAAAGCAAAATATCTAAGTATTTATTTTTGAATTTAAAGTGTATTAAAAAAAACATGTCCAAACTAAAATGACTTAAAAATATATATATATATATATATATATATATATATATACATATAATATAAGATAATTGAACTAAAAAGTGAAATTTATTCATAATTTAAGCACGACACATAAATATATTGACTTAAACAAAGTAAAATTACACAATAAATTTAAGCAAGACACATAAAATAAAATAATAAAAAAAAAATTCAAGCAAATCAACAAATAATAATAATGATAATAAATAATAACAACAATTAACTTATAAACACCATTATCTATTTAATTTCAACAAAACGCATAAACATATAATAATAAAACTAAAAAACATAATTAATTCATAAACATTATTACATAACTAATCGAGCAAAACTATATAAACATAAAAGGAGAAATCAATTTATGGATACGAACACATAAATAAACAAAACATGTACAAACGATCAACAACATGAGGGTTTTATTTACAATTTTTCTTTTTTATATTATTAATAAAACTTTAACACTAACTTCACTTAAAGTCGAAGAAATAATTAAATCACTCTTTTCATTTTGTTTTGCATAATTACATATCTTGAAACTAATTTATTTATTTTCACTAGAATACTAACAAAACTAAACTCAAATAAAATCAAATTTAAATAAATAAATTTAATATTTGATTCGAACAAAAATAAGACATTATTAATATAAAATAAAATCTATCCCTAATTCCTCTAATTTTACCTAAATCAATTAATTTCCCTTCCCCCCCCACACACACACACGCATACACTCTCATCCTCACCACACACACACGCACGCGGTCACATGCTTCACCACACACACTCACCCAAAACAAACTCACCTAACTACACTAACACAAAATAACACTAACACAAATAATACGGAGAGGAAATGAGAAACAGAGAGTGAGCATGGAGAGAGAGGGAGGGGCTGCGAGAGGGAAAGAGGGGGAGGGATCGCTGCGCGAAGGAGAGGGGCGCCGGTTTGAAGCGGGGAAGGGATGGCGATCGGAAAGAGGAAGAACCAGCCGCGAGGGGAAGGGATCCGGCACCACCGCGGCTTCAAAACGGTGAAGGCGCTACGCGGCGCTGGAGAAGGATGACTCCACCACCGCGATCTTGGCGTTCCAGCGCGGTAGCGGTGGCCGACTTAAGCGGTGAACCTGGTGGGTGGATCTCGCCGCGATGACAGGGCGGATGGAAGAGGAAAAACTCGCGGTGGTGTAGCTGGGAGATCGGCGGAGGAGTGGTGGCCAAACGGCGGCGGTAGTGGTAGCCGGCTTTCCTCTCCATTTCTGCTCCTCTTTTTTGTTATTTTCCTTTTTTCTGAACAAACAAAAAAAAGATCTACATTTGGTTTTGATCTGGAACTTGGAATTTTCAGGTGATTTGATGATGATGATGAAAGGAAGTGCTGAAGCTTGATGATGAAGATGATGGATGGGAAGCTGTACGGCGTATGGAGGAGTGATTAATGGTGGAGGTACCACGATTGGAGGCGGCGGTTTGCGATGGTTTCTGTGGGTGATTGATGGTGGTGGTTAAAGGGGAAGGGGTTGTGGGTGATGATGATGGGTTGAAGGGGGAGTTAAGGGAGACCGAAGGTATGGAGGCTGTGGTGAGGGTGGCGTTTGTTGGTTGATGAGGGAAGAGGGGAGAAGATGATAGTCTTTGGAGAGGCCGCGTTCGTGGCTGGGGCTCAGGCGGTGGCTTGTGATGGTGCACGGATCTAATGGCTGGGAGGCAAAGGAAGAAGGTGATGACGATAGTGATCATGGGAGGCCGCGGCTGATGGCAGGGGAGGAGCACCACCGCGGCCTCCTGCCTATTTTTCTCCTTTTTTGGTTAAATTTTTTTGATGATGCTGATGTTGTATCTATTACCTTTAGTGCTGGATTGAATTGTTGATTTTTTACTTGAGTTCTCCTCGCTGGTTTCTTTTGTGTATCTTGATGAACTGGACAGTGTATGTTCTTGCTGATGGTAGTGCTGATGATCTGAATTGGAATTCTCTTTTTTTTTTTTATTCCGTTTTTTTTGTAAAAAAAAGGTTCTCTCCATGGTCGTCCCCCTGCCCCTCCTATGTAACCCATGTTAATATGTTTTAACTCCACCGAAAGAGATCTAAAAATCAAAAACACTATCATTGCATCCTTTTTATTTTTTCTACTTTTCTCATATTCCCAGGTTCTCCGGCTGGAAAAAGCAAAAAGGGAGACGAGCCCATGAGGCTCCTCTGTCTCTTCTTCAACTTTTCTCTTTTTTATTTTTTTGTAAATAAAGGAAACAACCAGCAAAAATTTGATGAAAAGATTAATGAAATTGCAAATAAAAGAAAAGTAAATAAACTCAATGTAAACTTTTGGATTTTCTTCTCAAAGACCGGACAAAATCAGGTGTTCACAGTTGCCCCTCTTTATTCATTTCTTAAGAAAGAATATAAAAACTTAAGTTTTATATTTTCATAAAGAATGAATAAAGATATGAACATTGATTTTGTTCGAAAAATGCATAAAATACAAACAATCTAAATCTAAATGACAAAATAATATGCACATATGAGAAAATCAAAGGTACAAATCAGCAAAAGTCTAAAGCAAACGACGCTGACCGGAATTCGAAAGCCACCCAAGGGTTGACTGGAAATGTGAAATGGCAATCTGAGGCCGACTTGAAATGTAAAATTGGCAGCTGAGGCCGACTTGAAATGTAAATTGGCAACTGAGGCCGAATGAAAACGTAAATTGGTAGCTGAGGTCGAGTGAAAACGTAAAACGGCATCTGAGGCCGACTGAAAGTGTAAATTGGCAACTGAGGCCGAGTGAAAACGTAAATTGGCATCTGAGGCCGACAGAAATGTAAATTGGCAACTGAGGCCGACTGAAATGTAAATTGGCATCTGAGGCCGACTGAAAACGTAAATTGGCAGCTGAGGCCGAGTGAAAACGTAAATTGGCATCTGAGGCTGACAGAAATGTAAATTGGCAACTGAGGTCGACTGAAAGTGTAAATTGGCAACTGAGGCCGACTTGAAAATGTAAATTGGCATCTGAGGCCGACTGAAATGTAAATTGGCATCTGAGGCTGACTGAAAACGTAAAATTGGCAACTGAGGCCAGCTGAAAACGTAAAATTGGCAACTGAGGCCGACTGAAAATGTAAATTGGCATCTGAGGCCGACTGAAATGTAAACTGGCAGCTGAGGCCGACTAAAATGTAAATTGGTAAAAAAAACAATGTTTTTTTTTTTGGATTTTTTTCAATTTTTCAAATCATATGCAAAAAGCCTTAAATTATTCACCTTCAGTGTATACAATATTGAAAAACTAACCGTAACTCAATTGAGCAAGCCTCGAGGAGAACTTTAACCGATCAAACTCATAATCTCAGCATTGGACCTTCTGGCACAACAAAGGCTTTCTTTTCTCCTTGAACTTGCTCATTTTTATTCTTCTCTCATTTTCCTTTTCGGAAAGTTGATTACTTTTCTGTCAAGCTTAGTTGCAGTTTCTGGATTATGACGCTAGTCATTGATGTATTGCTGTAAACACTGTTAGATTGCGTAATTGAAGCTTAATTTATCCTACTTGAGACATTATGAATAAACATGCATTCAAAGAGAAGGTGGAGGGATCAACTGAATGGACATTTTCACTGTCTGGTGTATTAGATGACAAAATGCTTTGAATAACAGAAATGCGAAAGATAAAATTTTGGGAGACACAAAATTTTTGCCCCAGTTTAGGTTCTTGGTGGCTCAATCAATTGACTTCTTAAAGCAAGTTGAATGCCATAGCCATGATATCTGACGACATGTCTTCAAATTCCTTTTAAAATTGCCCCGCCAAATTTATCTGCTTGACTTGTTTGGATTATCAAAAATTGCCCAGTTTGATTGCAGTGAAGATGCTTATCTTTTCTGCTCTAACTTTTGCCTAGGCCGCTCTTTTGAGTTTTCAGCCTAGCGAGCTCTTTTGTTTTGCTGTTTTGCCCTAATTTTTGCTTAGGTCGCTCTTTCGAGTTTTCGACCTAACAGACTTTTCCTTTTTGCTTTGCCCTAACTTTTGCTTAGGTCGCTCTTTCGAGTTTTCGACCTAACGGGTTTTTTAAACATCTCTTCAGGCATAAAATCTTTTAACTGCATCACTGTTGATTGGTTTAGGCAGTTATCGTCCCTCCATGTTTTGCAAAATCAACGCTCCTCCTGAGAATGCATGCTTAACAATGTAAGGACCTTCATAACTTGGGGCCCACTTTCCCCGCCTGTCCTCTTGATTAGGAAGAATTTTCTTCAGAACCAAATCTCCTGACTGAAAATCTCTAGGGCGGACTTTCTTATTAAAAGCCTTAGCCATTCTGCTTTGATACAACTGGCCGTGGCAAATGGCTGTAAGTCTCTTCTCTTCGATCATGTTCAATTGCTCATATCGAGTTTTCACCCATTCAGATTCTTCCAGCTCAGCCTCCATTAAAACTCTGAGTGAAGGGATTTCAACCTCTATAGGAGATACGGCTTCCATTCCGTATACCAATGAGAAAGGAGTTGCCCCTGTGCTTGATCTTATGTTGGTACGATACGCATGCAAAGCATATGGCAGCATTTCATGCCAGTCTTTGTAATTCACCACCATTTTGGCGATGATTTTCTTGATATTTTTATTTGCCGCTTCAATCGCACCATTCATTTGAGGCCTGTAAGGAGTTGAGTTATGATGCTTGATCTTGAAAGTCTCGAAGAATCTCTGAACTTCGGCACCATTGAGGTTAGGAGCATTGTCTGTGATAATCCTTTCTGGAATTCCATATCTGCAGATAATGTCTCTCTTGATGAATCTAAGAAACACCTTCTGTGTGATATTGGCATATGAAACAGCTTCCACCCATTTAGTGAAATAATCTATCGCCACCAAGATGAAACGATGACCATTAGATGCTTTGGGGTTAATCGGACCGATAACATCCATGCCCCACATCGAGAAAGGCCAAGGAGACACCATCTTTGTGCAAGCTGAATCGGGGAGCATTGACTCGATCTGCATATATTTGGCATTTGTGGCATTTCAGAACATAAGCGTCTGATCATTCTCCATAGTGGACCAGTAATAACCGCTTCTTAAGATTTTGCGAGCCATCATATGTCCATTGGCATGAGTTCCACAGATCCCTTCATGAACTTCAATCATGATTATTCGAGCTTCATGAGCATCTACACATCTGAGGAGAGTCGTGTCATAGTTCCTCTTGTAGAGAACTTCACCATTCAGGAAGAAAGCCATGGCTAGTCTTCGAATTGTCTTCTTATCCACCTCATTTGCACTCTTTGGGTATTCTCCTCTTTGAATGTACTGTTTGATATCATGATACCATGGTTGGCCGTCCGGCTCAATCTCCACATTACTACAATAAACTGGTTCACTTTGCACTTCTACATGGATGGGTTGGACATTAGCATGGACCTTCAAGTTAGTCATCACGGCCAAAGTCGCTAAAGCATCTGCAAACTGGTTCTTGTCCCGAGTTAAATGAGAGAATGATATGTCATCAAAGCGCTCAATTAACTGAGACAAATGCTTCTGATAAAGTACCAATTTCGGATCCTTTGTGCGCCATTCTCTATTAACTTGATAGATTATGAGCGCAGAGTCTCCAAAGACCTTTAGTTCTTTGATTCCCAAGTCAATCGCAACTTGCAAACCATTTGCACATGCTTCATATTCTGCCATGTTGTTGGTACATTCAAAGTCTAATTTGATGGAAACTGGTATTGTTTCCCGGTGGTGAGACTACTACGACTCTATTCCACATCCATTCATATTGGCTGCTCCATCAAAGTACATCTTCCACACATTCCCCTCTTCTTCATCTTCTCTTTCTAGTGTCAACACTTCGTCATCAGGGAATTCAAGCATAGTGGGCTGTACACCCTCTATAGGGTTTTCAGCTAGATGATCAGCAATTGCACTTCCTTTGATAGACTTTTGAGTGACATATTTGATATCAAATTCAGACAGCATTACTTGCCATTTTGACATTCTCAATGACACATGAGGACTATCAAATATGTATTTTAACGGATCCATTCGAGAAATCAGCCAAGTAGTGTAGTACAACATGTACTGCCTCAACCTCTTGGAAGCCCATACTAACACACAACAGGTCTTTTCAATGGCCAGATAGCGAGATTCGCATTCATTAAACTTCTTGCTTAGATAATAAATGGCCTGTTCTTTCTTTCCGGATTCATCATATTGCCCCAACATTGCTCCGAGTGAAGTAGGTAACACTGTAAGATACAGTATTAAAGGACGGCCTGGCGTAGGAGGAATCAAAACTGGAGGTTTCATTAGATAAGCCTTTATTTTGTCGAAGGCTTCTTGACATTCTTCATTCCATTCTCCAGGTTGATGTTTCCGCAGCAACTTGAACATAGGTTCACAAGTACTAGTCAAATTTGCAATGAATCTAGCAATGTAGTTGAGTCTCCCAAGAAAACTTCTTACTTCCTTTTCAGTTCGGGGGGCTGGCATTTCTTGTATAGCCTTCACCTTATCCGGATCCACCTTTATACCTTCTCTGCTGACAATGAATCCCAGTAATTTCCCCGTGGAAGCTCCAAAGATGCATTTATTCGGGTTCAGTCGTAACTTGTATTTTCTGAGCCTTTCAAACAGCTTTCGCAAGACTACTACATGGCTTTCTCCCTCTTTGGACTTAGCGACCATGTCATCTACATACACTTCAATTTCTTTGTGCATCATGTCATGGAACAGTGCAACCATAGCACGTTGGTAAGTGGCACCGGCATTCTTCAACCTGAATGGCATGATCGTAGCAATGTTCCCCACGGAGTTATGAACGTAGTTTTTCCTTTGTCATGAACATCCATGAGAATCTGATTGTACCCGGAATATCCATCCATAAATGAAAATCGGTGATTTCTGGCCGTATTATCAACAAGGACATCAATGTGAGGGAGTGGAAAATCATCTTTCGAGCTGGCTTTATTCAAGTCCCGATAATCAACACACATCCTAACCTTCCCATCCTTTTTAGGCACAGGCACGATGTTGGCCACCCAATCTGTGTGTCTTAACACCTCTAGAAACCCGGCTTCTAGCTATTTAGTTACTTCTTCTTTTATCTTTAGTGACATGTCAGGCCGCATTCTTCTCAACTTTTGCTTTTTTCGGCTCAGCTTCTGGGTGCAAAGGGATCTTGTGTGAAGCAATCTCTGGATCTAGTCCTGGCATATCATGATAAGACCATGCAAAGATATCCAGGTATTCTTCGAACAAGGCGATCATTTCTGTTCGCTCAGGATTCTCCACTATTTTCAGCTCTTTCTTCTCTTCTTCGGTGCCCATGTTAATTACTTCGACCACCTCATTGTCTAAGTCAAATCCTTTATCCATGTGTTCTAGTAACCCTAAAAATTTCTCAACAGCTTCTTCATCTTCTTCAGACTCATAGCTATCACAATCAAGTGCAGTAAGAGAATCAATTGATTGGCCCTCAAAATCCCTTTCATGTGGCAAAACTCTTATACTTAAATCCCTGGAAAGTAATTGTGGTGGGTTGGAATGCCAAGACAAATAATGGGTAAAATATGAATAAAAGGCACAAATTAATGGTTTGAGGAAATAATGATAAAGAAAAAGAACAATGGATGGTAAAGAGAAAAATTGCTGGATAAACATGCAAGTTTATTCAAATGATGTCTCAAAGTAGCATACATAAAAGCAAATACAATCAATACAATCCCAAATGATTACTTTGAAGTAACAACATCAATCACTGGTTCGGCTTCCCAATTCATCAGCATCTCATTGTGGTTGACAGCATAAGCATTGTTGCATTCTTCAGGCTTCTCAACATCCACCATTTTGATGGTTGGACAGCAGCTAGCTTCATAACTTTCTTCAGTCGCAATCACTTCAGTCGGATAAGGAAATGTTTCTTTTAGATGAGGGATCTGCTTCATCTTCTCATTGGGTTTCTTTTGCTCAAGAGCCATGGTCTTGATTTGCTCCTCCAATGACGCATCATATCCTAAACCAAATCGGTTAGGCTTCCCTGAGATAGGTAGAGGTGTCTTGATACCTTGCAACCGTGGTCTCAATCCTTTGCCATACAGATAACCACTTTTGGTCATGATATGACCCACTACCTGATTGACATCCTGCCCTGGGAACTCATTCTGTGCTTGCTTCAACCCCACCACCTCCAAATTGTGCCATAAACTGCTTTCTACTAACTCAACATTTTCAACATAAGGTAATGAGACAGGTTTAGATACAATGATTTCCTTTTCCCCATGGATTGTAATGACTGAACCATTTTCAGTGTACTTAACCTTTTGATGCAAGGTTGAAGGAACAGCACCAACATTGTTAATCCACGGTCTTCCCAGTAGCATATTGTAATCAGACTCAATCTCCATCACTTGGAATAAAACCTCAAATCGGCTTGGGCCGATCTCCAACGGCAGCACTATTTCCCCAGGATGTTTTTCTTCGCTCCATCAAAAGCTCTTACGATCATCATTTGTGGTGAAATGTCATCCTTGCTTATTGACAAGTAGCTCAATGTCGATGCTGGCAAGACATTTAATCCTAATCCTCCGTCAATGAGCACTTTAGGCACTATATAGCCTTTGCATTTTAGGGTTATATACAGTGCTCGTGGGTTGGCCTGTGATACGATCTCTTCACTTGAGAAAGTGATCATATTGACACGCTTTACCGGATCCACCATGTTCACCATATTCTCCAATGAGACATCCGGTTTCACATAAGCATCTTTCAAAACCTTTAGCACTACTTTTTGGTGAGATTCAGATGACAAGATTAGTGACAACAAGGAGATTCTGGTAGGAGTCTTCTTCAATTGCTCCAGTATGTCGTACTCACTTTGTTTCATGATCTTCAGGAACTCCTCTTCTTCATTCTCTTCTCTTTCTTTTCTGTCTGCACCAGAACCCTTTCCCATGTTCTCTTCTTCGACAAGCTTTCCTTTTTCCAGTTCTCCGGGTCCATAGATTCTTCCACTTCTTGTTATTCCTTTTACCTCCGCTACCACTTCACTTGTTTGGACCTTCGAGGTTTCCCCTATGTCTCCATTTGTCTCCACATTAGTTTCATAGTTCCAAGGGACAGCATGTGTATTCTCATAACTGAATGGTGTTGGTTTCTTCATGGTGATCACCACTTTCTCTGGTCTCGCTGTTCAATTCAGTGGAGGGACGCGGAGTACGAAGCGGTCGATCACATTTACCTCTTCAGGGAGATTCGCCTTCTTTTTTGCTTGAATCACACCTAGGTCGAGTAATTCTTGTACTCGAGTTTTGAAATTCCAACAACTTTCTATATCATGACCAAAACCTCCAGAGTGGTATATGCAGCTCGACTTTATATCATCTTTCTCATTCTCTTTCATCATGGATGCAGATACTGTGATATAATACCCAGCCTCCTTCAAGCCATTGAACACTTCCTCCATTGGTGTTTGAAGATTCAGAACTTTCTTAATCAGAGGTTTTTCTACCTCCAAGGCATTCACACGGCTTCCTCCTTCGTGTTTTGGGATCGGGTTGTTAACAATGTCTGGCTTCAAATCTTCTTGAAGGTCTAGTCTCCCACAAGCAATTAATCTTCTTACTGCTGTCTTGAAACCTTCGCAATCCTCAATGGAATGCCCTGTTATGTCCATATGGTACTTACAGGTCAGGTTCGGGTTATACCAAGCTGGGTATGGTGGTTCTAATGGGTGCACAGGATATGCCGAGATCAGATGAGCATCAACTAACTTTTGAAACAGATCAGCATTCGAAATAGATAGCTTTGGGAAAGGTGGGAAGTTGGGGAATCGATTACGGTTTTGGTTTTGGAAATTTGGTCGAGGTGCTGGGGTGTATGTTGGGCGGATTAGTTGGTATGGCCTTATGTGGAGATTGTTAACTTGGGGTTGGGAGTATGGAACAGTATTTGCGGTTGGTGTGGGTTGGTAAGATGGGTAAGGAGGGATATGGGTTTGGTATGATTGCGGACGTGTTGGTGTATACCGCGGGACGAAGGATTGCTGACCATGCACATAATTCACATCTGTCTCCTTTTTTCTTGGTGGGAAACTTTTCCTAGTGTCTTCACTACTCATGGGAAGCTTGCCGGCTTTCGCTAAGCTTTCAATTCTTTCTCCAGTAGTTATCAATTCAGAGAAGTCTTTGTATGCTGCTCCTGCCATTGCCCCAATGTAAGGGGATCCCAAGGTTCCCAAGAAGTAAGAACACATTTCAGTTGGGATGAGTGGCGGTTGAACTTGGGCAGCCAAGGCTCTCCATTTTTGAGCATATTGCTTGAATGATTCATCCTTCTTCTTCTGCATAGAGCTTAATTGCTCCCGTGTAGGTGCCACCTCAAGATTGAACTTGTATTGGCTCATGAACAGATCTGCCAATTCTCTCCAGCTAGAAATTTTTGGGTGGTCTAGTTGAATATACCATTCCAGAGCTGGTCCCATCAGGCTTTCATGGAAGAAGTTGATGAGAAAATTTTCATCCTTCGACCATATCATCATCTTAGTACAATAACTTTTCAAGTGAAAAAGAGGATTACCCGTCCCGTCATACTTTGAGAAGTCAGGAACCTTGAAGTCCCTAGGGATTACTACATCAGTAGAAGGGCAGAGTTGTTCAACTTCCACATACCCATAGGGGCTAGGTCCTTGAATAGCCCGAAGCTGCTCTTGAATCTTCTCCATCCATTCTTCTTTGAACTTTCCTTTTTCTGCCTCTGCACGACTATTTTCTGAGGAGGATGGCTGCTTCTGGATGACCACACGAGGTTGCTCCCAGACAGGTGTAACATGCCCGTGCTCATGAGTTTGCACATTTTCTAAGGAACGATAGCCTTCTCCGATAGGGATTACCAATGGTATCATGGGCGGTGGTTGCCCATGGAAGTTATTCGGGATTTCACCCATATCATTCATCCCTGCAGTGACATTTAGAGCTGCACCCGTACCTGTGCATACCCAGTGTCATGGTATTTGGTTGCACATTTGCTGAATGAGCTCCCAATAGGTTAAGTGATTCTTGTATGGCCCGCATCATATCCTCCAATGTTCCTTGGTTGTTTGACAGTTCATTCAGTTTTCCTCTCACCGCATCAACTTCACCGCTCAGATTTCTTCCTACATCAGAAGTAGTTGTGATTGGGATACCCCTTTCTGTGTCACCATTCCCTCCAGCCATTTTGGTCCGGGCTCTAGTATTGTGAATTCGAGTTTGATCGGTATCGGTTTTCCTTGGGCACCCATTTGTGATGGATTTTTACCTATTAAAAACAAACTTTAGTGAAAAGAAAAAGACAAAAACATAGCTATTTGTTAGAAATGATCGAGCTGAGTCTTGATGTGAGTATCTTTGATGATAACTGTTCTTCAGAACGTCTCATTCAAAAGTACTAAGTCATGGGTATTGCTATGAGACCAACACAATGCAGAGAAACAAGGATTTTTTCATTCATAAAGGGGTATTGTACCCATCGTCCTTTTTTACATTCATTCCCAAAACAACAAAAGACAATATATCATAAAGCCATAACTGTCATTCTCAGTATCTCTCAGCAATTATTTGTTTCATTCTCCCAATCAAGTCTTTACAGTAGTCAACAAAATTACAAATCTCGATTGGGGTCTTGAAAGGGATTATTCCTTGCTCGGCCAATCCTAAGTATCTTGGAACATCTTCGATGGCCGTATTAGCCAATCCTGCCAAGTTTGAGAAGCGAGTCTTCAGCTCATGAATAATGTGGTTCTGATGTTGTATTTCAGAATCCAAACTTGCAACTCTTTCCTTTTCTTCTTCCAGAGCAACCTGATATTCCATGATCTTATCATGCATGTGTTGGCTTAGCTCTTCAATCTTCCTCTGGTATTCATTGTTCAATTCTTCCATTTGTTGTTTCATTTGTTCTTCACCTCTTAGCGCAGTTTCTTCAGCAATTTTGGCCTTTCGAAGTAGATCTTTCAACTATTGATTTTCGGTTAGCGCTTTATCACGCTCCTGCCTCCGAAGTCCAAGCTCTTTGTTGGCATCTTTGAGGCATTCCTTGGTCTTCATCATGTGCTCATGCCCCATCTTCAGCTTCTTGCTTGTTCCTTCTAAAGCTTGATCCTTTTCAGTGCTTTCTCGTTTTAACGTCATGTAGTTATGGTGGACACTTTTCAACTCAGCTTCTATTTGCATCTTTTCTTGTTCAACCTTGTCTAGTTCCTCCTTCATTTCTTTGATTTCTTCATTTTCATGGAAATGCCAGGTTGATGCATCGTCCGGAGGAGTAACAGCTATGACCCTGAATGGCATCCTGATCTCTTGTGCCCTGTTTTTCACCCATTGACGATAGCTTTCTTTCACAGCACAACTCCTCATTCCCAATTCTTTTCCCTTTCGGACGATCTTGTTCCAAGCATATTGGACTTTCTGCAGTAGGTCAATGTCATTGGAGTCTTGATAATATGAGACAAACGGAGTAACTGCAGCTTCAGAAGGAGGTCCCATCATGGGATAACTGAGTTGGTGTAATACCAAGACAGGATTGTAATTTATGCATCCTCGGGTACCCATGAGAGGTACGTTTGGAAAGCTTCCGCACTGATAGATCAGAGTGTGACCATCCTCCCTCCAAGGATACCATCGTATCATCTTTTCATTCAATTTGGCCAGGTCTTGAGCCCACTCTTGTCCACTCTTCTTCTTGATATTATGCATTCGTAGGTCTTCAATCGGACAAGGCGCCTTGTAATTCCTTTGGAATATGTGCGAAGTAACCCACACATATAACATTGGTAAACAACACGGAATTCTCTTACCATTTCTCTCTTGGCAAAAGTTCAGAGTGCAATAAACATCTGCCAGGAGGGCTGGAACAGGATTATGGCCATGGAATTTGCGAGCAAGGAATACGTCAATAGCCCCAAGATCTACAAGGCCTTCAATATTCGGGAATAAGACAGTGCCATAGATAGTGAGGGCCAGCACATCTATGAAAGCATCCCAGTCTTCAACTTGAGCTAAACGGCGCATATGCTCTTCGAGATAATCCCTTGAGAATCCGTAAGTCCCATTTCTACATTTCTGTGCTTCATGCAAATTCTTTACGCCTACCCTTAGGACAGTCGATAGGGTTTGTAAAGAAGGATAATGGCCTTGGTAGTGATAAGGTTTTTCTCCTTCTAGTGGTAACCCCAGAATCTTTTCAAATTCTTCGATGGTAGGTGCTAGTTGGAAGTCTTGAAAAGTGAAACATCGGAGCGGAGGATCATAGTACTGTGCCAGTGCTGTGATTGCTTCTTCTTGCTCTTCCACTTCTAAGAGATTCAAAATTTTTCCATATTTTCTGGTGAGAGACAAGCGTTGTGGTAGCTTCAGCAATTGACCCAAAGACCTCAGGCTTTTAGTGTCAGGTGTCTTGGCTTTGAGACGTAGAGTTCTTTTCAACTTTTCACCTTTCTGACTGTCTGGTCTCATATTTGTTTCCATTTTCCCAAAGATACTCACAATAAGATTTCAGTTCAACTTTCTAACAAACCTGCTATAATAGAAAGAAAATTTTGATTTAAATGAAAGAAGGAAAATTAAACAATTTAGGAAATGAACAGAAATTATGTACAAAGAACAATGATAGGAAATTATGTACAAAGAAAGGAGTTAAGGAAAATGCACGCTCTCTTTGTGTCCTATGTGAGGTAAATTCTGGAGGTTAATTCTATGGTCCTATGGTCGTTCTACCTTGTGAACACTTTCACTGGGTGGGTCTATATTCTCAGAGTTCTACGGCCTCTAGAGTTAAGATTCATTTCAGAACGTTACCCACAACAGCAGGTGAACCGGTAGATGTAGGGCATTCATGAAAGAATCACACTCTAGATGAGATTTTCGCGATAACCAAACAGGATGAACATCCAAAATGGCTACCGCTACACAATCTCTTTCCTATCTCAAGTTACACTCAGACCCGGGTATAGGGCCCCACTCGTGTGATTATTGTGTAAGTGTTGTGTGTGAAGAGAGCATACAAACCTGAAATCCTAAGACTACTCATGACTAATACCTGCAAAAACAACTCAAACAAACACGTACAGAACCCAATTAACAGTCATCTATCCTAAGGTTTTAACAAATAAAGCTATCAAACACATGAAATGTAAGATTCTGTAAAGAGACAAGGTATAAAGAAAGAAATATTATACAAAGTAAACTAAGAAAAGGAAAACAAACGTCAAAAGGCTATATTTAATTTGCACAATTAACTAAAACAGGCCTGACTCTCTTGGAAATCCCCAGTGGAGTCGCCATCTGTCGCAACCGGGATCGCGACGGGGACGGCGAAAAAAGAATATTTATGTTCAAAATATTGGAGTCGCCACAAAGTTTATTTACATTCGGGAAAACGTTGGAAAAACTCATTTTTTAAAAACAATGATCTTTGAAACCAGTTTGAGTTCGGGAGTCGGTTATGTATAGGGAAGGGCAGGAATTTAATCCCGCGCACCCCTAATACACCCGTCCTTGGACGGTACCTTTAATTGTGCAAATTAATTAATAACCCTTTTTTTAAAAAAAAGATTATTCTATTTATAATGAAACTATAAATAAAAGAAATTCTTTAAAAAAACTTCGGGAACACCAAATTGTCATAATTCAAGTATCCCAAAATATTAAGTCAACAAGCCGTCACGGCTAAATTAACATTTTTATTTGAATAAGAAATTTACTAAATAAATTAGCAAATTTAAATTGAAAATAAGTATATAAATTACAAATTTTTACAAATAAGAGAAAAAGAAGAAAATTATTTTTTTTATTTTTATAAATCAATGGAAACAAATGTAAAAGAGAACAAGCATTTTTAAGGAAAATTCTGAATCATTAAGCTATCACAACTCAAATGTTCGAAATATCGAGTTAATAAGCCGTCACGGTTAAATTAACTCTTTATCTACAATAACAGAAATTAAATAAAATATTTTGAAATAAAATTATTAGGAAAAAAAACTTATAAATAAAACAAAATGCGTAAATAGCATAAAAAAAAACTAGGAAAATTATTTACAAATAAATTAAGTGGTGAAAAGTTAATTTTGAAAGAGAATTTTAGAATATTAAGCTGTCACAGCTAAAATATTCTGAAATTTAAAGTTAACAAACCGTCACGGTTAAATTAAATCTATTTTGAAAAGACTTTGAATATCAAGCCGTCGCAGCTAAAATATTCTGAAATATGAGATTAACAAACCGTCACGGCTCAATTAATTCAATTTATTAAAAACCAATTAACTAAGTAATTTTTAAAATTTTTTTTTGAAAGAAAAATATCTAAGTATTTATTTTTGAATTTAAAGTGTATTAAAAAAAAACATGTCCAAACTAAAATGACTTAAAAATATATATATATACATATAATATAAGATAATTGAACTAAAAAGTGAAATTTATTCATAATTTAAGCACGACACATAAATATATTGACTTAAACAAAGTAAAATTACACAATAAATTTAAGCAAGACACATAAAATAAAATAAAAATTCAAGCAAATCAACAAATAATAATAATGATAATAAATAATAACAACAATTAACTTATAAACACCATTATCTATTTAATTTCAACAAAACGCATAAACATATAATAATAAAACTAAAAAACATAATTAATTCATAAACATTATTACATAACTAATTGAGCAAAACTATATAAACATAAAAGGAGAAATCAATTTATGGATACGAACACATAAATAAACAAAACATGTACAAACGATCAACAACATGAGGGTTTTATTTACAATTTTCCTTTTTTATATTATTAATAAAACTTTAACACTAACTTCACTTAAAGTCGAAGAAATAATTAAATCACTCTTTTCATTTTGTTTTGCATAATTACATATCTTGAAACTAATTTATTTATTTTCACTAGAATACTAACAAAACTAAACTCAAATAAAATCAAATTTAAATAAATAAATTTAATATTTGATTCGAACTAAAATAAGACATTATTAATATAAAATAAAATCTATCCCTAATTCCTCTAATTTTACCTAAATCAATTAATTTCCCTTCCCCACACACACACACACACACATACACGCATACACTCTCATCCTCACCACACACACACATGCACGCGGTCACATGCTTCACCACACACACTCACCCAAAACAAACTCACCTAACTACACTAACACAAAATAACACTAACACAAATAATACGGAGAGGAAATGAGAAACAGAGAGTGAGCATGGAGACAGAGGGAGGGGCTGCGAGAGGGAAAGAGGGGGAGGAATCGCTGCGCGAAGGAGAGGGGCGCCGGTTTGAAGCGGGGAAGGGATGGCGATCGGAAAGAGGAAGAACCAGCCGCGAGGGGAAGGCCTCCGGCACCACCGCGGCTTCAAAATGGTGAAGGCGCTACGCGGCGCTGGAGAAGGATGACTCCACCACCGCGATCTTGGCGTTCCAGCGCGGTAGTGGTGGCCGGCTTAAGCGGCGAACCTGGTGGGTGGATCTCGCCGCGATGACAGGGCGGATGGAAGAGGAAAAACTCGCGGTGGTGTAGCTGGGAGATCGGCGGAGGAGTGGTGGCCAAACGGCGGCGGTTTGCTGGGAGATCGGCGGAGGAGTGGTGGCCAAACGGCGGCGGTAGTGGTAGCCGGCTTTCCTCTCCATTTCTGCTCCTCTTTTTTGTTATTTTCCTTTTTTCTGAACAAACAAAAAAAGATCTACATTTGGTTTTGATCTGGAACTTGGAATTTTCAGGTGATTTGATGATGATGATGAAAGGAAGTGCTGAAGCTTGATGATGAAGATGATGGATGGGAAGCTGTACGGCGTATGGAGGAGTGATTAATGGTGGAGGTACCACGGTTGGAGGCGGCGGTTTGCGATGGTTTCAGTGGGTGATTGATGGTGGTGGTTAAAGGGGAAGGGGTTGTGGGTGATGATGATGGGTTGAAGGGGGAGTTAAGGGAGACCGAAGGTATGGAGGCTGTGGTGAGGGTGGCGTTTGTTGGTTGATGAGGGAAGAGGGGAGAAGATGATAGTGCTGGAGAGGGGCCGCGGTTCGTGGCTGGGGCTCAGGCGGTGGCTTGTGATGGTGCACGGATCTAATGGCTGGGAGGCAAAGGAAGAAGGTGATGACGATAGTGATCATGGGAGGCCGCGTCTGGTGGCAGGGGAGGAGCACCACCGCGGCCTCCTGCCTATTTTTCTCCTTTTTTGGTTAAATTTTTTTTGATGATGCTGATGTTGTATCTATTACCTTTAGTGCTGGATTGAATTGTTGATTTTTTACTTGAGTTCTCCTCGCTGGTTTCTTTTGTGTATCTTGATGAACTGGACAGTGTATGTTCTTGCTGATGGTAGTGCTGATGATCTGAATTGGAATTCTTTTTTTTTTTTTATTTCATTTTTTTTGTAAAAAAAAGGTTCTCCCGATGGTCGTCCCCCTGCCCCTCCTATGTAACCCATGTTAATATGTTTTAACTCCACCGAAAAAGATCTAAAAATCAAAAACACTATCATTGCATCCTTTTTATTTTTTCTACTTTTCTCATATTCCCAGGTTCTCCGGCTGGAAAAAGCAAAAAGGGAGACGAGCCCGTGAGGCTCCTCTGTCTCTTCTTCAACTTTTCTCTTTTTTATTTTTTTGTAAATAAAGGAAACAACCAGCAAAAATTTGATGAAAAGATTAATGAAATTGCAAATAAAAGAAAAGTAAATAAACTCAATGTAAATTTTTGGATTTTCTTCTCAAAGACCGGATAAAATCAGGTGTTCACAAAAACTTTTCTCTAATTTGCATAAAATTAGGAGAATGCATTTTTCATGACAAGCAAATTATCAACCCTAAGAGTAGAAGAGCATAAATCCATGAAATACTGGCTCAGCTCAGTTAAAGGCTTCCAGACAACATCAGATAGCTCTCGGAATGCAATTGGAAGCAAACACTCCATGAAAATATTATAATTGGGGCTTTTCATGCCAACAAGCTTACCCGGTACAACATTAATGCACTTACTTAAGTTAGAAGCATAACAATTGGGCATTCTCAACTCCTTAAGCCACTGACAGGCAGTTTATTTTTTAGTGGAATTCAAAGCATATTTAGGCTTTAGTTTATAGAAACAATCATCTCTTAATTCTTGTAAATGCAAATGAGGCCACGTGCAATACTAAACCAGATCATGCCTTACCTTGTCATTATTTTTGGTTCAATTTGTATCTATTACAGTATTCATAATGTTGTCGTACATGTTTTTCTCAATATACGTGGCATCTAAACAATGGCACGGCAAATTATCCTTTAAATATGGCAACTCCCATAAAATACTTTGGTTGGTCTAATTATGGTATACCCCATAACTTGGCATTAGCACTACCTTTCTTACTTTTACTATTTTTGGAAAATCTTTAACTCGATTCTACATTTGGCAATCACTTAGTTTAATTAAAGGCTCATCATGTTTAACACAATTATTTTAAAGTCATATCTACTTTGCCTATATGGACGATCAACATCTAAGAACCTTCTATGACAATCGAACTAAGAGTTCTTTCCTCCATATTTCAAAGTGAATACCATAGTATCCTCCAAGCAAATCGGGCATGCTAATTTGCCTTGGGTCATCCATTTAGATAGCATTCCATAAGCTGGAAAGTCATTGATGGTCCATATTAATGCAACCCTCATCATGAAATTCTGCTTTGTTGAGTTGTAAGTAAGAACACCTTGGCACCACAACTCATTCAATTCATCAATTTGGGGTTAAAGGTATACTTCAATCTCTTAGCTTTTGGATTATTAGGACCAGGGGTTACATATGTTAAGAATAGGTAAGGATCTTTAATGCACATTTGAGGAGGGAGATTGTAGGGCGCAACAACTACGGGCCAACAGGAATGCAGTTTGCTAAATTGGTTATTTGGAGTAAATCCATTTGAATAGAGTCCCAATCAAACATTTCGAGGATCAAAGGCAAACTCAGGATATTGTCAATCAAAATGTTTCGTTGTCTTACCATGCGATCGATGAGTCATCACACAGTCATTGCTCTAATTTTCACTATGCCATCTCATATGAGAAGCCAAGCTCATTGATGCATAGAGCCTTTTGAGCCTAGGGATCAAGGGTAGATAGTGCATTATTTTTTGAGGAACATCCTTATACTTCTGACCACCACATTTCTTGGGTTTAAACCTAAGCTCTTGATAGAACTTACATTCACTCAATGCAATATCATCTTTATAATAAAGCATGCAACCTTTTGAGCAGTAGCCAATCTTTATTTCTTTCAACCTAAGTTTAGAAACTAATTTTTTAGCTTGATAAAAATCTTTTGGAATTACGTTAGGATTCAAACTTAGTTCACTGATCAATGCAACCCACTGATAAAAAGAACTTTGGCTTTAGTTCTCTTCAGACTTAATGTTCAACATTTGAACTGCTAATGACAACTCGGAGTGCACACAATCATCCTATAAAGATTTATTAACAGCTTCTAGGAGACTATAAAACCTACGACATCTTGGTTGGGCTTCTCGTATAAAGGCTACGAATAACGAGCTGCATATTCAAGACTAGTAGCATCAAAAACCATTTCTTGATGTCTAACCAGATTATCCTTCTACAACCTTAAACCCACATTGTGCTAAGCTACATGGATCCCACCAGAACTACTTTCAGTCTAAAACATACCCACTTGATTCCATCCATTAACTACCTCCCCATGCTTGGTCTAAATCCAATAGTTAGGCATGAATCCTCACCTGTACAAATGAACCCTTATGGTATTATCATCCAAATACATCCTACATTTGCACTTATTACATAGAAACCCAATATTTGTCTCATCAATGAATTGTTGTGTTTGACATGCTATCCTCATAAATTCTTCAATACCACTACAAAATTTTGGTTTAATCCCCCCTCTATTAGGATGCTATCTATTGTACATCCATGATCGATTTGAAAGAACCATTGCGTGTGTGAGTAACCCTAGACCCTACAATTTTTTATCATCTCATATTATTACTTTCAAATACAAATTTAATTGCTATTTAAATTTTTAATACAACTAATTTTAATCTTATTTCCTCAACAAAAATTCTGATAAAATTTTGACAACATCTCCACTTAAATTAAGAGCTTTCGTCCTCATATACTTCAGTGCAATCATAGGCATTCAATTTTTTAACGATGCCAAATAATTACTTTCAAACATGAACAGAAAAACTAAACCAAATAAAAAAGCTAAACTAAATCAAAAATGTAAACTGATTAAAATGCTCACTAATGCTCCTAGATTGCAATTGTGTTCTTCGTTTCGCGAACGGAGCTTTGGTGATAACGCATGGTGGCAAAGAAGGGCGGTGGTGGTGGAAGAGAAGAAAGAGAGTTGAACTCAAAATAGGTAAGAATAAAGCATTTGGCGGTTTAAAATGTATGTGAGTTATCGACGGACCAACCAATCAGTAACCAATTAGTGAAACGGTGCGTTTCACTTCTCACTTATTATCGACGGGTTTACCAACAGGTATATGAGAATCCCAAGACTTGCGAGCGAACATACATAATTTTCAAAAACCAGTCAGTAATGTTAAAATTTTTTAAAAAATTGCAAAAAAAATTATATATGTTTAAAAAATTATTGCTCATCAGTAAACCTATTGGTAAACATACTGAAAATATTTTTTAATTAAAATTAAAAAGATACTGAAAATGTAGGAAAAATATTTTTTAATTACCCTTTGGTAAACCCATCTATAGAGTCAATAAAACAATAAAAACTATTGAAAAAATAAAAAAAAATTATTCTTTTAATCGCCTTTTGGTAAACTCGTCAGTAATTTGAGAAAAATAAACAGAAATAAAATATTAAACACCCATTGGTACACTTGTTGGTAACTTTTTCATGTTACGTGGTGCTCATGCAAGTATCGATGGGTTATTAATGGGTTAAGAATTACTATTGTACCAATCAGTAAACCCGTCGATACACTCATTGGAAATTGTGTGCATCATATGCGCATAGTGGTGCCATTAACTATCAAGGGGTTGTCGCGCAAATTGATTTTCACGAGTTTAATAATGGAAAAATGCAACAACCCGTTAGTAATTACTGAAGGGTACACATCCGTCGGTATCCCATGGATTTCTAGTAGCAATGTTATGCACAAAAAAAACATGAAATATTTCTAGTTTCCACCGGGACATATTTAAAGTTTATCTTGTTTTATTTTAAATTTGGAAAAACAAGCCGTTGATTCCATGAAAAAAAAATAAAGTGACTATTTTTTCTTTGCAGTAAATATTAAGAGTTTTGTTTTTGTAATTTTATCACAAAATAGTACATGCTTTCTGGGTTCAATAATGGTAGAGTACTTTGGAAATCAGTTTGAAAAAAATGAAAGAGATTAATTTTGATGCATCAATCAAATCCCTGTATTTGCATGATCTTCTAAAGAATGAAGTGGAATTTATTTATATTTACATGATTGAATGACCGTGTCTGACAATGCATCAAAATTTAAATGATAAGTACCATCAAGTTACAATCCATCTTAATTATGTTCACAACGGAGTTTTGAACAATATTAATTAAAATAAGTATCACGGAATAGCTTATTGTTACCCGTATAAACGAGTTAAATTATTTGGCGGTTTTTGATATCGACCCCTGATTGATTTAATGTAGGATAAATAATGAGAGATAATAATTACTTAATTACAGAAAAGCAAATATTCCCTTTAATATGCGAAGTTAATTTTGCAGTTGCCATTTTGATACGTTAGGAATCGTGTATCCATAATATTAGACATTTTAGTTATACTGCGAAATTCGCCAATAAAATCATTTAATTTTTTATGGACAATTAATCGAAGGTCTTTTCACCAGATTTATGAATAAAACTACTGAAAATATATCACGTTATTGAAATATGACTACGTACTCACATGTACTCACATGAAAATTTAATTATCATTAAGGTGTGTATGTTTGGCATAGATGTAAAAATAGAGTGAAAATTTTTATAGATGAGTTTTATGTATAGTTTTATAATTTATTAATGAAAATTTTTACTATATTTTTACCTCATACCATATACAGAATTTTAGAGCAATGTTATTTTAACATCAAAAAAAGTAGATGACTCATCTATTGATTAAATTTATTGAGTTGAGTGAATAGGGATCATAAATTCATCTAATAGTAATAAAGTGAGTATCAAATAACACATTTACTTTTTGAATATCAAAATAGCATTTTCCTTATTCTTAATGGTTTTAAAAATTACATAAGGGTAATGTTTAGTTAGGGCATAAAAATAGACCGTAAATTTTCATGGATGAGTTATACACATAAATTTTATTTATAAAACCTTTTTTCCTATTTTTACTCCTTAATTAACCATACATATCTTATGTTAATTTTTTTGGGAAAAACATATTATTTCAATTTAAATATGTCACGGATAAATAATAATTAGGATTTTGTTTTCTCCATCCATGTGTTGTATCTTTCAAGCCAACGAATTTCCACTTCCTTGAAGCTTCTGATGTTGAGACTTCAAGGGTAAGAGACAACCCATTGAAAGAGAAACTCGTCCATTATTTCCTCACGCCATTAATTGGCCAAAGAGCAACAGCTGGGAAAAAACTTAGCAATTTCACACTGCAAGAGATCAATTATGACATTACATGAGTATATGAACAGTGATCTCCAATCATGGTTCTGCTGATATCGCCTTGCAAGGATCCTCATATGTCAACGTCGCTAGCACCCACTTTTAATCAAAGTTAAATAGTGATGTACCCCACATACGCCTTGTCCAGTTCATGATACAAGGAGTTTTCTGCAGTCTTTGCTGCCCCTATAATGATATATCACTTTCACTGCAAACCATGGTAGAGACAATTTTTTTCGTTCAAAGTACCTAAATATCTTATTTTCAAGTTATATAGTGGTGGTTGTGGTGGTGGCCAGTGCACCAGCAATGCAATAATACTGAGAAACTGAGAGAAACCTGAAGATATAGCAGCGGGAATATAGCATCTTGCTTACAGAGCCCACATTTTTAGCTCAAAATGGTACCGTCTCCCTTCACGATGATGGCAACTGTTGGAATATGAGGAGTGGTTTCTGGAGTTGCTTTGATGGTTTTTAAATGCTTTTTGACACGGATATACGTGCATATCAAATTATCCACACATATTTCATATTTCACTAAATAAAAAGTTACAAAATATATTGTTGAAAACCCTTTGGTAATATGATTAAAAAAATAAAAATAATTAATAATTTACACCCATTAGTATACCCCTAAAAATGATAGATATAAAAAAATAAAAAATATATTTGCCTGCTAACCCATTGGTATCTCCTTTGCACCACGTGGAGTAGTAGCTTATATCAATGGGTTTTTGATGGGTTTGGAGTACATATCCAAGTTGTCAGGACACCTATCAATATACCACTAGGAACTGGTGCACGCTAAATGGTGCAAAGCAATATGATCCATATATCGCTACTCGTAACAAATTAAAAATATAGTGATTACTAAATTACATAAAAAATACCGTTAGGGTGCAACTCAGGTCATCTTAGGTAGAAGTGTTCTAGTCAATTTAAGGAATGGGGGGGGGGGGGGTGAAATTGTTTGAGAATGGGAATTCAATTGAGAATTTATATAAAAAGAATTACCTGCACAAGGATCCTTTAGATCAATAGTTGTTCAATCATTGGTTCAAGAGATTAATTTATGGTGATGGTTACTATCACTAATTATGCTTTCATGTAACGCCCCAATTTTTACTGTAATTTTTACTGTCATTAGAAATTACTCAATTACCGTAGGTAATTATTACATAAGATTTGAGGCCGAACAATCCTCAATAAAGGAATATAACGTTAGAAGAGAGGTTAAAGACGATTCATGCGAAGTCGCAAATCTAGAATTTCAGACGTATAAAATGACCAAATGAAGTTATTTTACTCAGAAAATGAGGATCGTGGGCCCCACCTATTCTCAAGGGGATATTTTGAGGATAATAAGGGATTGTTTGTGTTATGTGTGTTAATAGAGCAGAAGGATCTCAATTTTGAGTTGCGACGCCAATAATGACAAGCAGCTTCACTGTTTGCTTTTAACTCCGATGTCTTTGGCCGACCGAGCCCGAACCTCACTAAAATGTTTTAAAATGTGTTTTTAAGCCATGATTAACCATTGGTTAAGCTCGGGTGGCCTCGGCGCAGTTTTTAAGTGTCTGATTTTGCCCTGCTTTTAGTTTGCGAATTCTGGATTTTTGATTGGTATACGAAACCTAAAGCAATATTAGCTCAAATTAAAGCTTATTAAATTCTAAATATTAATCTAGAGTCAAAATTATGTATTTAGATTGATTAGAACCCAAAATTGCTCAAAACACCCAAATTGCTTACTAATTCACTTAAACCCTTAACCGTAAATTCTCTAAATTACATGAATATCTTGCCTACACCTAAATAATGCATGGAACACACAAATTTCGCTTCTTTGGGCTGTAATGGATGAAATTATTGATGCCATTATGCAGCTGAATTGCCATTAAAGTTGTACTAAAACAAAATGCCAAAATGTCACCATAAGAGACATAATTCCTTAATTTCATACAACTTTGTCTAAAATGATTTTTCCTCCCTTATTTCTCCTGCAAAATTCCGTCCACTACCTCATCATTTTGGCCAATTAGAAGCCTCCAAATCTTCTATAAATAGGCTTGCTTGAGTGGTCTTGGAATGCTTGGTTCATAACTAGTTTTTAGGAGCACCAAAAACTTTCTTTCTTCCTCCTCTTTGGCTGAATTCTTTCTTCAATTTTTTTCAAAGAGATTTTGTTTCATTTCACTTCAAGAAACCAAATTCTCTTCCTCTTCTTCAACTCAGATCAGGTAGGGAGTAGTTTCTAAATTTATTTCTATGCTTTGAGGAGTTGTGTTTTTAGCTCAAAATGATGAAATTATGAACTTACCTTAGCTTTTCATTTTGGTTTTCCTCTTCAATTTTTTTCTTTAACCAATTCAACCATATGGCCTAGGTGGAACTAAGATGATGGCTTGATGATGAGGACCTTGAGGGTGGGTTGTAAATCCATCACAAGTTAGGCCTCTAAAGCTTGAAAATTCCACTTGATGCAAAACTTTAAAGAATAATGCTTTATGATGCTAAAACAAAGATTTTTAGTTTAGAACTTGAAAGATGTATTTTCCTTTTATGTTTTATTTCTTGTTAAGATATGTATTGGGTTGAATTTATAATTCTTTTAAAGTCTTGAAGGAGCTCTAGTAAAGAAACAAAATGAATTTGCATCCATGATTAACTTCTATGTCATCACTAAATTTTCAAGAATGAATAAATGAACTTGCATTTCTCATGTTTAAATTCCAAGCTTGTATTTCATGTTTATGTTTCAAGTCATCACTTAATCTTTCAAGATAATTAAGAGGTTGCATCTCATATTTAATTTATGCTCTCACTATATTTTATAATGGCTAAAAGAATTAACGATGACATGTTTATTTTATGCCATCACCCCAAAGATCCTAGAGCTCAAAGACTTTGCCCATGTATCACAAGCAAAGAAATACGATTATTGGAGTTAAAGAATTTATTCTTTAAAAAGTCTTGAATTGAAGCTTAAAAAGATGTAATAACAATTCTCTTCTCCCTCTCGGTCCTCAGGCGGACTCTACCGCTCCGGTTTCTTAATATTCTCTTCTCCCTCTCTCGTCCTCGGACTACCGCCGCTCGGTTTCTTAATATTCTCTTCTCCTCTATCGGTCTTATGCGGACTACCGCCGCCCGGTTTCTTAATATTCTCTTCTCCTCCTCTATCGTCCTCAGGCGGATTACACGCTCCAGCTTTCTTGTATCATGTTTATATTTCAAGTTCTTGCATCATGTTTAATTTTCAAGTCATCACCTTAAATCTTAAAGATAAAGAAATGGAATTGCATATCATGTTTATAATTCCAAGCTATCACCTTATAAAGATAAGATTAAAATAAGGTTGCATAGCATGTTTATAATTCTAAGATGTCACCTAAATCTCTAAAGCTCAAGACTTACTCCTTTTATCTTAAGTGAGAATTTTAATTGTGAAGATCCTCCCAAATTTGACAAAAGAACTAGTTTCTAAATGAGTTTTAAGGCTTTGCAAGGATTTTACTGGGAACTAGTATTTTATATGCACTTAAAATATGATTCTATGTAATTGCATGAGGTTCATGATTCGCCACTGATCCGAGTTTAGTATCAATGTGTGATAATGATTTGATATGATTGAAGTTGTGATAATTATGGTTTATTGTTAAGAGAATGATTCATAATTGGTTTAGTAACTAATTAGTTCTATAATTGATAATTCTATGTAAGGATTGGATGCTTATTAAGTACTTGATATCATTGAATGATTTCCTGGCTTGCATGTTATAGTTTCTGTTGCAAATAATAAGAATGCTTATACATGAAATGTTCTTTATTATGAAAAATTCACCTTTGTTGCTAGAAGAAAGTGTATCATTGTAAAAGTGTAATTTGGAAAGGTTCCGGCTAAGGAAAGACTTGGTATTTAAGCGTGTCCATTGTGACCCACCTCTCTTTCCTGGGAATCTCCCATATGCATGATTACAGTTGATATATATTATTCTAGCTTAAGACTATAAATGAGAAAATGTTATGATGTTTATGAATTGTATTATGATATAACATGCAAAGATTTAATGGTGACTTAAACTTATAAGAAAATGATCCTTTGGAACCATCAGACTATAGGTGGTGAAAAGGTGATTTTAGCCCCCTAACCCGTTCTCTCAAAAGGGTAGAGTCGGGACTTTAGCTTATCAAAAGGGATAAGTATATGCTAGTGACGACTAGTAAAGTATGAGCTCATAACCTAAATTACTCCCATAAGGGTGGAGTATAGGGTGGCCCAAGGAAAATAATGATGATGATAAGATTTTAAGTCACCTAAGGCACTAAAGAAATGACATATGTGCACTGAGTCCATATGTAGGTAATATTATATGGCGTTCTTTTATGCATGTTATTTTGATAATGATGATGAGGAATATGATGTAATGATAAAGGAAAAGTTCATTGTAAATATGACATGTTAAGAATAAGATGCATTATAAGGACGATAATTAAAAATTGACGAACCTCGGTTAAGTATTTGTCCGAACTTAAAATGAATCTTTGCATGCTCACTATTTTAGAATAATCCCGAGGTTCCTGGGACTTTGATGATGACACCGTAGAAGGAGGTACCTTCGAGAATTCTTTAGCAAGATTCTCACTCCCTTTTCTTTATTTCCGTCATTGTCTCCAGATTCGATGGCGACATTCGTCTGTTCGTTGATACCCCTACTTGGGAATTTCACTATGATCCTGCATCGCTCGTATCATTTTGAAGGGAGGTGCGCATTCGTGTTTTTATTTACATAGGTCGCCCATTTGCACATCCTGTCCCTAGTTATCGATTTTCTCCTACTTCTCCCTATGGCGATGAAATGGTTTTCGAACATGCATGTCCACTTGATGAAAGGATGTTACGTTCTTATCCCGCTTCATCTGCTGTCCATGGATTTCCAGTATGTTCCCGAGACGAGATATTCTCAACTGATCCTTCAGAGGACACTCCTACTCATGTATATTCCGAGAGCTCTGCTCCTACTCCCACACGTGTAAGAGAGGGTAGTGAGGAAACAGTTGTTCAGCGAGGTTAGCAAGAAGGCGTCCATGCGACTCCCACTTGGTGCATCTCGTGTGTCCTCCCGAGGAGCTCATCGATGGATCGGATTTATTCCCCATTTCCGGACAAAGTGGCCCTAGAGAGTTCTTAGTAGATTTATGTGTGATCATGCACCCTAGTTTTAGGATAACCTTCCCGCTTATGGAGTTATCTAGTTTAGGGGCATGAATTTCCTTAAGTATATTTTCTTTTATGGGTTTGCATAAGATAATGATGTATGAACATAACCCACCCTTTGAGTGAGGTTATTGTATGTAAATATATGCTATAATGTGCTTATGGATGTTATATGATGGAGCCTAAGTGATATGATGTGATATATTCTTAAACGTCTTATTATACTCTGCTTACTCGTTCACGTTGTACTCGGCTCACGTTTTCAATTATGTGTTTAAAAAAAAAATGGCTCGTAATTTCACTAAGTATTTTCAAATTATGAAGAAAGAACCAAAGCAAGGAGTAAAGTCTAGTCATTAATCAGATTCAACCTAGGTGTATCTGGTTAATTACTAGGGTGTTACATTTCACACAATAATGATGCAATTCGATTTAATCATTATACAAGCACACTCCCACTAAGGATTTGACTAACACTTGAACTAGGGAACCATAATCATGGTTCTATGAACCTATGCCAATTTAATTATCAATTACAGCAACCTAATCTCCAAATGGAGTTAGTTCCAATCTTTCACCAAATGGATGTAATTCAATCAATTTACTAAATACCCCAATGGAATCCAAATTATGCATAGAACACAATGTGAATGAACACACAATCAAGCAGCTCTTAAAAACAAAATTGAAATAATTCATACAATCAATATTAAAGAGAGATAATAAAAGGGAAAGAAAAAGTAGCCACAAATTGCAATTAAAATTGGAACCTCAAAGACAAATCTTGTAACACCCTAACTTTCAACACAATACACCTAGTGTAACATCCTCCCAAGTATAGCATCATCCTTAAGTCATGACATCATACTCGGGAGTTGTTACTTATAAATTAGCAGACCTTTTTTAAATATCTATAGCCACTTGAATTGATTCGCGAGATAACTTGGTCATAATTCTACTGAAATATATAGCAATAAAACCAAAATATTTATTTAATACAAAGTTCAGTACATTAAAAAAGCTCTTTGATGAGCCTTAACACACCTTGTCATCTAACCTATTTACATACATATCCATTCCACTAAATACAACATAACAAAAGTATTAACTACTATCCTATTGTACTTCCGAGTTCTGTTGCATAGCAGTTTCTCCATTTTCTGCATCAACCTGGAGACGACACGGGAACACAGAAACATATGGGTGAGAATTATACAATTCTCAGTAAGGTGACTCCCCCGAACACAATTATAATGTCATCGTCATCGCCCCAGCCACTTCGGTTTATTAAGAAAAAGTGGCCATGCATTATATAATAACGGTTTATTTTTAAAGTTCCAAATCGTACTTCCGAAGTGGGTTACTTTTAATAATCAATCACTTAATATACATATACCATACTACTCAACATCATATACTACTAAACTTTCCACTTAAAATATCAATGCTAAACTTCTTCACTCGGCATATAAGACAAAAGATTTCTTAGAATATTTACTTCTTAAACTTGCCTTGGCCTTTGACTAATCTTATCACATCTGGGCGTTACGTACCGCCGTCCCCAGTGTGGCAATAATGGGTAATAGATCGCTTTCAGATCGAGCTCATTCCTATACATGATCATTGGATTTACTTTCTCTAATTCTCACACAGACTTATCCCTAGCCAGGTTTACTTTCCCCGACTCAATTCAAGGGTAGTCAGGTTTACTTTCCCTGATAGACCGGATTTACTTTCTCCAGTCCAAGGATTATAAATCTTATGCTCTTCTTGGTAGTTAGGTTTACTTTCCCTAACAAACTGGATTTACTTTCTCCAGTCCAAGAAACATAATCTTATGCTTTTCTTTCGCATATAAACAATTGTAATAATCATTAATATCTATCTGTACCTAACCTCATCAATAAGTTCACATGCTCACTTACTCAGACTCATATTCAGGTACTCATATCATACTAGTACAAAATGCCATCATTTCGTTAATTCAAAGCATCTAGTTATTTTCAGCACAATGACAGATTTTTCACTCAAGTAGCACAATTTATTTCTCCTACCAAATGATCAATTCAAATGCTATAAAAATTCTCAATGACACCTCAATGTGTCACAAGGTTCTGTAAAAATTTCAGAGTAAAAATAGTTCTCTAACTTTGTTAACAAAATTAGACAAATTTGGTGGCTAGAAACCACTCAACCTCAACTCAAGAACCAAAATTCATAATTCGATCATTTACTAGGTTAATAAAATTTCACAAGTTCACAGCTTCAGATGCAACATTTCAGGCAGCATATGCTTAATTTCAGTTCTTGATTTTTCTAAGGCAGTTTGACTCAAAATAAAAACCCAAGAAAATTCGTGGGACTAGCTAAAGATGTTAACTCCAACATATATTTTTTTAAGTTCAAGAAAATTCCCACAACAAGCCCAGAAAATTCTTGATCACACACTGCCTGTCAGAAAACCGAAAATCTAGCAAGTATCACTCAACATCTCTTGACAAAATGATCTCTCTAACCTCATCCAAACACTTCAGCAAAATTCATACATCAACAACAACATAATATCAACCAAATTAACTAGAAATTTTGGATTGAAACTAGTAAGAATTGCTCAGAAAAATTTTGAAAGAAAAAGGCCAAAGAAAACCCTACTTTGAAAGCTTTTGAGCTTGATACTTCAAAGGATGTTCTAAGTGATCTCCCTTCACTTCAAGACACCAATTTCAGTCCTAAACCCTCCTTAGGCAGTGGGGAAGTGAGGTATTAAGGTGAGGATTTGAGATTTCAATCGGTTAGATTTGTAGGGTTTGAGGTGTAGCACAAGTTTTGTGAAGAAAGTTTGAGTGTTTAGCAACTTTAGGCTATGATTTTTGAAACTTGAAACATATTAATGGAGGTTTGGAAGGAAAGAAATGGAGGCTGTATTCAGCTAATTCATGGGCGAGGATTTCTTGTCTTCTTGGAGAAGATTTTGAGTCAATATATATCTTGTAACTATGACATGATATTATATAATATGTTTAGATAAATCCTAATCTAAAAAGGTGAATTGGATGGCTATGATTCAATCTTGTAATTCAAGATTGAATCTTAGCCATTCATTTATTTTAAAGAGATAAGGCTATTCTTTTTGTAAAGATCTAATTAGTTTTCGGTGTTAAAAATTACACACCGAAATTTTACCGAACGGGTAAAACAGTGTACCCAGGTAATCAAACATTGCCCAAAAAATAATTTCGGGTATAAAATCTTTATTTCTACCTATTTCTAACCATAATCATATAATTTCTCAATTTCGGGCGTCTCCGAGTCCCAATTCTAGGGTTTGATTTGTCTTGGCGAACTTGCGGGCAGTAAAATACTATTCACATTTTTTTTATAAATTCGTTGGATTGTCCTCATCATTGTTCAAACTATCAAATTTTTGAAATTATGATTGATAAAGCTCAAATTAATTTGTAGATAATTTTTAGGGTGGTACCATGTAGCAGAGGATTGCAATCGAGTGATCAGGTGCAAGAGCACGAACAAGGAGCGGCTCTGGCGGACTTCAAAGCGGAGGGTACATGAATGAACTGATTACACACTGAATGAGAGGGATCCTAAGATCGTATAGGTATGGGACTATCTGATTGAAGAGGCTTATATGAATTGATTTGTACTACTATGCCAACAAGATGCATCTTCTTTTGGTAGCCCAAGCGAAGAACTCCACAGTTAAGCGTGCTTGACTTGGAGCAATTTTGGGATGGGTGACCTCCTGGGAAGTTTTCCTAGGAAGCGTGCGAGTGAGGACAAAGCACGCTGAAAAGACCCGTGTTGGTTTATGGGGACAGTCGTTAATCCATAAAGCAGCAGGGGATGTTACAAATAATGTAACACCCTAAAAATTATCTAAAAATTAATTTGAGCTTTATCAATCATAATTTCAAAAATTTGATAGTTTAAACAATGATGAGGACAATCCAACGGATTTATAAAAAAAAAAAAATGAACAGTGTTTTACGAGCCCCACAGGCCGGCCAGGACAGCCGAAACCCTAGAATTGGGACCCGGAGATGCCCGAAATTGAGAAGTTATATGATTATAGTTAGAAATAGGTAGAAATAAAGATTTTATACCTGAAATTATTTTTCGGGCAATGTTTGATTACCTGGGTACACTGTTTTACCCGTTCGGTAAAATTTCAGTGTGTAATTTTTAACACCGAAAACTAATTAGATCTCTACAAAAAGAATAGCCTTATCTCTTTAAACTAAATGAATGGCTAAGATTCAATCTTGAATTACAAGATTGAATCATAGCCATCCAATTCACCATTTTAGATTAGGATTTATCTAAACATATTATATACTATCATGTCATAATTACAAGATATATATTGACTCAAAATCTTCTCCAAGAAGACAAGCAATCCTTGGCCATGAATCAGCTGAATACAGCCTCCATTTCTTTCCTTCCAAACCTCCATTAATATGTTTCAAGCTTCAAAAATCATAGCCTAAAGTTGCTAAACACTCAAACTTCCTTCACAAAACTTGTGCTACACCTCAAACCCTACAAATCTAACCGATTGAAATCTCAAATCCTCATCTTAATACCTCACTTCCCCACTGCCTAAGGAGGGTTTAGGACTGAAATTGGTGTCTTGAAGTGAAGGGAGATCACTTAGAACATCCTTTGAAGTATCAAGCTCAAAAGCTTTCAAAGTAGGGTTTTCTTTGGCCTTTTTCTTTCAAAATTTTTCTGATTAATTCTTACTGGTTTCAATCCAAAATTTCTGGTTAATTTGGTTGATATTATGTTGTTATTGATGTATGAATTTTGCTGAAGTGTTTGGATGAGGTAAGAAAGATCATTTTGTCAAAAGATGTTGAGTGATACTTGCTGGATTTTCGGTTATCTGACAGGCAGTGTGTGATCACGAATTTTCTGGGCTTGTTGTAGGCATTTTCATGAACTAAAAAAAATATGTGTTGGAGTTAATATCTTTAGCTAGCCCCACGAATTTTCTTGGGTTTTTAATTTGACTCAAACTGCCTTAGAAAAATCAAGAACTGAAATTAGGCATATGCTGCCTGAAATGCTAGAACAGAAGCTGTAAATTTTACTAATTTGTTTACCATACCAAATGATGGAATTATCCCTTGAACTTTTTACAGCGTATTAGAGACATATTTAGGTTTTACCAGGATTTTTATTTATAATTTTCTGGGTTCAATTGATAGGGTTAAAAATTATGATTTTTGGTTCTTGAGCTGAGGTTGAGTGGTTTCTGGCCACCAAATTTGTCTAATTTTGTTAACCTATTTAGAGAACTATTTTTACCCTGAAAATTTTACAGAACCTTGGTGACACATTGAGGTGTCATTGAGAATTTGTATGGCATTTGAATTGATCGTTATGAGAAATAAATTGTGCTACTTGAGTGAAAAATCCACCATTGTGCTAAAAATAACTTGATGCTTTGAATTGATGAAATGATGGAATTTTGTACTAGTATGACATGAGTACCTGAATATGAGTATGAGTAATTGAGCATGCGAACTTATTGATGAGGTTAGGTACACATAGATATGAATGATTATTACAGTTGTTTATATGCGAAAGAAAAGCATAAGATTATGTTTCTTGGACTGGAGAAAGTAAATCCGATTTGTTAGGGAAAGTAAACCTAACTACCAAGAAAAGCATAAGATTTATAATCCTTGGGCTGGAGAAAGTAAATCCGGCCTGTCAGGGAAAGTAAACCTGACTACCCTTGAATTGAGTCAGGGAAAGTAAACCTGGCTAGGAATAGGTCTGTGTGGGAATTGGAGAAAGTAAATCCAATGATCATGTATAGGAATGAGCTCAGTCCTGAAAAACAGTCTATTACCCATTATTGCCATACTGGGGATGGCGGTACATAATGCCCAGATTAAGGGCCAAGGCAAGTTTAAGAAGTAAATATTCTAAGAAATCTTTTGTCTTATATGCCGAGTGAAGAAGCATTGATATTTTAAGTGGAAAGTTTAGTAGTATATGACGCTGAGTAGTATGGTATATGTATATTAAGCGATTGATTATTAAAAGTAACCCACTTCGGAAGTACGATTTGGAACTTTAAAAATAAACTGTTATTATATAATGCATGACCACTTTTTCTTAATAAACCGAAGTGGCTGGGGCAATGACGATGACATTATAATTGTGTTCGGGGGAGTCACCCTACTGAGAATTGTATAATTCTCCCCCTATGTTTCTGTGTTCCTGTGTCGTCTCCAGGTTGATGTAGAAAATCGAGAAACTGCTATGCAAATGTAACTTCTAAGTATAATAGGGTAGTAGTTAATACTTTTGTTATGTTGTATTTAGTGGAATGGATATGTATGTAAATAGGTTAGATGACAAGGTGTGTTAAGGCTCATCAAAGAGCTTTCTTAATGTATTGAACTTTGTATTAAATAAATATTTTGGTTTTATTGCTATATATTTCAGTAGAATTATGACCACGTTATCTCGCGAATCAATTCAAATGGATATAGATATTTAAAAAAGGTCGCTAATTTATAAGTAACAACTCCCGAGTATGATGTCATGACTTAAAGATGACCCGCCCTTGAAGAAGAGGTTTCAACCAAGTCCATATAAGGACAAACGGCAACAACAAGAAAGGAGGAACAGGAACCTCCATTTCTTTTTCTCAAGAGCTCCAAAATTTATTTCCAACCTCAAAAACCTTAACCTAGAGTTGTTAAAACTTCCAATTTCCTTCACAAAACTTGTTCTACTCTTCATAATCTACCATTCTAACCGATTGAAATTTCAACGCCTGGGGATTGCAAAGTCGGGGAGTGATCGCCGGTGCAAAGAGGCACGGACAAGGAGCGGCTCCTGGTAGACTTCGAAAGCGGAGGGGTACATGAATGAACCGATTACACACTTGAATGAGAGGGATCCTAAGACTGTATAGGTATGGGACTATACAGTTGATGAGGGCTTATATGAATTAATTTGTACTACTTATACCAACAAGATGCATCTTCTTTTTGGTAGCCCAAACTGAAAGAACTCCACAGTTAAGCGTGCTTGACTTGGGCCAATTTTGGGATGGGTGACCTCCTAGGTAGTTTTCCTAGGAAGCGTGTGAGTGAGGACAAAGCATGCTGAAAAGACCCATGTTGGTTTGAGGGGACAGTCGTCAATCCATAAAGCAGCAGGGGATGTTACAAATGGTATCAGAGCCTGCACCTCTCCCAGTATGGTATGGTTTGGGGACGAACCAAGCGGAAGCTAGTGAGCATGTAACGCCCGGGGATTGCAAAGTTGGGGAGTGATCGCCAGTGCAAAGAGGCACGGACAAGGAGCGGCTCCTGGCAGACTTCGAAAGTGGAGGGGTACATGAATGAACCGATTACACACCCAAATGAGAGGGATCCTAAGACTGTATAGGTATGGGACTATACAGTTGATAAGGGCTTATATGAATTGATTTGTACTACCTATACCAACAAGATGCATCTTCTTTTCGGTAGCCCAAACTGAAAGAACTCCACAGTTAAGCGTGCTTGACTTGGAGCAATTTTGGGATGGGTAACCTCCCAGGAAGTTTTCCTGGGAAGCGTGCGAGTAAGGACAAAGCACGCTGAAAAGACCCGTGTTGGTTTGTGGGGACAGTCATCAATCTATAAAGCAGCAGGGATGGGTACATGAATGAACCGATTACACACCCGAATGAGAGGGATCCTAAGACTGTATAGGTATGGGACTATACAATTAAGGAGGGCTTATATGAATTGATTTGTACTACCTATACCAACAAGATGCATCTTCTTTTCGATAGCCCAAACTGAAAGAACTCCATAGTTAAGCGTGCTTGACTTGGAGCAATTTTGGGATAGGTGACCTTCAGGGATGTTTTCCTAGGAAGCGTGCAAGTGAGGACAAAGCACGCTGAAAAGAACCGTGTTAGTTTGAGGGGACAGTCGTCAATCCATAAAGTAGCAGGGGATGTTGCAAATGGTATCAAAGCCTGCACCTCTCCCAGTACGGTGTGGTTCGGGGACGAACCAGGCGGAAGCTGGTGGGCATGTAATGCCCGGGGATTGCGAAGTCGGGGAGTGATTACCGGTGCAAGGAGGCACGGACAAAGAGCGGCTCCTAGCAGACTTCGAAAGCAGAGGGGTACATGAATGAACCGATTACACACCCGAATGAGAGGGATCCTAAGACTGTATAGGTATGAGACTATACAGTTGAGGATGGCTTATATGAATTGATTTGTACTACCTATACCAACAAGATGCATCTTCTTTTCGGTAGCCCAAACTGAAAGAACTCCACAGTTAAGCGTGCTTGACTTGGAGCAATTTTGGGATGGGTGACGTCCTAGGAAGTTTTCCTAGGAAGCGTGCGTGTGAGGACAAAGCACGCTGAAAAGAATCGTGTTGGTTTGTGGGGACAGTCGTCAATCCATAAAGCAGCTGGGGATGTTACAAATGGTATCAGAGCCTGCACCTCTCCCAGGACGATGTGGTTCGGAGACGAACCAGGCCGAGCGGTGGGCATGTAACGCCCGGGATTTCGAAGTCGGGGAGTGATCGCCAGTGCAAGGAGGCACGGACAAGGAGCGGCTCCTAGCAGACTTCGAAAGCGGAGGGGTACATGAATAAACTGATTACACACCTGAATGAGAGGGATCCTAAGACTGTATAGGTATGAGACTATACAGTTAAGGAGGGCTTATATGAATTGATTTGTACTACCGATGCCAATAAGATGCATCTTCTTTTCAGTAGCCCAAACTGAAAGAACTCCACAGTTAAGCGTGCTTGACTTGGAGCAATTTTGGGATGGGTGACCTCTTGGGAAGTTTTCCTAGGAAGCGTGCGAGTGAGGACAAAGCACGCTGAAAAGAACTGTGTTGGTTTGTGGGGACAGTCGTCAATCCATAAAGCAGCTGGGGATGTTACAAATGGTATCAGAGCCTGCACCTCTCCCAGTACGGTGTGGTTCGGGGACAAACCAGGCGGAAGCTGGTGGGCATATAACGCCCGGGGATTTCGAAGTCGGGCAGTGATCGCCGGTGCAAGGAGGCACAGACAAGGCGGCTCTGGCGGCAGACTTGAAGTCGAGGTGTACATGAATGAACCGATTACACACCCGAATGAGAGGGATCCTAAGACTGTATAGGTATGAGACTATACAGTTGAGGAGGGTTTATATGAATTGATTTGTACTACCTATACCCACAAGATGCATCTTCTTTTCGGTAGCCCAAACTGAAAGAACTCCACAGTTAAGCGTGCTTGACTTGGAGCAATTTTGGGATGGGTGACCTCCTGGGAAGTTTTCCTAGGAAGCGTGCAAGTGAGGACAATGCACGCTGAAAAGAACCATGTTGGTTTGTAGGGACAGTCGTCAATCCATAAAGTAGCAGGGGATGTTACACCTAGGACGCATAATGATTAATCGTTAGTTGTTACTTTTTGGTCTCAAAACTTTTACTTGATTTTAAACTTTTAAAATAAGCCTACGGAAAATACGACTCATTTTTTTTTTGAAAGACCAAACTATGAGCTGTTCGCGCATAAGTTATAACGTATAACTATTCATCACATAGCATACATGCAAATCACAACAGAGTATAGCATACACTGAGAATATCATCATGTTATAATATTGACTTTAATATCATAATAGTAATATTAATAATGTAAGAATATTCCACAATTATATAATGCCATATGTAACGCCCCGATTTTTCTGTCTGAGAGGAAAATGAACAAAATGCCCCTGAAGTCATTTTCTGCCCGGAATTCAAGGATGGCCGGCCCGGCAGTCCTCGAAGGGCCAACTCAATGTTTGAAGGGGATTGGATGGCCCCTGAATGGTTTCGGAGGCGAAAGTCTCATTTTTTACAGTTTTGGGTCAAAATGACCAAAATACCCTTATAGCGTTTTCATGCGGGTAAAGGTGCTGTTTGAGCCCGAAACTTTCCCTGAAGGTTTAAAACAATGTTTTTACATGTTTAAAAGTGTTTGTTTAAGTCCAGGTGGGCCAGGCAGTTTTAGTATAAAATTACGATTTTGCCCTTGGAATAGTGTTTTTGAGCTTAATGACATAATTAAGCAAACCTAAGCAATATTAGGCTCTACTCGAAGATTAATTAATTTTCATAATTAATCTAAAGTCAAAATAGGTCATTAAAATTAACTAGAACCTAAAATTGTTTAGATTAAACTTCAATCTTTTTTTAAAACTCAAGATTTCAATTTTGGAATCTTGAATAGTATTTTCTCTTTCAAATTTCTTAAATCATGGAATTGTGTCTAGAGTTGTTTATGAACTAAAATGAATTTATAACTCACTAATGATGCAAGACCACTCCTTAAACATGTCTTGACAACCTTGATTACCCATTTTTCTCATCTAAACACTTTCTTACAAATTCCTAATCTTAATCCTAATCAAGGATACACCTAAACACAACTCTAAACCACAATTAAAATGCAAGAAATCCTCCCCCATGGCTGATGCATTTGCGGTCTCTCCCATTTACATCACATGTTGATTTGTTTCTCACTCAAAGAACCATGCTTGACCCATACTTGCACCCATACTTGAACCCATACCTAGCCATGCTTTCCACTATGCCTTGAACCATACCTTGGAGAAGATATTTTCTCTCCTCCTTGGCTGTAAATGGCCGAAGCCTTCCTCCCTATTTACACCTCTTATTTTGTTTCATTTCTCTATAAATATCATGCTTGGGTGAACTTGCATCATTTTGGGTTCATTTGCTAAATGTAAGTTTTCAAAGAGTACTTCAAAGTTTTCTTTTTCTCTCAAAGTTCAAGTGTCCAAGTTCTTCAAGTTCTTCATTCTCTTCACTCATCTCAACCTCTAATCACTTGGTAGGGATTTTCTTTCAAGTGTTTCTTTCATTTAAGTTCTTAATCTAGTTATGTGTTCATGGTTTCTCTTGAATCTTTTTGGAACTTCTTTTCTTCTTCTCTTCCTTCTTCATTTCGGCCATGAGCCTTTGAAAACAAAGGAATGAGAGCTTGATGATGAGAGTTTCATGATGATGTTCATCACTTGAACAACATCTAAAGCTTGATCTTTGTTCTTGAGTTAAAAATGTTTATAGTTCTTTCTTTCTTAAACCTTGAAATCTGTAACTTTGGTGATGTTTTAAAATGGTTACATGAACTCAATGATGAGGACTCATGATGTTGGTGTTAATACATCATCAAGATCATGGTCTCTAGAGTCTCAAAATGGTTCTTTCTTGCTCTTAAGTTTCATTTTCTTTCCTTTCCTTTTTCTCTAAAATTTCAGCCAACCAACTTAGGTGGTCTAACATGATAGCTTGATGATGAGAGTTCTAGTTGGTAACTTTGTGTTCACTACAAAGGAATCTCTAAAGCTTGAGTTTTCATAAAGGTGTTATAAAGTTCATTTGTGGTTATATTTTTAAGGAATGTTATCTTGAGTTCCAAGAACTCTAGACCTCACTTTATCTTGTCATGATGAGTTTGGGTTAAGGTTTAAGATCCTTTAAAGTCTTGAATGAGCTCTAATAAGATTTAAATGAACTTGCATATTTACTTTAAGGTTGCACTCATGTTTATATTCTTGCTTTGCATCTTTATTTTCAAGTCACCACCTAAGGACTCAAAGATTAAAACAAGACTTGCATTATCACCTAATTAATTCTCAAAGCCTTTCTATTTCGGCCTTAAAGTCTATTGTTGCTGGGCCTAGAGCACTAAAATAAAGAAATGAACTTGCGTTGCATATTTATTTCAAGTCTTGCATTTTTACTTTCATGCCTTGCATATTTACTTCATGCCTTGCATATTTACTTCAAGTCTTGCATATTTACTTCAAGTCTTGCATATTTATTTTCAAGCCTTGTATATTTACTTCAAGTCTTGCATATTTAAATTTCAAGCCTTGAATATTTATTTCCAAGTCTTGCATATTTACTTTGAAGTTCTCACTTTACTTTGTAGTAAAGGATAAAAAGGAAGTGCATAGCATGTTTATATTTTGTCATCACTTAAAGACCTTAGAGTTCAAAGACTTGCCCATTTTATCTCAAGTTAAAGTTTAATATGGAAGCATTCTTTGAATGAATAATTTCGGCTAAGTAATAATGATGAGCTTGGGATAAGTTTTATCTAGTTACAAGGGCCAACAACCTATGTTCTAGGATTTTCTTTAAGCTTGATGAGTTTTATAAAGTTATGACCAACAAGATTTATGATTTTATTCCTTTTCTAAAGAAGAATTAAATTGGTTATTGACCTAAGGTTGTTTTTAGCCTCTTGATAAAATAAAATGGTTTGCAAAGAGTTTTAGAAGTCCTAAAATGATTCCAAGGGAAACTAGCAACTTATATGCTTTAGAAATGTCAAATTATGTGTCTTTTTGGACTTGAACAATTTGGTTCTGCCTTGATGTGTTTGTTGCTGTATGATAATGTTTTGATGTGTTAGAATGTGTGAAAATGATATATGATGAGGTAGGAATACTTCTATGCATGTTAGGGGAGAAACTAGCTTCACAGAAAAATCGTAAAGTTGGAATTTAACGTGTGTTTAACCCCTTTAATCTTAATCAATGCCAAAACTGTTTTAGTATGATAACAATCAGTTTAGGATTGATTAATCATGAAAAATTTGGTTACATTTGAAGTAGGATTAAATTTTAGCACCTATAGAGAAACTAGTAACTAGAAAATCGTAGAAGTGCAATCCTAGAACATTTAATTTCTGGATTCTATCCAGCAACCTCATAATATGGAAAACATGGTTTATAATTAGTTCTTAGGCATAGGAATGCCTCATAATTGGTTTAGATTTAACTTATAGCGCCTTAGGCGAAGACAGAACCGAGAAAGGGTCTAAAATGTAAGTTCTAGAACCCCGTAATCATAGATATGTAACTCTGCCCTTGGGGTATGGTGCTGCCCAGAATTATTAAGGAACATAAATGATAGTAAGATTTATTAGAAGAAAATCCTTAGGTGCATAAGAGGTTGATAGAGAATGATAGACTAATTACATCTCAAGTTTAAGGTCCATAAGGGTCAAAGCATAAGATACCGTAGAATCAAGAGCATAATGAGTTTCAATGTTACATGTGAAAGTATGTTCTATTTAAGAATGATTATGTCAACGTATGAATTTATGATTAAGGATGCATGTTCTATTTGTTTATGTGGCATAAAGTAAATTTGGAAGAAATCTGGCGTGCTGCTGTTATGCTGCCGAATTTCTGACAAATTTGGGGACTTAGAAAGTTTTTGAAAAACCTATGAGATTTTCTTTATAAGATATGAGGTACTAAGATGGGTTCTTGGATGACATCGGCTTGGCCGAGCACCTCCAAAGAACTCATGTGACATCGGTACTAAGATGTATTCTTGGGTGACAACGGTTCGGCCGAGCACCCCCAAGAAATGCCCCATAGCCCGTACTAGATAGTCGGGATTATGATTATGATACGCTTATCGGGATTGATAAGTAAGAACTAGTGACGACTAGTTAGGTATGAGCTCATAACCTAGAGATGTGACATGTTCTAGGTGACACCGGTTAGGCCGAGCACCCCCAGAAATGAATGTCTTTTAAGGTGGCCCCATGAAGAAGTAAAGTATGATGATTATGTCACAAAGTTTTCCTATATGAGATTTCAATTGCCACTTTATGCCACTGTTATGATGTTCTTAATGTCATGATTATTATTCTTGCATTAAGTAGAGCCATGCACTTAAGAATCATACTAAAATGAACGGACCTTGGCTAACTATGTTTTAAAAGCTTAAAAATGAACTTAATGCATGATCACTTATTTTGTCCCCTAAACCCAAGGTTCCTGAAGATGTAGATGATGACCCTTAGGTAGTAGGAGGCCCTACTGAGATTCTTTAGCAAGATTTTCACTCCCTCTATCTTTTTTTCTCGTCACGTCTTCAAATGGCGACGTTCGTGGTTTTTGTGGACACCCCGACGTGGGAGGTGCACTATGATCCAGAGCACGGATCATACCATTTTGAGGGTCAGTGCACGATTCATGTCTTCACGTTCATTGGACGACCCTTCGCCCACCCTGTGCATACCCATCGCTTCTCCCCGACAGCACCCTACGGCGACGATGAGCAGGTTTTTGAGCACGCGCGTACGCACAACGAAAGAGTGCTCTGCATGCACACCATCGCTTCAGCCATGCGCGATTACCCCGACTACTTGCCCCAAACATACTTCTCGGATACCGACCCGTTGGAGGACCTGCCTACCCATCTGTACAGCGAGAGCTCTGCCCCCACTCCACCAGTAATGAGAGAGGGTAGTGACGACACCGTGACTCAGCCTCGGCTAGCACGACGACCGGAGATACGGCCACATCGTGGGGGTCACTCCCGATCCCCGCTTCGCCTTTACACGCCGGAGGAGCTCGCCCAGTTTCCCGAGTATGTACCTCGCTCGCAGGATGGACGTCAGTAGGAGGTAGCAGATGATCGATGGAGTACCCGGGGTAGTGCACACACCACTTAGATGAGGATAAACCTTCTTTTGTTTAGAGGTTATCCCTTTAGTTGCACTTGGGTAGGGGAGTTTGCTTTCCGCTGCACTTTCCTTTGTATTTTCTTTTTAGATGTATTTGTTTCATGTTATACTAAACTAAGTCCCACTCTCCCTAAGTGGGCATATCATATTATATAAATGTGTAGTTCAGTTTTATCGTGATGTGCCTTTACTTGCTTTATGTTATGATGTTTATGAGATGCTTGCTTTATTTCCTTATATGCTTCATTTCTTATCGTGTCGCGTAGCTCTCACTTTACTTTTATAATTCAAAAAAATTTACCAGTATTTTCTGCTAAGTATTTTAAAGTAAAAAGGAAACTATGACGTAATAGACTAATGATTAACCTAAATATGTTCTAAAGTATTGGGTTAAAAATTAGGAGGTTACACCATAACAATAGTATCACGCCCACCTATAGAGGTTGAGCATATAATAAATCAAAAGCTAAGCATAACTAAGATGTAGCTAAGCCCCTCGTAACTAAGTTATGAGCATGTGCGAAGACAAGAAAATTCTTAAGTATTGCGAAAATGAAGGACTATATCTGTACTTCCGCTACGCCACTCTGATCTAGTCCGCCATGCAACTCCTACGCCGGCATCTCAAAGAAGTCAACCGGCATCGCCATCAACCTTGTCTTAAGATGAAGATGGGAAGAAAGAGAGGGAGTGAGAAACTTATACAAGAATCTCAGTAGGGCTTCCATTTCCATACACGTGACATGATCATTGTCCTTAGGAACCTCGGGTTTCATTATGAAAGTAATGAGCATAAATAAGATTCATTTATTAAGTTCCAAATACCATTAACCGAGGCCCATATCTTTTAGCATGAATCTTAATGTATGAATGCAATAGGTATCTCATGTACGCATGGCAATGCCTCAGTGCATTAGTAACATATGCAAATAACATAGCCCTACTCATAACATGAATTAATAGCGTGTAAGTTCATAACAAAAGATAAGTTAGAGAACTAAAGCAGTGGCAAATAAATGAAGACATGATGGGGCAAATAAATGAAGACATGATGGGGCAAATGCAATGAGTCAAACATCTTTTAACATGCATGGGAAGGCAAGAGAACCCATGATAATTTAGTTTCTCATGAATGAATTCTCAAGTTTCTTTCTCATCAATCCACCTTCTTACGTTAACACCAAATCCAACCTACACACCTTCCCCAGCGATTTTAAAATTAACACCAGAACCAACCAACATACTGATCGCCTAGGATGAACTCAACCTAACTAGCCATCGCTAGATTTAATATGGGGTAAAAGAAGGGGAGAAACACATCACTTCCATGCCTTTCTTCTTATGAGCATGCAACTTACTTGGATCACCTTTCAAAGCCTTTAACTCGGGGAGTCTAAAGGATCATTTCCATGCACTTTATTTCACCTTAATCTTAGCATGTTATGAGTATATAATTGTAATTGTCATCACAACTTATCTTTAATTATTTCATACTCATAAAAATACATAAATCGTGCATCTCAAATTCTTAAATGGCTTAATCATGAATATAATTCATCATAAAATATTTCACACAAGCATGTCATCATCAATATCTTATTGAAAGGTAAACATGTTTCTACCCAGTATGCCGGAATTAAGAACCGAGCTCAGGTAATGCATATGTCATGGCCAACAAGATATACATATATACACAATGCACCAAAGATCATCACAAATGTCATTCATCTCTTTACTCTCAAGTTATCGGTAAATGCTCATTAGCCCTTAAACGGTCAACCTATAAATCGGGTAATCCTAACTTTTGTAATTATTCTTTTATGCCTCTAAGGGGTCAATTACAATGATTTCCACTAATTTATAACCTCAAGAACATTATCAATCAATGCTGGATAGATCTGGATAGTATTAAAATTACACAATTTCGGTGTTTTCGGAGTTACATTTTTTACCCTTTCTCATTATTAGCTTTTCCTAAGATACTAGAATTAATTCCTAAACCATTTATTAGTGATTCTTACACATATACACATAATAAAACACATTTCTACCAATTCTAAGCATGCTGAAACAGAATCTATAATTTCAGTTTTCAGAAAGCTCTAGAAGTCACATTTTTTATCCTTTTTAGTTACTAGTCTTGCCTAAAGTGGCAAGAATGATTATGACAAAATCAATAGTAATTTTCCACACATTTAACCCATTCCAAACAGCATGTAATAAATCTGGAAATGCTAGAATAGAATCTGAAATTTAATTTCCAAAAGCATACAAAGTTGCAATAAAAAGGCATTTTTAGTAACTAGTTCTGCTCAAAATTAATTCTAAGTCATGGATCATTCTTAAAGGAAATTTATCCCTTTTGGAAATATAAGTAAATACCCTTAAGTCAGTAGCAAAATCAGAGGATTCATTAATAAGCTTTTGATTATGTAAATCATATTTTAACACTTTAAGAGTTACCATTTCTCTCAAGGAAATTGCAACACGTAAGTTTTTGAAACCTCAAAGTAATAATACACCAAACTAAAACTTAATTCCTTTGTAACTGAAATATATTTGTAAAGGCAAATGGCCATGGAATCGAAATTCCTATGTAAGTTGAAAAGGGTAAGTCTTGAGTTTTAAATATTTAGGTAATGACATAAATTTAAACATGCTAATGCAAGCCTCATTTTAATCTTTGGCATTGTAAGGTGATGAGAATGGAAATATAAATATGATATGCAAGGCTTGAAAATAAACATGAGAATGCAAGCTTGATAAAGGAATTTTTAGGCATCTATTATTGTTTCATATTTGGCCTAATTTGCTTCTATATGTGTTTAATTCTGACAATTTAATTGAGTTTTGCATTATTGGGCCTCATTGGATTTAATTGTTGAAATTTGGCTAATTCCGGATTTTACACTCACTATGACCTTTCTGTATTGGACAGATCATTTTGGGCTCTAGAAATATCGGATTTGGGTGATCTTGGTGGCTCCTGAAAGCTGAGACCGAGATGCATAATTTTGGGTTTCACAGGCTTCATCAAATTCGGTCCGTTTCAAGGCTTAATTGGGCTTCCAAGTTCCGGAGCAAATGCTTAGGCGGGTCCAAGACCTTTCCTCACATAATTGGGCATATCTCACTCATTTCTGGTCCAATTGAGGCATATAATATGTCTCTGGAAAGCTTATCCAGAGAGGATTATCTTATCTAGATCAGATTTCGAAAATCTGGATAAGATAAGGTTAGTGATAAGAGGAAATTCGGGTAGGGCCATTGGATTGCCTATAAATTTCAGTTTCCTTTGTAATTCTGATATGAATAAACAACAAAGAACCAGAAACTTGTATTTTCGTTTTTCCTTTCAAACTCAAAGTGTTCATACAGAGAGCTTGCCAATGGAGATGTCCATGGAAGGCTAAACTCCTTTCAATCCCTGACATCATAGATAATCGGTTTGAATTCGGAGTTCCTGTTGTGTAAATCTTATCTTTGTATGTATGCTTTCCTTTTATGAATTTCGATTATGGATTTGGTTATTGAACATGATCATGTTTGAATTATATCTGATTAGATATAGAACTGAATTCGTTATTGAAATTGAAGTAAAGGTTGAATTACCGATCGGTTGTTCAGATTAATTCGAACTGCACGTAATTTGACATTCATTTGAATTGCGATTGTGATTTAAGGATTGTTGGGTGAAAACTATATGATTATATAGTTGATTCGGATTAACACAGTAGCATACAAATTTAACTCTTATGAACTGTGATGAATTCTGCCAAATGATCATGATGTCTGGGATTGATTCTTTGATCAAGTGAGTTTCTGTTTCTATTTACATTTACGTAATCCTTTCATTTCACTCTATTTTGTTCTAAAATTCACAAAACGACGCCCCCGCCTTTTAGTGTTATTAGTATTTACAGATCGATAACATAACTGATGTGTCCCAAGGAAGAATGACCTGAGTCTACTTATACTACAAATAAGGGGATTTAGACTATTTTGATAGTGGACGCGACAGTTCATATCAAAGCTCATTTGTTATCTTTAAGTTTTAGGTGATGGCTTGAATATAAACATGCTAGACAAGAAATATAAACATGAAATGCAAGTCCATTTTCTTATCTTCAAGATTTTAGGTGATAACTTGGAAATAAATATGAGACGCAAGACTTAAATATGAATATGAAATGCAAAGACATTAAAATATAAACATGAATGCATTTCCATTTTTCATTTCTTTTGGTTCCAAGCTCAAAACTCCTATTTAGAGTAAAATCTCTAAAACACCGATCAATCTTACAAAATGGACATAAGCTTTAGAGTCCATCAACACCATGGTTCCAAGAACCTCATTCCTTGGACTCATCATCAAGCTTAACAAAACAATTTTTAAATGAAATAACAACATCATTCTATTTTGTTCATTCTTTAAAAAAAATTGAAAATGAAACCATACATGTGGGCTCTGAATGGTCTATCACATGATGGCTTCATAACTATCACCAAGATCCATCACATCAAGTCATAGCTTCAATATTTTATTGACAACAAAAACCAAAACTAGAAAGGAAAAGGAAGCTAAAGACCGAAAATGATTAAGGAAAAGAAAATGAAGAACATAACCGAAATAGGAAGAAAGAAATGAACAAGAGTTCAACCATTCATTCACCATCCAAGGCTGAAAATAAAACCAATAAAAAGAGGAAGAACTTCAAAACAAAATCCCTACCAAGTGTGTTTTCCTTTTTGCAAGAGGAAGCTTGATCTTTTGCAAGGACATGAGAAGAACAAATCCTCCCTTGGAGCAAGGTGGTTTTGGCCAAAGCAAGAAGAAATAGGAGGAAGGATTTTTGTGTTGGTCTGATATGTAGAGATGAAAGCTTATGTGTTTCAGGGAAGATCTATGGTGATGGTGTATTAGTTTGATGTTTGAAGCTTAGTTGAAGAGGAAAAATGGAGGTTCTTGAAGGTGGAGGAGAGGAGGAAGAAGAGAGCTCAAGATAGAAAGAATGAGAGGATTTTTGACACAACTTGGTGCCCAAGTTATGACCAAAAAAAGTGATAGTAAAGAATGAGGGTTTGTGAGGGAATTAAAGGAGGGAGGCTAATGCCTTTTGAGGGGGGGATTACACTTTCATGTGGGTTAGGACATGAATTAGAGATGGATCTGACTAGGTAATGGGCTAAAAATTTGGTAATTAAGTGTATAGATTAGTAATCATGTATTTAGGGGTTTCAAGACATGATTAGAGAGTAATCTTACACTTTTATTTTGAAATTCAAAAACCAACACATCCTAATTTTAAGGAAAAATAGAAAGAAAACACTATTTACTTTTTTGACCTTTTGATGTCTTAAGACCACTTTGATTTAGAATAGGATTTAGCCTTCTCAAAGTAATCTTAAGCCTCAATTAACCTCAAATAATTATTTTAACCCAAGATTAATAATTAAAATTAATTTATCTTTAATTAGAGCCGAATATTGCATATATTTTCTTAACTGCTTAATTAAGCCCATAATGTACTAACTAGGGGCAAAATGGTAATTTTGTACAAAAACTCCTGAGGACCACCTAGGCTTGAACAGACATCATGCATCCCTTAAAAACAACATTCCAAACTCCCGGGTAAAGTCCGAGTCCAATCGGCAATTAATTTCGCATTAATTGTTCACATGGGTATTTTGATTATTTCACGCGTGGAAAAACCAAAAACTGAGATTTTCATCTCTAACATCACATCACAAATAATCCCTTTCAAGCATTAAAACATCCCCTTGAGGATAACCTGGACCAGCCATCCTCAATTTCCGAGCAGAAATGACCTTAGGGGTATTTTGGTCATTTGAACACAAGAAAGATCGGGGATTGCGATTTTCACACGGATTGCTATCTAAGCCTCGTATAACCTTATCCTAATATTAAATTAACCCATTGAGGATGGTCTAGACTAGACACCCTCGATTCTCGTGCAAAAATGATCTCAAGGGCACTTTGGTCACTTTGTATGGCAATAAAAATTGAGTTGTTACAAATCTCAATCCTCAATTGTCATTGCAGAGAGGTAAAGGAAATTACTTCTTCATAGGTGGAGGATCACAATCAATGTTTATGAAAAGTACGATCCTAGTCCCAAATGGGAGCCAAAACAAAGAGTGGAAGCTCCCAAAACCTAGAGAGAGAGTAGAGAGATGAAAAGAAAAATAGTAAGGAAAGAGCTCAATGACAATCCTAAAATTTGTCAACAAAAAGTGTCTCTAATGTTTGACCTATTGTTATTTATATTGTAGTAGAAAATACATAAAAAGAGGTTCGCTGAAGAAAAATAAAAAGCTTGTTGTCAGTAAGTGCTGTGCCTATACCACCGTTACAACGGTCCTAAATCGAAGTGGTCTTTCTCCAATTTCCCAAAACTTGTCCTTATTGTCAACTACTATAGCAGTCCTGAACTGCTATAGCGGTCTTACTTTAACTTGTTGAACATGCTACCACTTCCAACCACTATATCAGTTCTAGATTGCTAAAGCAGTCTTGCCTCTATCAATCCTTATGCTACTTCTCTATTGACAACTATGCTGGTGCTAAACTGCTAAAGCGATCTTGCCTTTGTCAATCCTTATGCTACTTCTCTATTGACCACTATAGCATTCCTACTTCACCATAGATCCATGCTTTGCCTTTTGTTGACAGCTATAGTAATCCTAATTGTAAAAATCCAAGTGTGAAGATTGATCTAAGTCTTTTTTGCTTCAATGCACTAACCTTAGAAATTCTATTACCAAACAATACTCACTCAAAGAGATTAAAAGCATAGGTAACCCAAAATGTGATTATTCATTAAAACTTGGTGCTATTAACCATGAATATGTCCAATGATGCATGATGAGAGCTGAACACAAATCTAGAATTTATAAACCAATCAAGCACAATTGTGATGCTAAATTTTCAGAGTTAGAAAGGAAAATGGATGTATAAATGCAATCTAAACTTCCCCATACTAAATAATTACATGTCCTCATGAAAGAAACTCAGATGTAACAACAGGGAAGCTAGATGTAAGACTATACTAATCCTAATAATACATGATGCATGACAAACAAATGGAGTGCAATAACCAGGGGCAACTACATATGGTCAAATAGGAACTAGCACAATCAAATAAATAAGAATCCAATGGCATTCACAGAGTCAATCTAGACAACACATGGCAAGAATGAACCAAAACAAGCATGACAAAGTTGATCTTATAGGAAAAATGTATGTCACTTTTTACTGAAGTGTATGAGTTCAATAATGCACTCTAGCATACAACAAGGAGCTTTATGCATAGGCTTTCATTTCTTCTAAATCAACACGGATCAAACATATATCTAGTCATGCTTAAGAGGTTTTTTCCAAGATTGTAATTGGGTTTAGGTACAGGTAGGATAAAATCTAGAAAGGTGGGCTAAACTCAACCCCTATGAAAGGAAGGTGCAAAATAACAACTTAAGCAAGGGAAACCAAAAGCTCCAAAATTCACATCTCTTTCCTTTTACCCATGTTCCATTCTTCTCATTTAAGCCTAATTATTCATATACATTAGTGGAATTCAAACACTATTTTTTTTTAAAGACAATTTCCACCAATTCACTTTCACATGGGCTGTGACTCTTTTCCCTTTATTCCTTAGCAATAGTACACCAAACTTCCATAAGCCCTAAGTTGGGTGTCTTGTCATGGTTTTTCGCTTAGGTTTGTATTATGCTGATCAACAAAAAATGGGAAAATCAAGCTCAAGGGGGTTATAACATGCACAGGTAGGCTGTATGGCTAAGTAGGTGAAGAGAAACAAGTGCCTCAATCATCAATATGCCAAACAATGTGAAGAAAATGCTTTAATAAAGAATTAGGCAAGTTTTAGAATCCATTCCAAGTAAGTGCACACACATTAATAAATTCCAATGATTATGGCAATATTAGTCACAAATAGGCTCAAAAGCTCATAGGTTCAAATTCAATCAGTCAAACAAGTTAAGATTCATTACATTGTTCATGTGACCAACAAACTAACCAGTGATACCATGGAAAATAAAACAGAGTATAATTACTGTTCAACCATTAACTAGCCAAATCTCATCTTCTTTTTTTATACAATGAAATACAAAAAAGAAGTACAAAGAAAATGAAAACGAAAAGAACATAAGAAAAAGAAAAGAAAAGTAAAAGCTATGACCCATGTAGCGACCTTCCCCACACTTACAAAAGGCACTACCTTTAGTGCCAAGATGAGTGCATTATTTGAAATGGCGGAAAGGAGGTCTTAATCATCATCAGGCTTCCGCCTCTGATATCTCTACATATGGGTAATCCTCCCTAGAGTCAGAGTCCAGATCATCCGATGGCTCAGTATGCTAGGCAGATCGAGGTTGTACCTCCTCCTCCTTTGGAGGCTCAATGCCCTGGACCTGGGGCTCCAAGCAAGCCATCCTCCTCATGATCCCCTATTCAAAAGCCTGAATAGAGAGGAGACATGATGCTTCAGCTGCTTAGTGATCTCCTACTGTATAGTAGTATTAAGGACTATCCCTAATAGGTTAAAAGAACTGGCACTTCACTGAGATTTATTCTTGGCCTTAGAGTCTTTAGGGAGTATATTTTTCACAACAATCACTTCCCTGGCTCACTTTGTACATCATTTGGAAGTGTAGGCATGGCTACTGCTACATCCATCCTAGTGATCAAAGAGGGATATGGTAGTCCATTGTAGGCTTTATCATAATAGACACGCTCCATGTGGTGCTTGAAAAGGTAGGGGAGGTAGACTCACATCCCCTTAACCAGGCATTAAATGAGGCACACTTGATCCACGATGAGGTTAGTAATGTGGGAGCAAAGAAGGATGTGAGAGAGGACCAATTTCATATACAACCTGGCCTCAAAATTCAAGAGGGATACTTTTAGATGAGTAAGGGAGATTGGGGGTTAAAGACACATTTTGTACCTGGGTATATGTTCCTATCCTTGGTCATATCCAAATTCATCTCAATCAGCTGCTGCAGCAAAATTGATAGTCTTTGAATTGGAAATTGTACAGGATGATGTTTAGTTATAAAAAGTCCTGGAGGGCATGGAGGCTAATTGGAATCTAGTACCATAGTAGATCCACCTCTGAGGCCCTAGGATCCTACTAATTAGCATCAAACTGAAGCATTGATAAGAGCTAGAGCCTTCAACAAAAGCCCCATCCATTCTTTATAATATCCTGGAGGACTATCTTAGAACGGTCCTCCACCTTACTAAAATCAAAAGATGATTCTACTAGAACGGGGTCCATCAAAGAAAAATAAAAACTTATTGACACTAAGTGCTACATGTGTACCATCGTTGCGACAGTCCTAGACCTCTATAGAAGTCTTCCTTTAGTTGCCTAAATCTTGTCCTCACTATCGACCACTATAGTGGTCTTATTTCAATCCACTGAATATGCTCCCATTACTAACCGCCATAGCATTCTAACCTTTGTCAGTCTTTATACTACTTCTCTGTAGACTGCTATAACGGTCCTACTTCATCGTGGATCTATGCTTTGACAACTTTCGACCATCGTAGCAGTCCTAATTGTAAAGGCTATCTAAAGTCCTTTTTTGGCTTTAACGCACCAACCTAGGAGATACTGTTACCAAACAATACTTACACAAAGAGATTAAAAGCACAGGTAACCCCAAAATAAGATTATTCATCATAAAATAGTGCTATTAGACATGAATAGGCCCAATAATGCATGATGAGGACTAAACACATATCTATAATTTATCAATTAATTAAGTACAACTGTGATGCCAAATGTTCAAAGTTAGAAAGGAAAATGGTGTATAAATGCAACCCATCACAATGTCGATGGGTATATAGATGGGTTATCTTCAAATTTTGTCAAAAAAATCATGTGTAAAAAATGGCGTCATCTCATCAATATGTCCATTGGTATTCCAACAGATTTATGCCCATTGTTATCTAGCAGATTTCTAGTACTGTATGCATTCATGCATCATTTTCCCTTATAACTGTAAGCATATTGCTTGCACTATTTCATTTGCTAGAATGGTTGACATAAGATTATTTGTATTTAGCCTTCATTGGGTATCATTGAGTAAATTCATGGTTATTTGCACAATTTTGATGAATAAATATATTTTTGGAGTTTTATGTGCTTTTAATTATCTTTTTTTAATGTTATTTGCTAACAAAGAGAACTCGTGTTGGTGCTGGCCATAGAGGAGCTTGGAGCAAATTGGAGTTGCACCATTACCTATAGAGAATGTTATAATGGTCTACGAGTGCTATAGTGGTCAATAGAGGGTGTTGCTTTAGTGCAGCAATAACTAGACCACTATAGTAGAAACCAATGAAAAAACAAATGTGACTAGACCACTATAGCAGTCAAAAGATTGCTTTTGACCACTGTAGCGGTCTCTCATGGAAGGTTTTCTGGGTGCAGCATTAGAGACCGTATCACCACTATAGCATTCATGCGATTATAAGCCTGGTTCATCAACGCATTAGTTTGTGCTGTGGGGCCCCTATTTTTGATATTTTGATGATGTCATATAAATACTCCACGCATAAGAACAAGAAAGTATCTAGGGCTACCTCTTCTTCACCTTGTACTCTTTCTACACTTTCTTTCTCTACTTTCTCTACACTCTCCACTCTTTCTGCATTTTCTTCCAATCCCTACCCCTGTATTACATTTCAATTATAGTTTTGGATTTGTATGTTAGAGAATTTTTATTATTCTCGTTGTAATTCTCTATCCATGTTAGAGTAATTTTCTACCTATTGCAAGGTTTCCAAAGGATCCAAGAATTATGTTTTGAGACTCCCATTATTTTAATGCAATTTACGGTTTGGCTTTCTAGTTTTTCTTCTTTTTTTCTCTCTATTATATTTTTGTATCAATTAAGAAATTATATTTATGAGAGTCAACACTAATTATATGTATTTTTCTGATTGTGAAAATCATGCATAGTTAGGGTTCTAAATGGGATAATTTAATTAATAGTTTAAAGTATATTTAATTGGTAAAGGGGATTGAAATTAATTCTGATAAGAATTAGGTTATTATAATTATTATTTTAATTGGCTTAAACATACAAGGTTGCGATTGTGATTTTGTGGTGTTCATGTTAGCCAAACTCTTGGCTAGTTCTGTGATTTTGTGATTGCCAAATAGAATTCTCTCACTAATTGCGTGATTATGAATTAGTGAAAATAATCATCTCTATGAATTATACTTTTGAGTCAATGACAACGTAATCCTAGATTTGCAGGAACTCCTTGTATAGGTAATTTATTTAATTGATTTTTCTTTCAATATTTCATTAATTTTTGACAAACGAAAACCTCCAATTTTTAGTAGGCTAGTAACACTTTCTTGAGAAATGACCTGGGTTGTGAGTTTTACTACATTTTTGGAGCAACTTGGTATTAAATAAATTTTAATTTTTTCAAGGGTAACAACAACTCTTATCATTGACATCTCTAATCGTTTAGGAACTTTCATGTAGATATCATTAATAATGCCTATAGATAGGTTGTGAATGTAATATCCTAATTTTTAACCCAATACTCTAGAACAAACTTAGGTTAATCATTAGTCTGCTACTTCATAGTTCTCATTTTTACTTAGAAATACTTAGCGGAAAATACGGGTAAATTTTTTTTTTGAAAAACAAAGTGAGAGCCGCGTGATGCGATATATCATGTAACGAACAAAACATACATCTCATAACGTCATAGCATAAGGCACACCATGAATAACACTGAATATCATCTCATATATATATATATAACTTGCCCACTTATAAGTGTGGGACTTAATTTAGTACAAGGGAAATACATGAAAGAAAATACAACATAAACATAAACATGATCTACTCCCCTACCCAAGTGCATCTAATGGGATAACCTCTAAACAAAAGAAGGTTTATCCCCATCTAAGTGGTGTGTGCTCTAACCGGGTACTTCATCGGTCGATCGTCACCTCCTACTGACGTCCATCTCGCGAACGAGGCAAGTATCCGGGAAACTGGGCGAGCTCCTCGGGCGTAAAGAGGCGAGCAGGGGATCGAGTGACCCCCGCGGTGTGGCTGCATCTCCGGTCGCCGTGCAAGTCGTGGTCGAGTCACGGTATCCTCAACGCCTCCCTCATCAATGGTAGAGAGGCGAGCTCTCGCTATACGGATGGGTAGCGGGTCCTCGGACGGGTCGGTCTCCGAAGTAGGTCCGGCACGTGTCGGGATAGTCTCGCATGGCTGAGGCGGCGGTGTGCATGCGGAGCACTCTCTCGTCATGCGTACGCGCACGCTCAAAAACCCGCTTGTCATTGCCATAGGGTGCAGTCGGGGAGAAGCGATGGGTATGCACGGGATGAGTGAAGGGGCGCCCTACGAACATGAAAACCCGCACCGTGCATTGCCCCTCAAAATGGTATGACCCGTGAGCCGGGTCATAGTGCACCTCCCATGTCGGGGTGTCCATGAACACTACGAACGTCGCCATCTGAAGACGTGACGGAAAGAAAGAGATAGAGGGAGTGAGAATCTTTCTAAAGAATCTCAGTTGGGCCTTCTACTACCTAGGTGTCATCATCTACGTCCTCAGGAACCTTGGGTTTAATTATACAAAATGACTGAACATGCATTAAGTTCATTTTTAAAATTTAAAATATACTTTAGCCAAGGTCCATTCATTTTAGGATGATCTTAATGTCATGAATGCAACATAATAGAAGATGTATGCATGGCACTACTTAATGCACATACATAAAACATAACATCAAGTGTCATCATACTTAGTGGCATAAAGTGGCAATAGAAACATTCATATGGGACAAACTTAGTGACATAATCATAATCATGAAACTCCTCTTCCTCATGGGCCACCCTAAAAGACAATCGAACTGGGGGTGCTCGGCCGAACCGGTGTCACCCAGAACGTGTCACATATCTAGGTTATGAGCTCATACCTTAACTAGTCGTCACTAGTTCTTACTTACCACTTAACGATAAGCGTATCATAAATCATAAATCCCGACTATCTGAGTACGGGTTAGGGGGCAATTCTCTTAGGGGTGCTCGGCCGAACCGGTGTCACCTAAGAGTATAAAATGGTACCAATGTCACATGGGTTCTATGGAGGTGCTCGGCCGAACTGGTGTCATCCTAGAACCCATCTTAGTACCTTAATTTTCAAAAATCTCTTTAAGTCCCCAAATTAAGCCAGAATTAGTGACACGATGGCATTACTAATTCCTTCCAAATTTGCTTTATGCCACATAAACATATATCCTCATGAATTCCTCATATGAATAACATCATCATCATTTACATAACACATGCATCATCATAGAACATTCAAATGCTTACCTTTACGGTAGTTTATGCTTTGACCCTTACGGGTCTTAATCTTGAGATATAGTTCTCTAATATCCGTTGTTCATATGTTATGCACCTAAGGGCTCATAATAAATCATCATTCCTAATCCTCATGTTCATACTCAAATCTGAAAAGCATAGGGCAGAATTTCTAACTTGTGGTTACGGGGTTATAGAACTTACGTTCTAGACCTTTTCTCAGTTCCGTCTTCGCCTAAGGCGCTTTAAATTAAATCTAAATCAATTATGAGACATTCCTAAGCTTAAGGACTAATTATTAATCACGTTTATCATGTTGTAAGGGTGCTGGACAGAATCCAAAAAAATAAATGTTTTAAACTTGCACTTTTACGATCTTCTAGTTACTAGTTTCCCTATAGGTGCTAGAATTCGATTCTAATCCAAATGTTACCAAGTTTTTCATGTCTAAACAATCCTAATCTGATTATGCTCCCATTAAAACAGTTTGGATAAGTTCCATAAAAAAATGGGTCAAAACTATGTTAAATTCTAGCTTTACGGTATTTCTAGTTAGCTAGTTTCTTACCTATTATGCATAGAATCATTTCTACATCATCATATGATATTTTCACACATTCTAACACATCAAAACATCATCATACAGCATCACACTCATCATATCAGAATCGAAAACATTTAGCTTTAGTAAAGGATTTAAATTGACATTTCTGGGTACATAAGTTAACTAGTTTCTCTTGGAATCAATTTAGAATTTCTAAAACTCTTTGCAAATCATTTTAATTCATCAAGAGGCTAAGAGAAGCCTTAGGTCAATGACCAAAATATATTTCATCTTCTAAAAGGGAATAAAGTCATATCTCATGATAACATAACCTTGTAAAGATTGTAAAGCTTTTAAGAAAAACTTAGAACATAGACTATTGGTCCTTGTAGCTAGATGAAAACTCATTGCAAGTCCATCATCACTACTTGGCTGAAAACAGGTATTCAAAGAAAGCATTCACATTAAACTTTAACTTGGAATGAAATGGGCAAGTCTTTGAGCTCTAGGTTCTTAAGTTACGACATAAAATAAACGTGCTCATGCTTTTCATTTTTAATCTTGCTTACAAAATAAAGTGATGACCTAAATTAAACATGCAAGGCATAAACTTAAACGTGCAAGCTTGAAAGTAAATATGCGAGGCATAAACTTAAATGTGCAAGCTTGAAAGTAAATATGCAAGGTTCAATTCTTTATTTTAGTGCTCTTGACCCAACAACAATCGACTTTAAGGCCGAAATAGATAGGCATTCGAGAGATTAATGAGGTGATAATGCAAGTTCAATTCTTTATTTTAGTGCTCTAGGCCCAACAACAATCGACTTTAAGGCCGAAATAGAAAGGCTTTGAGAATTATATTAAGTGATGATGCAAGTTCCATTTTAATCTTTATGTTCTTAGGTGATAGCTTGAAAGTAAAGGTGCATAGCAAGAATGTAAATATGAGTGCAAGCATAAGATAAATTATGCAAGTTCATTTTATCTCTCTAAAGCTCTTAACCAGACTTTAAAGGAACTTAAACCTTAACCCAAACTCATCATACCAAGATAAAGTAAAGTCTAGAGTCCTTAGAACTCAACATAACATCTTTAGAAAATCAAAACATTTTGCATGTAAAAGAAAAGGAAATGGCCGAAATTTCAAGGATCAAAAGAACATTTTGAAACTCTAGAGTCCATGATCTTAATGATATATTAACACCAACATCATGAGACCTCATCATTGAGTCCTTAGGACCATTTTAAAACATCATCAAAGTTAAAGATTCCAAAAGTTAAAGAAAGGAAGAACTAGAAGTATTTTTACTCAAGAACAAAGATCAAGCTCTAGAGTTTATTTCAAGTGATGAACATCATCATGAAACTCTCATCATCAAGCTCTCATTCCTTTGTTTTCCAAGGCCTATGGCCGAAAATGAAAAGGAAAAAGGAGTAGAAGAGAAGTTCTAAAATGAAACAAGAGAAACTATGAACATCAAGCTTGAAACAAGGACTTTAAAGAAAAGAATACATGAAAGGAAATCCCTACTTGATGTGATGAACTTGAAGATGGAAGAAGAAGATGAAGAAGATGAAGAGCTCCAAGAACTTGAAGAACACAAGAGCTTTGAGAGAAAAAGAAAAGCTTTGAGTGTTCCTAAACTTAGCAAATGATCTAAAAGTGGTGCAAGCTTCCCAAGGCCATCTATTTATAGAAGAATGAAGCAAATGGAGTATGTGTGTGGCTGAAGGGGTTTCGGCCATGAGGGTGCAGAAATGGGAGGAAAATATCTCTTACAAAGCATGGTTGAAGGCATGGTTGGAAGCATGGTCAAGCATGGGCTCAAGTATGGTGCAAACATGGGTTAAGCATAGTTCTTTGAGTGGGAAAATAGTTCAACATGTGGTCAATGGGGAGGTGTGCTGGCCGAAATGCATCAGCCCATGTGGGGTTGTGTTTGCATTTTAATTGTGGTTTAGAGTTGTGTTTAGGTGTATCTTTTGATTATGCTTAAGATTAGGAATTTGTAAGAAAGTATTTAGGTAAGGAAAATGGATAATTAGGGTGGTCTAGACATAATTAAGGAGTGGTCTTGCACCATTAGTGAGTTAGATCCTCAATTTAGAGTCTAAACAACTCTAGACACACTTCCTTGATTTAAGGAATTAGAGAGAGAAAACACTATTCAAGATTCCAAGACTAGGAATCTTGAGTTCTAAAAAGGGGTTTAAGTTTAATCTAAGCAATTTTATGTTCTAATTAATTTTAATAAATTATTTTGACTCTAGATTAATTAGGGAAATTAATTAATCTTCGTTTAGAGCCTAATATTACTTAGGTTTGCTTAATTACGTCATTAAGCTCAAAAACACTATTCTAGGGGCAAAATCGTAATTTTGCACAAAACTGTCCGGGACCACCGGGACTTGAACAGAGGCCTCTAGACACATGAAAACATGTTTTTTAACCTCTGAGGAAAGTTTCAGGCTCAAACGGCACTTCTACCCACGTAAAAACGCTATAGGGGTATTTTGGTCATTTTGACCTGAAACTGCGGAAAACAAGATTTTCGCTTCCGGAAGCATTCAAAGGCCATTCAATCCCCTTCAAACATTGAGTTGACCCTTCGAGGATGACCGAGTCGGTTACCCTCGAATTCGGGTCAGGAAATGACCTCAGGGGCATTTTGGTCATTTCCCTTAGACAGAAAAATCGGAGTGTTACAGTGAAAATATCCATAAGATGTATATTGTGCTTTTCATGTGCATACAAGCTAATCAAATATTGAAAAGTTATTGCATCCACTCCTGGGGAATATGTTTCATCATGATCTATACAAAGTATTTGTAAGAAACTTTGTGCTACAAATTGAGCCTTATAGCATACAATTTTATTTTTCTCATAACCTTTTCTCACAAATAGCCATTTGAGTGCCACAAGTTCCACATCTTCTAGTGTTCACACTACAAGTCCAAGGATTTCATGTTTTGCAAGTGAGTCTAATTCAGCCTGCATGACTTCTTTCTATTTTGGCCAATCATCTGTGTTGACATTTTGATGTTTCTTAGTTCAATATCCCTATTCTCATGCATAATATTTAGAGCACATTATATGCAAATATATCGTCAACAATAATTTCTCCTAGTTCCATATTTTTCCTATAGAGACATATTTTATTGAGATCTCATCATTGTTAATATTCAGACAACTTTTAGTTACCTGATGTTAGAATTCTTGACTACTATAGATGTCATTAATATGTCTCTATCCTCTTCTACTGGAAGAGAATCTTTTTTATCTCCATAACATTATTTGCCCCTCTTATTTTCTAAGGATTTTCATCTTTAGAATTAGCTAGTTTGCCATACTTCTGGCTTGTAATTGTTTCATTGACTGATTGTCTAGTAGGGACATTCATTCAGATTGGGGTATTAGGTAGTATAGAGGATTTTGTTATCATTTTTGCATCAGAAAATGCATTTGGCGATTCATTTGCTATTCATTACAAATTTATAATCTTTTGAACTTCTAGTTTGTAACACCCTCCTAATTACCATATTTTACTCGAGTATCAACATGGTAATTAGAAAAGTATTACTTACATTCACAACTATACTAGTCGAAAATAAATGAAATAAAATAATGTAGACATATATGTTGCAAAGCCAATATATACATATATTGACATCGCTGTTAAGTTTACAATAGGTATATCAAACTATAAAACAAACTAGTTAGTTCCTAAATATTAGGGACTCAGTTCACTAAAAAAAGAAAAACCTCTACTATCTAATTTGACCCGCTGAAAGTCAAGATCCAGCAAAATTTTATACAAACAGAAAATGAATCTCATCAGTATCTAATAAGGTCAAACTATAGTTTGGTGGATTCTACATCTAGACTACTACTGTGCATACATCAGGAGTCCCTGAGTAGTCCTATGCTCTTCTAAAGGAAACTATTCACCATTGGTGCAATGGCATGGCCCCCAGTAGGAGCATCAGGGTCAGAAAGTGGATCAGAGTCCGAGGAAAAGGACGAAGGATCATCTCCGCTGGGGGACATAGGTGGTGCAAGTAGAGCAATAAATATGTCAGAGTGTGCTGTTTCAAGAGGCACATCAGCATAAGAAAAAGCTGGGTTAAACTCAGCAGAGAAAATACAAGTACTAAATGAACGACTAAAGAACATTTATCCTCTAATCCGAGAGTAAGCTACGACATACAGGGTATAACACCCCGATTTTTCGGTCTGAGTAAAAATGACCAAAATGCCCCTGAGGTCATTTTTCACTCGGAATTCAAGGATAGCCGACCCGATAGTCCTCGAAGGATCAACTTAATGTTTGAAGGGGATTAGATGGCCCTTGAGTGGTTTCGCAAACGAAAATCTCGTTTTCTGCAGTTTCGGGTCAAAATGACCAAAATATTCCTGTAGCGTTTTTACGCGGGTAAAGGTGCCATTTAAGCCCAAAACTTTCCCCGAAGGTTTAAAATGATGTTTTCATGTGTTTAGAGGTCTCTGTTCAAGTCCTAGTGGTCCCGAGCAATTTTTATTCAAAATTATGATTTTGCCCCTGGGATTGTGTTTTTGAGCTTAATGATGTAATTAAACAAACCTAAGCAATATTAGGCTTTAATCGAAGATTAATTAATTTCCATAATTAATCTAGAGTCAAAATAAGTTATTAAAATTAATTAGAACCTAAGATTGCTTAGAGAAACTCAAAGCTCTTTTCTAGTTTTAATTCTTTGAGAAAGGAATCTAGAAAATAGTATTTTTTCTCTCCAATTCCCTAAATCAAGGAAACATGTTGGTATTGGATTCCAAGTTAATAAAGTTTAACTTAATTAATTTAGAGAGACCACCTCCTAAGTCTAGTCTTGCAAGCCTCTAATTAATCATTACCTCACCTAAACACTTACTTACAAATTCCTAATCCTAAGCCTAATCAAAGATACACCTAAACACACCTCTAAACCACAATTAAATAGAAGATTTCCTTCCTCCATTTCATGGAGAAGATGGCGCCACCTCACCCTCCAATATCCACCACATGTTTGAATTCTTTCATTCAAAGAACCCATGGTTGAACCTATACCCAAGACCATACCTCACCATGCTTTAGGTCATACCTCACCATGCCTTTGAATGACCATTTGAAGAAGATATTTTCCTTCTTTCCTTCCTTAAAATTTGGCCACCACTCCTTCCTTGCTCCCTCGGCTTTGTTTTTCTATAAATACACATGCAAATGAACTTGGGAGAACCTTTAGTTCATTTGCTAGCTTTGAGTTTTCAAGAGTTGTCTTGGTTTCTTTCTTTTCTTTCAAAGGACTCAAGAGTTCTTTCTTCCTCTCATCTTTTTTATCCTTTTCGCTACCACACAACCACCATTAAATCTTCCTTAAAACACTTGGCCATATCATCCCCAAAGTCAAGTTCAAGAAACACAACTTCCTTTCCTTTTTCCTTTCTTGTTGGTCAAAGCTTCATTAAGCTTTAGGGAGGATTTTTCTTTCATTCTCCTCTCAAGACCAAGCCTTGTTCATCCTCCAAGAGACATACCTTTGGTAGGGATTTTATTTTAAATGTTTTTTCCATTAAAAGTTCTTATTTAGTTATGTACTTGATGGTTTCTCTTGAATCTTTCTAGAACTTATTCTTTTCTTCCCATTTTGATTTCGGCCTAGAGCCTTTGATGAACTTGGAAATGAGAGCTTGATGATGGGGATTGCATGATGATATTCATCACTTGAGCAACCTCTAAAGCTTGATCTTGGTTCTTGAGGAAAAGATGTTTTTAGCTTCTTTCCTTTTTATCTTGAAAACTCAACTTTGATGTTGCTCTAAAATGAGTATATGAACTCTATGATGAGGACACATGATGTTGATGTTAATACATTATCAAGATCATGGTCTCTAGAGTTTCAAAATGGTTCTTTTTCTTGTTCATGGCTTCGGGCCCTTTTTCCTTTTTCTTTCTCTAAGATTTCAGCCATCATTGGTGATTCAACATGAAAGCTTGATGATGAGAGTTTCTAGATGATGACCATGTGTTCATCACAATGAGACCTCTAGAGCTTGAGTTTTAACAAAAATGCTATGATTTTGCTTCAAGGAATTATATTTTGTTTGCTTTAGCTTGTTGTGATAAATTCGGGTTAAGGCTTAAGTTACTTCAAAGTCTTGTAAGAGCTCTAGTAAAGATGTAAAAATGAATTTGCATATTTATATTTCAAGCTCTTGCATCTCATATTTACTTTCCTATGTCATCACTAAACTCTAAAGATTAAAGAAAAGGACTTGCATTATCACGTTTAAGTTTCAAGCCTTGCATTGCACGTTTATATTTCAAGTCCTCACTTAAGAACAAAGATTTAAAATGAGAACTTGCATATCACCTAATTAAATCTCGAAGCCTTTCTATTTCAGCCTTAAAGTCAATTGTTGCTGGGCCTAGAGCACTAAAATAAAGAATTGAACTTGCATATTTACTTTTCAAGTCTTGCATATTTATTTTCAAGTTTCGCATATTTACTTTAAGCCTTACATATTTAATTTCAAGTTCTTGCATTTCATATTTACTTTGAAGCTCTCACTTTACTTTATAATGAAGAATAAAATGGAATGTATAGCACGTTTATATTTTGTCATCACTTAAGAAACCTAGAGCTCAAAGACTTGCCCTCATTATCTCAAGTGAAAGTTTGGTTATGGAGACATCCCCAAGGATACAAATTTCGGCCATGTGATGTTGATGAACTCAAAATAAGTTTCATCTAGTTGCAAGGGCCAATAATCTATGTTCAAAAGTTTTCCTATGTTTTAAGAGTTCTATAAAGTCATTATCAATGAGATTTGTAAATTAAACCTCTTTCAAGAGTATTTTGAATTAGTTGCTACCCCATGATTGTTCTTAGTCTCTTTTACAAGATAGAATGTTTTGCAAAAGAGTTTTAGAAGTCTTAAAACGATTCAAAGAGAAACTAGTAACTTATGCTTGTTAAAAATGAAATTTTATACATGATATGTACATATATGAATTCGGTTCTGCTCTGGCATGTTTGCTGCTGTATGATGATGTTTTGATATGTTAGAATATGCAAAAATTATGTATGTGGAGGTAGGGACCTTTCTATGCATGCTAGGTGTAACGCCCCAATTTTTACTGCTATGTGAAAATTACCAAAATGCCCCTAGGTAATTTTTACACGTAATTCGAGGTCAAATAATCCTCAATAAAGGAATATGACATTAGAGAAATATCATAGGAGACTTGATTAGCGATTCGTGCGAAAGTCGCAAACCTTGATTTTTGTGTACATGTAAAATGACCAAAATGTCCTTGAGGTCATTTTTACCTAGAAATCAAGGATAACCAATCTAAATTATCTTTGAGGGGTTAATTTTATACCTGATGGGGATTATATGTGCCTTAGAGGTAAAAATCTCAATTCTCAATTTTTACCGTAAGTAAAATTACCGTTTTACCCCTGCAGTAATTTTTCATGAAATTATATAATCTTTGAATTCGGTTTTCACCCAAAGGTTCAAAATGACTATTTTAAGTATGATTTGAGATTGTCCAATATTTACAGGGAGTTTTTACGTGAAATTACTTTTTTACCCCTATTTGTGGTAAATAGGTTTACTTGTGTAATTAAGATAGCATTAAAACTCTATTTGAACTCAAATTAATTTTATTCATTAACCTTGAGTTTAAAATTAACTACCCAAGGTTAAAAATAATTACTGAGGTAATTAGAGTCTAAAATCACCTAAGGTAAAATTAAATTATCTTTCGTTAATTATGAAACCTCATAAAATTAGTGATAATTGAAATCAAAGTTAAGATTTCGGTTTAGGTAAAATATTGTACATTTGCATTTTCTTATCCTAAGTTTAGAACCTATGTTACAAAGTGATTTTTACTCATTTGAAATTAACCTCATTTAGTAGTATATGATTTCTCTTTTTACCTTGTCTTGTATTGTCCTAAACACTTAACCTTTTACCATTTTCACTAATCTATCAATTCCTAATCTTTTACCTAAGTAAATACACATCTAATACATGATTTACCACTTGTAAAATATTACCAATCTGATCCTAAAGGAGTCAGAAACCAGTGGCCACCTTGTCTCTTTTTCACCATATTTTAATTGTTTTTCCAACAAAGAAACATATCCAACCATAACACCATACCTTTAGCTTTCTTTTGCATTATTTTTGGCTATGTTTATTCAAAAGAAAACCCACCCATTTCAGCCATGATGTGATTAGTAACAATGTCTCCCATTAGCATCATATTTTAATGTTTTCATCCATTATGCATGAACCAAATTATTACAAGAATAAAAGCATTCTTTTTCCATGTTTTCTTTAATTGAAAATGAACTAAAAACTCCATTTTTCCAGCCACAAGGCAGCTGCCATACAGCCCTCCTTGGCCTATAAATATGAGCTCTTCCATTGCCTAAATGCACACACAAACATTCCTAGCCTTAGCATTTTCTTACTAGATAGTTTTCTTACTCAAAGTTTGCTCAAAGTTCTCTAATTCTCTCAATACTTCAAGCTTTCTTCTTCTTCCTCATTTGTAACGCCCCAATTTTTACTGCTATGTGAAAATTACCAAGATGCCCCTAGGTAATTTTTATACGTAATTCGAGGTCAAATAATCCTCAATAAAGGAATATGACATTAGAGAAATATCATAGGAGACTTGATTAGCAATTCGTGCGAAGGTCGTAAACCCCGATTTTTCTGTACGTGTAAAATGACTAAAATGCCTCAGAGGTCATTTTTACCTAGAAATCAAGGATAACCAATCTAAATTATCTTTGAGGGGTTAATTTTATGCCTGATGGGGATTATATGTGCCTTAGAGGTAAAAATCTCAATCCTCAATTTTTACCGTAAGTAAAATTACTGTTTTACCCCTGCAGTAATTTTACATGAAATTATATAATCTTTGAATTCGGTTTTCACCCAAAAGTTCAAAATGACTATTTCAAGTATGATTTGAGATTGTCCAGTATTTACAGAGAGTTTTTATGTGAAATTATCTTTTTACCCCTAGTTGTACTAAATAGATTTACTTGTGTAATCAAGGTAGTATTAAAGTTCTATTTGAACTCGAAATGATTTCACTCATCAACTTTGAGTTTAAATTAATTACCTAAGGTTAAAAAAAAATAATTACTGAGGTAATTAGAGTCTAAATTACCTAAGGTAAAAATAAAAATTACCTTTCCTTAATTATGAAAGCTCATAAAATTAGTGATATTTGAGATCAAAGTTAAGATTTCAGTTTAGGTAAAAACTTGTACATTTACATTTTCTTATCCTAAGTTTAGAACTTATGTTACAAATTGATTTTTACTCACTTGAAATTAACTTCATTCATTAGTGTATGATTACTCTTTTTACCTTGTCTTAAATTGTTCTAAACACTTAATCTTTTACTATTTTTACTAACCTATCAATTCCTAATCTTTTACCTAAGTAAGTACACATCTGATACATGATTTATCACTTGCAAAATAACATAAATCTGATCATAAAAGGACCAGAAACGAGCGACCATCACACTCTCAATGGTGGTCATATTTCATTTTTTATTTCAAAGATTATTGCACTACATCATTAGGCACCACCATGATACCAATACTTTATTTTTTTTCTTCAAGATACACCTTAAATACATGTCCTACCATGAATGAAAGAATAAAACTTGTCCCCCATTATTCCCTAAAGTAGTCGTGTCCTCCATGTGCTCATGTTGTACAAATTTTAAAATTCATTCAAGAATAATGCACACAAACACATCATAACATTACCATGTGTTCTTTTTGGTTGTCTTGTACATTTTTGGATCAAAAATTCTGATCACATTTCAGCCTAGGAGCAGCAGCCATACACCCCCCATAATGCCCCTATTTTATTTTATTATCAAAGAATTAAGCACTCAAACAACCTCATGACAATACCATGTGATCTTTGAGTTGTTTTGCATTGTTTTTGAGCAAAAATTCTGACCATCTAACAAGCTATATGCAGCGGCCATAATGCTCATCATCTCACCATATTTTAATTCTTTCTTTTAACAAAAATGCACATGCTACATCATTATACCACTTGCTTTCTTTTCCTTTCTTTTACATTGTTTTTAGTAAGAAAATTCTAGCCTTGCAATCAGCCAAAGAACCGTGAGAATGGAGCTTCAATTTCATCATATTTTAGTATATTCCATCCATAATGCATGACCAACATCATGACTACACCATATACATTCTTTTTCTAAGTTTTCTTTAATTAAAAAGATGAACAAACTCCTCCATTTCCAGCCTTATACCACACGGCCAAACCTCTTCAAAATGGCTATAAATAGATGTTCTTCCATTGCTAAAATGCACACACAAACATTCCTAGCCTTAGCATTTTGTTACTTGATAGTTTTCTTACTCAAAGTTTGCTCAAAGTTCTCTAATTCTCTCAATACTTCAAGCTTTCTTCTTCTTCCTCATTCCCACTCAAGAGACTCCATTCCCAACCTCTAACCAATCTCTAAACCTCAAGCATACACATTCTAACCATAAATCAACTCCTAAACACATAACCTTTCCATTATCAAACACAAAAACGCAAGAGAAATCCTCCCTCCAATTGCTCTAATCTTGGCCGAATTTCAAGGACATATCAAGGACACATTTTCTTCTTCTAACTTCTCTAAAGATCAAGCATTACCTTTTGATAAAAAGAAACAACTTGGTAGGGATTTTATTTCATGTTCTTTCTCTTGTTCTTCCTTTATATTTCAATTTTTATGATTTGATTATGACCATGGCTTAACGATGAGGAATCATGGTGGTGGTTGTGAATCCATCATTTAAATGACCTCTAAAGCTCAAGGTTTAATTCTTGATGTCAAAAGATTAATGAAAGAATTGCTATGTTTTGAGTTTTGAGCTTATTAAGACATTAAGAAAGAACTTGCATCCATATTTATATTTCAAGTTCTTGTACATCATATTTATATTTCAAGCTTTGCATAATCATATTTATATTTCAAGTTATCACTTTAATTCTTGAAGATAATAATATGAACTTGCATATTCATATTTACATTTCAAGTTATTACTTAAATCATAAGGATCTAAGAATGAATTTGCACCTTATTATTTATATTTCAAGCCCTGCATTTCATATTTATATTTCCAAGTTGACACCTTATAATGATAATAGTAAGGTTATAAGACAAGTTTATGATTCTAGTCATCACATAAATCCTAAAGTTCAAGATTTACTTCTTTTATCTTAAATGGTAATTTTGATCATGGACACTTCTCATCTATCTATTTTGGCCCTTGTATGATTCTGATTTGAAACTTGTTGTATTTTACTTTTAGGTATAATCTTGTCTTTAAAGTTGTACAAAGAAATTTTGAAAGACTTAGAAATTGCAAAAAATTAAGAATATGATTTTTCTCATGGTTTTAAATGCTAAAGTTTTAGAATTCTGATCTAATCCTTTAGAAATTGGAATGGTTACTGATTTGGAATGTATAGATGAGTTTAAATCACTAATAGTTATTATAAAAATTGTTTTTAGTGTCTTAGGAAAAACTAGTAACTAAAAAGGATCAAAATTATGTTTTTATGAAGCTTTTAGAATGCTAATTTTTCTGATTACTGTTAGGCCTTGTTCATCACTGTTCACCACTGTTCACTACTGTTTATAGCTATTCACACACTATAGGATCACTAGTAATTGTTATAAAAATTGTTCTTAGCATTTTAGGAAAGTCTAGTAACTAGAAAGGATTAAAATTGTGTTTTTGTAAAGCTTTAAGGAGATTAATTTTCTGATTCTGTTCAAGGGTTGTTCAAGGCTATTAACATTGTTCACATACTTTAGAATTACTTACATTTGTTGTAAGAATTGTTTTTGGTACCAAAGATGCATAAAAGGGTAATTATAAATGTTAGTTTGGGCTGTTTTGCAAAATGCAGAAAGTTATGTTTTGAACTATCAACTACGTTATTTCAGCCAAATGTTTTTAATTAGACCAACTAATGATGTTGAATGTGTCCATGTGTTCAAAATACCATATATAATGTTTAGAAAAAGTTTTATCATTTTCGGTTGCTATTAAGTGTCAAAAATTGTGTTACTTTGCACTTTGACCCCTAAAACATGTTAAATTTAGTCTATGGCCCTAAAAGGTTTTTATGATAAGTTTGAATGGTTTCTAATAGTTATATGTCTCTTGAAATGTATTGGTTAATGTTAAAGGTCTTTAATTTTTGAGTAGATGTTAAAAAGGAGTAATTACATTTTGACCCGTAACCTTTGAGAAATTGTGATTTAACCCTTTGGGGTTTAAACATAAATATTGATAATATGATGAGATGAATGTGAATGATGTTTTGTGAAGGGTATGTTCATGTGCGGAAACTTATATGGCTTATGAATATATGAAATGAAATATGATGCATGTTTATGTGATTTAAATTATGGCATGTTATAATTATGTTTGATTCATTGAGATGCACATGAAATGTTGAATTGATGAGTTATAATTGTGATATTCATGTTTACATCTTCATATAATATGCCAAGATTAAAGGTGACATAAGACACATGGAAATGATCATCTAGACTCCCCGAATTAAAGGTTATGAGAGGTGATCCAAATGGGAAGTGATCCTTTAGACTCCCCGAATTAAAGGTTATGAAAGGTGATCCTAATGCCCCCTATCTCGTACCTTAAGAGTTGGGAATTTAACTTATCAAAAGGGATAAGATTACGCTAGTGACGACTAGAGAGGTATGAGCTCATAACCTAGAACTCTCGAGAAAAGAGAAAATTATAGGGCGGTCCCCAAGGAAAAAAGAATAAAGAAGTTTAAGTCACCTATAAGAATGATGATCATGATGTTCTTTATATCATATGCATTGTTTTATGGATTTTATGTTATTATTATGTATATGATATTGACATGCATCAATGACTAATATGTTGCATTCATGACATTAAGATTCACGCTAAAAGATATGGGCCTCGGCTAATGATATTTAGAACTTAATAAATGAACCTTATATATTTGTTCACCATTTTCATAATTAAACCCAAGGTTCCTGGGCACGATGACGATGACACTTGTGTTATAGTCGGGAAGCCCTACTGAGATTCTTGTATAATTTTCTCATCCCTTTTCTTTTCCGTGTTGTCTCCAGACATGAATGAAGGTGTAATTCGTGATTTGTCTTGAGAATGGACGAGGAGCTACGGAGATAACTTCCTTTTGGATATTTGCCTTTAGAGTGATCGTATCTCAGTTATCAGTTTGTATTCTATTGATGGATATATATTGATGTCCTTAAGATTACAAGACATCACTATTATGATACAGTTATTGATATGTTATTATTATTTGAGTTATGTTATGTTATGGTTGTATTATGTATTTACCTGTTATTCGTTTCTAACATCTCTCTTACGCAGGCAAGGTAATGACGTTAGATATTTAGTATGCGTAGCTCACGATTTAGTATTTAAGTTCAAAAAAAAATTTACCCATATTTTCACTAAAGTATTTTAAAGAAGTTTTGAGTTAAAAACTAGAACAAAAGAGTAATGACTAATAATTAACTTAAATGCATCCTAGGCGTGTTGAGTTAAATATTAGGGTGTTACATCATTCACACTCAAGAGACTCCATTCCCAACCTCTAACCAAGCTCTAAACCTCAAGCATACACATTCCAACCATAAATCAACTCCTAAACACATAACCTTTCCATTATCAAACACAAAAACACAAGAAAAATCCTTCCTCCATTTGCTCTAATCTTGGCTGAATTTCAAGGACATATCAATGACACATTTTCTTCTCCTAACTTCTCTAAAGATCAAGCATTATCTTTTGATAACAAGAAACAACTTGGTAGGGATTTTATTTTATGTTCTTTCTCTTGTTCTTTCTTTATATTTTTGATTTTTATGATTTGATTATGAGCATGGCTTGATGATGAGGAATCATGGTGGTGGTTGTGAATCCATCATTTAAATGAACTCTAAAGCCCAAGGTTTAATTCTTGATGTTAAAAGATTAATAAAGGAATTACTAAGTTTTGAGTTTTAAGCTTAACAAGATATAAAAATGAACTAGCATCCATATTTATGTTTCAAGTTCTTGCACATCATATTTAAATTTCAAGCCTTGCATAATCATATTTAATTTCAAGTTCATCATCTTAAATCTTGAAGATAATAATATGAATTTGCATTCTCATGTTTAAATTTCAAGTAATGCATTTTATGTTTCAAGTTATCACTAAACTTTGAAGATCTATAAATAAACTTGCATCTTCATATTTATATTTGAAGTATTACATATCATGTTTATATTTCCAAGTTATCATCTTATAATGATAAAGATTAAAAATGGATTGCATAGCATATCTATGATTCTTGCTATCACCTAAATCTCTAAAAGCTCAAAAGTTACCTCTTTAATCTTAAATAGGAATTCTTATACTTAAATTAAGTTAATTTCAGCCTCTTGATTTTCTTGGTATTAAGATTCGTTTATTTTATTTTTAAGGCTTTGATCTTGTCTTTAAATTACTTAAATAATTCTTGTTAGAGTTAGAAATCCAAAGATGTTAAAGATTATGCTTTTCTCAAGCTTTTTGATTTAAAAATTATGTTACTGACCTGACTTAAATAAAATGGTTAGAATACTATTTTATAAGGTTTGAATGTGTATAAATTACTTATAATTGATGTAAGAATTGTTTTTAGCATTTTTGAGATAAACTAATAATCAGAAAGGATCAAAATCGTAATTTTATAAAGCTTTAGACAATGAATTTTCTGGATTAATTCCTCACTAATTTGACACTGATCTTATGGTTTATATACATTAGAATTATTAGTATTTGATGTATAAATTGTTTTTGGTATCTTAGAGGTTAAAAAGAATAATTACAAGTATCAGTTTTGACCGATTCATAAAATGTGGAAAGTTGTGTCCTAAACTATCAATTATGTAACTTTTTAATTCAAAGGATTTTAATTAGAGTAAATAATGATATCTGATGTGTATATGTGTTTAGAATACCATTTATGATGTTTAGAGAAAGTTTTAGAAGTATTGGCTTTTTAAGTGTTAAAAATAAGTAACTTTGTACTTTGACCCCTAAAATATGTTAAATTTAGTCTATGGCCCTAAAAGGTTTTTATGATGAGTTTGAATGGTTTCTAATAGTTATATATCTCTTGAAATATATTGGTTAAAGTTAAAGATCCTTAATTTATGAGTAGATATTAAAAAGGGGTAATTATGTTTTGACCCGTAACCTTTGAGAATTGTGATTTGTGTAACATCCCCTGCTGCTTTATGGATTGACAACTGTCCCCACAAACCAACACGGGTCTTTTCAGCGTGCTTTGTCCTCACTCGCACGCTTCCTAGGAAAACTTCTCAGAAGGTCACCCATCCCAAAATTGCTCCAAGTCAAGCATGCTTAACTGTGGAGTTCTTTCAGTTTGGGCTACCGAAAAGAAGATGCATCTTGTTGATATAGGTAGTACAAATCAATTCATATAAGCCCTCCTCAACTGTATAGTCCCATACCTATACAGTCTTAGGATCCCTCTCATTCGGGTGTGTAATCGGTTCATTCATGTACCCTCCGCTGGCTTTGCCAGAGCCGCTCCTGGGCCGTGCCTCCTTGCACCGGCGATCACTCCCCGACTTCGCAATCCCCGGGCGTTACATGCCCACCAGCTTCCGCCTGGTTCGTCCCCGAACCACACCGTACTGGGAGAGGTGCAGGCTCTGATACCATTTGTAACATCCCCTGCTGCTTTATGGATTGACAACTGTCCCCACAAACCAACACGGGTCTTTTCAGCGTGCTTTGTCCTCACTCGCACGCTTCCTAGGAAAACTTCCCAGGAGGTCACCCATCCCAAAATTGCTCCAAGTCAAGCACGCTTAACTGTGGAGTTCTTTCAGTTTGGGCTACCGAAAAGAAGATGCATCTTGTTGGTATAGGTAGTACAAATCAATTCATATAAGCCCTCCTCAACTGTATAGTCCCATACCTATACAGTCTTAGGATCCCTCTCATTCGGGTGTGTAATCGGTTCATTCATGTACCCCTCCGCTTTGGCCGCCAGAGCTCCTTGTCCGTGCCTCCTTGCACCGGCGATCACTCCCCGACTTCGCAATCCCCGGGCGTTACAATTTGACCCTTTGGGACTTAAACGTAAATATTGATAATTTGATGAGATGAATATGATTGATATCTTGTGATGACGATGTTCATATATTGAGATTTATATGGGATATATGCAATGAAATATGATGCATGTTTATGTGATTTGATTTATGGCATGTTACGGTTATGCCTGATTCATTGAGATGCATAAGTTCATGAAGTTTATGAGCATGAAATATTAATGATGAGTTATTCATGTTTGCATCTCTATTTATATCATGCCAAGATTTAAAGTGACGTAAAACACATGGAAATGATCCTCTAGACTCCCCGAATTAAAGGTTATGAGAGGTGATTCGAATAGGAAGTGATCCTTTGGACTCCCCGAATTAAAGGTTATGAAAGGTTATCCTAATGCCCCCTATCCCGTACCTTAAGAGTCGGGAATTTAACTTATCAAAAGGGATAAGATTACGCTAGTGACGACTAATGAGGTATGAGCTCATAACCTAGAACTCTCGAGAAAAGAGAGAATTATAGGGCGGCCCCCAAGGAAAAGAGAATAAAGAAGTTTAAGTCACCTGTAAAAATGATGATCATGATGTTCTTTATATCATATGCATCATTTTATGAATTTTATGATATTATGTATATGATATTGACATGCATCCATGACTAATATGTTGCATTCATGACATTAAGATTCATGCTAAAAGATACGGGCCTCGGCTAATGGTATTTATAACTTATTAAATGAACCTTATATATATGTTCACTATTTTCATAATTAAACCCGAGGTTCCTGGGGACGATGACGATGACACTTGTGTTAGAGTCGGGAAGCCCTACTGAGATTCTTGTATAAGTTTCTCATCCCTTTTTCTTTTCCGTGTTGTCTCTAGACATGAATGGTGGTGTAGTTTGTGATCTACCTTGAGACTGGATGAAGAGCTACGGAGATAACTTTCCTTCGGATGTTTGACTTTAGAGTGATCATATTTCATATATCAGTTTGTATTCTATTGATGGATATATATTGATGTCCTTAAGTTTACAAGAAATCACCATTATGATACAGTAATTGATATGTTATTATTATTTGAGTTATGTTATGCCATGGTTGTATTATGTATTTATCCACTATTTGTTTCTAACATCTCTCTTACGCAGGCAAGATAAATGACGTTAGATATCTAGTATGCACGGCTCACATTTTGGTATTTAAAGTTTAAAAAAAAAAAATTTACCCATATTTTCACTAAAGTATTTTTCAAGAAGTTTTGAATCAAAAACTGAAACAAAAGAGTAATAACTAATACTTAACTTAAATACGTCCTAGGCGTGTTGAGTTAAATATTAGGGTGTTACACTAGGAAAGAAACTAGCTTTATAGAAAAATCGTAAAATTGAGTTTTAGCATAGTTTTGACCCATTAATTCTTATCTATTACCAAAACTGTTTTAGTATGTTAACCTTCAGTGTAGAATTGTTTAATTATGAAAAACTTGGTAACATTTGATGTAGGATTGATTTTTAGAGCCTATAAAGAAACTAGCAACTAGAAAACTGTAAAAATGCAATTCTAGAACTCTTAGAACATTTAATTTTCTGATTCTGTCCAGCACCCTTATAATGTAATAAACATGATTTATAATTAGTTCAAGGGCTTAGGAATATCTCATAATTGGTTTAGATTTAATTAATAGCACCTTAGGCGAAGACAGAACTTAGAAAGGGTCTAAAATGTAGTTTCTAAAACCCCGTAATCACAAGATGTAAACTCTGCCCTTAAAGCATGATGCTATCCAGATTCAGTGATGGACATACATATTTGTAAGAATTGTTAGTTGTGAATCCTGAGGTGCATAAGAGGTTGATAGCGGATGTTAGAATAATTATACCTCAAGTTAAAGACCCGTAAGGGTCAAAGCATAAGACACCATATGTCCCAAGACATAATGAACCTTATGACTTTCAGTAGATGCATGATTGATTATGAGAATGACTTGAGCATAGCATATGCATTAGCTGAGCCCGGTCCTTGATTCCGGCAAACTGGTTAGGAGCATGCTATCTTTTGAGAACGTTAAAGCAATGATGAGTTTGACTATATGACTTGATGTCTTATGATGATGTTGAATGGCTATGCATGTCCTATAAGTTTCGTGGCATAAAGCAAGTTTGAAGGAAATCCGATTGTCTGTTTATTCTGCTGCGGAATTTCCCATCAAACTTGAGAATTTGAGAAAAGTTTGTGAAAACTCCTGGGTGACACCAGTTTGGCCGAGCACCCCCATGAAAGGTTCTGGGTGACATCGGTTCGGCCAAGCACCCCCAAAAAAGATGTGACGTAACACTGAGATACATTCCTCCCACTACAGTGGGGAAGAAGCAAATCAATGAGGGTATTGACATTGAGCTTGCCAAAGCGGATAATTTGCTGTGTACTAGATACCAGTAGAGCGCTTCAAAGAAGGAAATGATCCTAAGATAGGTGATTCAAGAAAGTTATGTATACCCCCTCTATTAACCCATATTAAATCTAGTGACGACTAGTTAGGATTGAGCTCATTCCTAGGCGATAGGTGAGATGTAGTTTGGTGACCAGATTATCGCCAGGGCGGTGAATTGGTTGAATTTTTGGTGAATATGTTAAGAGGGTGGTCTTTAAGAAAAAGAATTCAAGAGTTTGACTTATGATAAAGATTTCACAGAAAAAGTACTATGTCTTTTTATGCCACATATATGATTTATGTTTCCTTATGATGTGCTCAAGTATTATGATTTTCATATGGTATTGTCATGCATTCATCAAATATCTGTTGCATTCATGTCATTAAGACTCATACTAAAAGACACCCACTTCGGATAAGTAGATTTGGAAAGCTTAAAACCAAACCTTATGCATGTACACCTTTTTCATAATTAAAACCAAGGTGGCTGGGGACAATGACGATGACACTCGTGTTAGAGTCGGAAATCCCTACTGAGAATCTTGAATGAGTTTCTCATCCCTCTCTTTTTCTATGTCGTCTTTAGACGAGGATAACCACGAGGTTCATGACTTCTTCTAAGGCCCGTGTTTAAGGGTCACTCCAGCAGACGGAATAGAGGGTCGCTGTGGAAGTATAGATAGTTTAGCTTTTGGGTTGATACTTATCCAACATGATAGGTGGATAAGGATAACTTCATATATATGTGCACGTTTTGATGTAAATGATGGTACAATGATGCTAGTAATTTATATATTTATGAAGGTGTGATGATATTATGTTGATATGTATGATATTACCTTTCATGATTATGTATGGTGTGATTACTTTTCTTGCACGTTGTGGTTATAATGAACAATAGGTTAACGCGTGGCTCGCGTTTTGTTTTCAAGTTTCGAAAAAGAAAAATTTATTCGTATTTCCTACTAAGTATTTTAATGAAAGGTTTTAAACAATGAGACTAAAAGAGTAATGGACTAATGGTTAACCTAAATATGTTCTAGAGTATTGGGTTAAAAATTAGGATGTTACACAGGGAATCTAATGGTGGGTCATAATGCCACTACCACTGTGGCGAGTCAAGAAAGATGATCACGGATGACATCTTTGGAATATGAATACAACATAAAATACATGCAACATAGGGATGAGAATATTATAAAATTCTCAATAGAGTACTCCCTCAAATTTAAACAAATATAATTAGCAAATCCTTTCTTATAAATAATATCATGCAAGATCATATCCAAAAATAATTATAGAGTTATTAAGAATGATCACATATTCTCTCTTACAACAACGAATTCAATTTAAGAGCCACATTCTTTTTTTTCTTCTTGTTAACATTGGGAAGGCTTAATTTCTCATCAAGTGGTATCTGTAGTGGAATCACTCCACAAGAACTATAGACTGCTAGGACATGAGCTCATTCCTATATGTCGATACGTCTATCAACTCATCAAATTCCCAGGAGTGTTCTTACTTTTGCCTTCCCCCTTTAACCACACAAGCCTTGTCTCTGTTTTCCCCATATGTTAAAAAAATTTGCACAATTATAAGTCATGTTTCCTCTTTTATTATCATAATACTCATATCATGTACTTCTCTTATTTTAAGGGCATTCTTACATCACAAGTAAGTATTTAATTTCATTGGAGTCTCATCCATGTCTCATAAGCATTCCTTTAAAACATCTAGCATGTATACATATACCATATACCTGGATTAAATTCCATGCTATCATTAATTTAGGACATTATCACCGTTTCAACATCCTTGCAGATTTACTACTCCAAAAATAATATTTAATTTCCTTATCAAATGGCCAATTCAAGAGCCACAAAAATTCTCTATATACTTTCATGTGTCTAAAAGGCCCTGTAAAAATTTCACAACAAAGGAGTCCTCTAACCATATCAACTAAATTGTACAAATTTGGTGGTTAGAGACCACTTGTTCACAGTTCAAATCAAGATTCTCATAATTTTCAACCCTACCAATTAACTAAATCAACTCAAAATAAAATTTGAAGTTGTAATTCAATGTGTTATCAACTTACTATAAAAATTTCAAAGAATAAATCTATCATTTACTATGATGATAAAATCAATCAATTTTACTGCTTCAGCTTCAACATTTTAGGCAGTATAGTTATAACTTCGGTTCTTGATTTTTCTTAAGCAGTAAACGTCTTTATCATACACCAAGAAATTTCTCAAAGTTTCCTTAGGATGTTAACTTCAACATATAATTTTTATAGCTCATAAACATGATAAAAATTGAATCAAAAGATTCATGAACAAATCCCGCCTTGTTAAAATCCAAAAATCCAGCAAACCAATTCAAAATCTCTTTTAATAAAAATAATTTTTCCACAACACCAAACACTCCATAAAAATTAATACCTCAATATAAACATATTATCAACCAATATAATCAGAAATTTTAGACAAAACGAACAAGAATTTTCAAAATAAATTTTTCAAACAAAAGAGAACAAATAAACCCTACTTTGAGAGCTTTTGAGCTCTTTGCTCCAAAGGGTGCTTTACTTGACTTCCCTTCACCTTGAGAACTCATAATCACACACCAAACCTCCCCTAGGCAATGAGGAAGTGAGGAACCAAGGTGAAAATTGATGGAGAATTAGAATTCTGATCGGTTAGAATTGTAGAGTTTGAGGTGTAGAACAACTTTGATGAAGGAAAGTTTTGATTTCAAAGACTCTAGGGTAGTGTATATAGGATTTGAAACCAAGATGAAGCTCTTGGACATGGAAGAAGAACTTGCTACTGTCTCCCCCTTGATGGCCGAAAGTTCCTTGCCTTCTTGGAGAAGATTTTCAATCCATATATATCTTGTAATAATGATATGATATTATATAATATGTTTAGATAAATCCTAATCTAGAAAGGTGAATTGGATGGCTATGATTCAATCTTGTAATCCAAGATTGAATCTTGGCCATTCACTTGATTTAAAGAGATAAGCTCTTATATTTTATAGAGACCAAATTAGTTTTCAGTGTTAGAACTCACACATCGAAATTTTATCGAACGGGTGAAATATAGCACCTGAGAAATCAAATATTACTCAACATTTAATTCTAAGTACAAAATTTTCATTTCTAACTATTTCTAACCTTATTTCCATGTTTTCCAAATTTCGGGCACCTTCGGATCCTGAATCAGGGGTTTTGGCTGTCCTGGCGGGCCTACGGGGCTCGTAAAACACTATTCACATTTTTTTTTACAATGTTCTCATATTTCTATGTCTGTTAGAATTTTGATATTCTCATTAACAAAGCCTCAATTATTTTCTAAATAAGAATTAGGGTGTTACATAGTTCACATTGCCTTGATTGAGGATCTAAATGAATCAATGATGACATATTCCAATTTAGTTCATTTTCCAATTATTTATTTTCTCCCCTTAATGTTGCAAACATCACTTCATCAAAATGACAATCAGCAAATCAAGCTTTAAATACATCCCTTCTTTGTATTCAAGATACTTTACTATAATAGGAAAGACATATCCAACATATATTCGTAGTAATAAGGTCGGGAAATTGGGACATATATCGCATATTCAAAATTTCTTAAATGGGATATGTTTGGCTCCTGGCCAAAAGCTAATTGTAGGGGAGAGAATTTATTGTAACTAATAGGCCTCAAACAAATAATTGTTGTAGCATATAAAATAGCATGTCCCTAAGTAGAAATTAGGAGATTTGTTCTCATAAGAAATAGTCTAGCAATCATTTGAAAGTGTTTTATAAATGATTCGGCTAGCTTGTTCTGAGTATGAACATGAGCAACTGGATGCTCAACATTTATACCACTGGCCATACAATAAGGATTAAAAGCATGAGAAGTAAATTCACCAGCATTATTGAAGCAAATTGTATTGATTGGAGCTTCCCGAAATTGTGCTCTTAATCGAATAATTTGCACAAGTAATCTCACAAATGCCAGGTTGCAAGACGATAATAAGCTCACATGTGACAATCTCATGGAGGTATCAATTAAGACCATGAAATATCTAAAAGTTCCACAAGGTAGATGAATTGATCTACGTACATAGATCAGCTTGAATTATTTCTAGAAATTGAGGGGATTCAAATCTAATATTTGCTAGTGAGGGCCATATAATTAATTTTCTTGAGAACAAGTTGCATAAGAAAGACCATTAGATTGAAGAAGTTTTTAGTTATTTAATGAATGCCCTTGTGAGCTTTCAATAATCCTTCGTATAATTACTACTCTAAGACATCCCAACCGGTCATGTCAAATGGTGAAATCATTTGGGCTAGTAAACTGATGGTTTATGATAGGATGTGATTCAATTGCACTAATTTTAGGGTAACAAATAGTGGATGAAAGCAAAGGTAATTTTTCGATTGCAACTTTCTTGCTTAAATCACAAGTTGTTAATAGAAGTTGTCGATACCCCTAAAGAAATTAAATTTAACTTAATACTAAGTTGTATAAAAAATGTAGTAAAGGACACAATTCAGATCGTCTCTCAAGGAAGTGTTTCCAGTTAATTTAGAAATCGGAGGGCTTTGTTGAGCAATTGGAAAAATCAAACAAAGTGAATAAACAATAAAATTTACCCGCACAAGTAGTCCTGCGGATCAAGGATTATGTCATCACTAACTCAAAAGAATAATTCATAGAGGTGGTTATTTTCACTAATTCATAATCACATAATCAGTTATGTAATTTTTCTTAGTAGTCACATAATCACATAATTGACTAAGAGTTTGGCTAACATGAACTTTAGGAAATCACAATCACAAATCCAATATGCTTATGCCAACTTAAATACTAACTGCAATAACCTAATTCTTATCAGAATTAATTCCAATCCCTTTTACCAATTGAATATACTTTAAACTATTACTTAAATCATGCCCAACTAAAACCCTAAATGTGCATAGCATTCACAATCTAAACATATATATAATTAGTATTGACTTTCACCAATATAATTGTTCAATAGATACAAAAATATAAGAAAGAGAAGAGGAAGGAAGATTGGAAAGTCAAACCCAAAATTACATTAAAATAATAAAGTCTTAAAATGTAATCCTTGGATCCTTTGGAATCCTAGCACTAGGTAGAAAAACTAGTCCTTCATATATAATTGGTTTCCTATTTTGCTTTCTCTTTTACATTCCTTTCACATCTTATGTTTTTATATTGATTGATTGTGATTATTTGAATACATGACTAACTATTAAGTAAGTGAATAATTGTTTACTGAGATGCATGAGCTTAATTATGGTTTCTCCTAATTTTGGGACTTGGTTGTGTGATTATGGAACTAGGTTCTTTAATTAGATGAACTCTCATTGTGTTTTCTTCAACATGATTATGGAATGTGATGCATTATTTGAGTTTATGATTGGAATGACCCTAGTTGTGCATGTTTATTCATATTTGTGGGTTGAGTGCATGATTGGGGTAGTTGATTAGGCATGAATTGATTAGTTGATTTATGAGTGCTTATTAGCCAAGGAAATAAGGATTAATTCTTGATTGAGGATTGGGCTAATGCAATTGGTGCATAGGCTAGTATGAGGACAAGATGTAGAGATCTTAGCAACTTATGTTAGTGTTAGATATATCCCTATTGTTTTTCAGGAAAATTGAGGTGTCAAGATTGTGATTGATGACTTAGGCACAAGTTGATAACCTACCATGTATTTGATGAAATGTGTATATTGATCATAAATTAATTCTAGGCCTTAGGCAGTCCTTGTGATAAAGTCTTTTTTTATTTTGTAGTTCATGCTTGTTCGCTTTCATTTAGTTTGTGTTGAATGTTATTTCAAAACCCTTTTTATTGCGTGGTCTATTAGTTCACCAATATAGTTGGAAGATGCCTTAACTTGCATACGATTATATCGCGTTTTGTTGCAATTTAGTCTTAAATAAGTTTGTTAACATGTTAGTTGACATTCTAGTTCCCAACCAGTGCTTTGAAAAATAAATCCAAAACTATAACTCGAATGTGAAACAAAAGTAGGAATTGGTAGAAAATCTAGAGAGAAAAAGTAAAAAGTAAAGAGAGAGGGAAGACAGAGAAACAGCCCTAAGATTATGACCAAAAATTAAAGTCCCTTGATGTTTTGACCTAAAAACTATTTGTTGTGTGTTGTTTACAATTAGGGCCCATTTGATAATAAGTGACATGATGGCTGGGTTTGGAATCACACGACCACTGAAAAGGTTATAGACCTTTATAGAGGTCTCTAGTGCTATATCCAAAAAAATTCCATGGAAGATCACTATAGCGATCAAAGGCCACTATAGTGATCTGGTCAAATTTTTTTACTCTAATGACCATTATAGCTATCTAGTCCACAACTCGAGCACAACTCCTTTCTTTGATGTTCACTATAGCAGTCTCTATAGATGCATTGCAACTTAAAATTGCTCTAAGCACCTCCATAGCTTTCATGAACCAACATGAGATGTCCCTATAAGCAAATAACACTCACAAAATATGATTAAAAGCACAAGAAACTCCAAAATATATTTATGCATCAAAATGATGCAAATAACCATGATTTTACGCAATGATACCAAATAGGACTAAATGCAAAACTACCATATATTAACCATTTTAGCACACATAATGATGCAATATGCTTAGATTTATAAGGGAAAATGGTGCATGAATATAAACTTATCAAACTCCCCCACACTAAAAAATTGTATATCCTCATACAAGGAACTCAGATGCAATAACAAAGAAACTAGACCTTTGACTCTACCAACTTAGCTCAAAACTCTCCTAAGACCTAAGTATGACTTAGAAAAATGATAATATACTAACCCAATGGATGTACAGGTACAAATAGTGAGCTACCATACTAATGAACAAAAACATAGCATATAGAGTAGATTCCATATGCATGACACATGGACCAATTACAAAAATCCTCCTTACTACTCATTCATTCAAGTATTTCAGGCTAAGATGCATTCATAAATCACCTCAAATGAAAATGCATTACTGCAGGCTTGCCATAGGTCTCATTCTCCTTTTGTGACACACATATGCAAACTAAATCAAGAGGACTTTCTTTGAGTTATAATATGGCTCATGTGATGGTCTGTAAATATATAGGCCAATAGATCTAAACCTCTACTCAAAGGAAAGTAAATCCATACACCCAGAGTATAAGTGCTTAAGGGTACACTTTGTCAAACTTAACACATTCACATGTCCTTGATTTACAATGTGGCACATCTTTATCCAAACTTTTTCATTGTGCAGATAATTTTTTTTTTCAGTTTTTTTCAACTTTTCTTTTTTTTTTCTTGCTTTCTTGGGTATTCCACTTGTTGAAAAAAAATTTGACCACTCATGCATACACATTGTCCCTCCCCTATACTTAAATTGAGGCATATCCTCATGATCTCCCCTACATTTATGCTCAAACACATTAAAATGCAAAAATACTCTCCTAAGTCTAAAAGGTTAGGATTTTTCATGGTTTTTCTGTAACAACCTAAATTTTAACCAATATGCCTAGGTTACATAATGGTTAATTGTTAGTTGTTACTCATTTTTTTAAGATCTTTACTTGACTTTACTTTTGAAAACATATTTATGAAAAATATGACCAATTTTTTCTTTTCTTTATAATAAAACCAAACCATGAGCCTTTTGCGTATTAACTATAATACATAAGTAATCACATGCTAGTCATTCATTGAACAGTAAATATATATTTAGTCTTTACACATACTAGGACATTTCATGCATGCATATAACAATCACCTCACATAGCCAAACATCACACCATAATCTTGAAAACATCATAAGGATAGTAACATAATAGCATAGCAGCATTCCGAACTAAGTAGTAACATAATAAAGGTACTAGGCCTACCAATAGAAGTTGGGCATGATACAATCATCCAAAATAAAATAGAAATATGGTCATAGTCACATAAATCCATCCCCAACTACTCCTATTAGTTGCATAGAAATCCTAGACAACCCTAGGAAAATATAGCATAAAAAGAAGGCTATCTACACCATAGACAGGTACTAGTGCTCCGATGCACAAATAGCTCTTAGGTCCAATTCCCCTGGCGGGGAATGATGTAGCCAATAACATGGGCAAGGCTGTTAGGTGGAGCTAAATGTTTAGAAGGTAACACATGGGCTCCTTTACATGGGTGAATCACTTTTGTTGGTGGCTATACAATATGCTCCTCATTCCTAGAACTGTCGCCAGTAAAGTGTGTGAAAGAGTCCTCAAATGAATGCTAAGATGGGAAGTCCTCAAATGGGTCTAACTCTATAGGTATGGTGCTCAAGTGAAACTAAGGAGCATAGTTAGTTCATTCGAACGGCGGCAAAGATGCTCCAAAAGATCCTCGTTGGTGTAGAGAGATGAAGTAGAAACTACACACTATCTACAAGCATAAGGACCAAACATTGCAAGAAGATGAACACTCGGATAGCACACAACCCATGAAATGGTAGTCTTGAAGATCCTTTCAACTTGCATATCCTACATATACATCTCAAAAAAGACAATGAAGGTTGCCATCGGCCTCGTCTGAAGCAGGGCACTCCAACTCTAATAGGGGTGTTATCATTATTGCCTCTAGTCACTTTGGTTTTCTTTTATAAAAATGGTGTGCATGCATATGGAGTTTATTTTAAGTTTTCGAAGCTTTATTATCTGAAGTGTGTATCTTTTAAACACGAATCTTAATGTCATAAATGCATCATATATAATCACGCATACATGGCAATACCATATGCAACAAGTCATCATACAATTTACAATCATAACATTGACAGAGATCTAAGTCTCTTGGCTCATAACATATTCCCTTTTCTAGGTGACGTATTCTTTATCTTTTTTTGCCACCTATTTCTCTCTGTTCATTTTTTCTTTATCTCTAAGGTTATGATCTTAGACTTAACTGACCGTCACCAGCCTAAAAACATAATACTTTCCCAACACTAAGGCACAGGTTTTAGGGGGCATTGGACCTCCTTTGTTGGCATAGTCAGGATATACTTGTAAGATCATCTCCATGTGTTTTATGTTACCTTATAACTATATCATTACCTGAGAGATGCATGAATGAGCAAGTACTTTTTAACATCATAATATTTTTAACTATCATTATCATATGCTCATAATTTTAATAAATTTCTCCAAGTCCACAAATTTGGCTGAAATTTGGTAGCATAACAGCTAGGAACATAGTTTTCCCAAATTTGCTTCTTGTCAATTCACATATAAATCATGTATCTCAATCATTCACACATAATCACAACATGCCAAAATTATCATCACATTGATGACATAAGCATGTATCTCGTACTTGCACATATTCATAAGCATGTTATCATCAATACCTTATTAAAATATAAGCATGTCCCTACCTAATGAAGGGACCAAACTCGACTAATACATATGTGCTCAACATGATATATACAACATACATAATAATCATCAATTTCATAATCCAAGATTCAAGCATGCATGGTCATCAACTTATAATTTCACATAATCATTTCAAGTCATTCAATTCTCAAACAACTCATATGAACATAGTCCACATACGGTACCAATCACATCAATATCATTAAGCTATTAATATTTATACTTTAGTAGGTCAAAGTGTAAATTTCTCATTTTAACACTTTTCTCAAAACTAGCATCCTCAAAATTATTTTACACTTTTATGAGTCCTAATACCACTTACATACCATTTTTAAACATCATAAAGACCACTTTGGATCATTGGCCAAATTTGTTAGACATTAGGGGTTAAAGTGCAAAATTCTAGTTTTTGACATTTAGTGAGTTCAAACAGTTCTAAATATCCTTTTTAACTTTATAAATGATACTTTATACACATGAACACATGCAACACCATTTTAAAACTCTAATTATATCCACTTGGCTGAAAATACATATTTGAGGGATTCAAAGTACAATTTTCCATATTTTGCAAAATTACCCAAACCTAATGCTTTTAAAAATCCTTTTAGACACTTAGAATGTAATGCTCGATGATGAAGTAGGGGAGTGATCGCCGGTGCAAAGAAGGCACGAATAAGGAGTGGCTCCTGGCATACGTCTAAGCAGAGGGGTACATGAATAAACCGATTACATACCTGAATGAGAGAGATCTTGAGACTATGTAGGTAAGGGACTATACAGTTAAGAAGGGCTTATATGAATTGATTTGTACTATTTATACCAACAAGATGCAAATTCTTTTCGGTAACCTATCACTAAAGAACTCCACAGTTAAGCGTACTTGACTTAGATCAATTTTGGGATGGATAACCTCTTGGGAAGGTTTCCCTGGAAGCGTGTGAGTGAGGACAAAGCAAGTTGAAAAGACCCGTATTGGTTTGTGGGGATATTTGTTAATCCATAAAGTAGTAGGGGATGTTACATTTTGGAATCAGAGCCTGCACCTCTCCCAGTACGGTGTGGTTCGAGGATGAACCAAGCGAAAGCTGGTAGGCATGGAATGCCCGGTGACAAAGTCGAGGAGTAATCACTAGTGCAAAGAACGCACGGATAAGGAGCGACTCCTAGCAAACTTCTAAGCGGAGGGATACATGAATGAACTGATTACACATGCGAATGAGAGGGATCCTGAGACTGTGTAGGTATGGGACTATGCAGTTAAGGAAGGCTTATATGAATTGATTTGTACTACCTATACCAACAAGATTCAAATTCTTTTCGGTAGCCCATTACTAAAGAACTCCACAGTTAAGCATGCTTGAGTTGGAGCAATTTTGGGATGGGTGACCTCTTGGGAAGTTTTCCCTAGAAGTGTGTGAGTAAGGACACAGAATACTGAAAAGACCTGTGTTGGTTTATGAGGATAGTTGTCAATCCATAAAGCAGCATGGCATATTACATAAGAGGCTAAACATAATTTTTACAATAGTTCTTAATATTCTAAACATCCAAAATAGTGATAAATAGTATCCAAACAATAAGGAACAATGGAAAAGATAGAAAATGTGATAAGAGTTGAAAATTATATTTTTACCTTTTTCTAGTTGTTAGTTTCTTTAAAAAATTATCCTTAGACATTTTAAATAGAATCATTTTCACACTTAGGAAAACCAATTTTTGGACTCCAAAATAGTGGCAACCGAAAATGCATCCTTGGGCAAGTGCTTCATGTTTGAAAATTACATTTTTACCCCTTACTCATTTTTCACTCTTTCAAAAATTTTCTTAAACATTTTAACACAAGATACAAGTTTTAAATCAAATATACCAACCTTAGGAACAATATACATGCTACGACCGTGCATATGTATAAGTATGTGTCTATGTTTAAAAATTCCACTTGGAATAGTAAAAAGTAAGTCTTGAGCATTAGAACATAAAAGAGGCATAAAAGGACAAACTTTGGTCATTAGCACAAAACAAGGCATAAAGAAATAAGCTTTAAAAGACAAAATCACAAAGGGACAAGCTCTTAATCATTAGGACATGGATAAGTCAAAAAGGAAAGCTTTGAAATTTAGAATACAAACAAATCATAAGAAGACAAGCTTTAAACTTTGAAACCATAAAATGACAAGCTTTAGCCAAGATATCTCATTCCTTTTCATTTTTAACATAAAGTACCAAGCTTGAACATTAAAAATGCAAGTTGGTTCTTTTTAAAGCATTAGAAATATAAAGTGTTAAACTTAAAACATAAACATGCAAATTAGCTCATTTTACAAATTGAAGGCATAAAGTAAAGAACATGAAATATAAATATACAAGTTAGCTTATTTTTAGCCTTCAAAAATAAAAAGTGACGACTTGAAATGTAAATATGTAATGCTAGTTCATTTTTTGCCATTAGAAATATAAAGTGATGACTTAAAACATAAATATGCAATGCTTGTTCATTTTTAGCTAGTAGAACTATAATGTCAAGCTTTCCCTTGTTTCTCCAACAAAAGAACAAAATAAATAACTTTAGCCCTTTGAAAGGACATGGTTGAGCTTTAAAACCTCTTGGTTGGTTACTTAGGTCCTCATTAAGAGAGCTCAACATCAAACTCTTTTGGAAACTGAAAACAACAAAACAACCAAAAACAAAGAGAAAGGTGGAGAAATGAAACTTAAAATAAGGCAAAAACCTTACCAAAAGCTAGACCCTTGAAGAAGTGAAGGAAATAAGGTCCCTTGAGGACAAAGAGAAGAAAAATCTTCTCTTTGATATATGTTGATGGTTGTGGTTTTGAGAAAAGAGGAGAAAGTGAAGGTTATGTTTTGTTGGTTGTGTTTTGGGGCTATATATAAAGAGATTTCCATAAGGGAAGCTTGGTTTATGTTTAAGAATGGTGGAGATTAAGATAAACTGAGAGAGTTGAGAGAACTTGAGAGTCTTAAAGAAAGAGAAAGAGCTTTGTTTCAAACTTGGAGATAAAATTTCAAAATAAAGACAAGAAAATATGTGAGTGTGTATGTCTTTTTTTTTCAAAAATATACACATGAGAGAGTGAGAGAGAAGGAGAGGGTCGCGGCCATGCGGCTAGGGGACATGGGTTGGAATTTTCCAAAATGTTAAAATTAAGGTTAAGTTGTTTCAAAGTATTAAAAATAATTCAAAAAGGAAATCAAAATTCTTTAAGTCTTGAAATAATCATTTAATAGGTTTTCTAGGTGGAAATTGAGTTAAAATATTATTTGTTTGAACTAGCCTTAAGATACATCTCTTAAACTTTAAGAAAGTGTTTTTACAAAAAATATAATGTTTCCTATCTTTTTTTGTGATGATGTCATGATTATTCAATTTGTCTTTTTGATTTATTAATTGTGATTTGGGATGAGATTAAGCATGATTGATTATTCTAATTATCTTTACCTAGAATTGACTAATAAAAATAATTAATCCTTGATTTGAGTATAATATTGCCTATATTCTTAATTACCCTAATTAAGCTTAATTAAAACTAACTAGGGGTAAAATGGTAATTTCACTTTATAATTCACCAAAATTCATCCAATCATCATATATTCCCATACATTAACATATCCAACTCCCCAGTGATGATTGGATCTGGCCGTTACTTAATCTCGCATTAAATTTGCCCAAAGGCATTTTAGTAATTTTGAACACTAGGAATTGTGATTTTCACACTAATAGCAATCTAAAATGCATCCAATCCCCCTCAAACATTAAACTGGTCACATGAGGATGACTGGGGCCAGCCGTCCTCACTTCTATTGCAAAAATGACCTCAGGGACATTTTGGTCATTTGTACAAGGTAAAAATCGATGTGTTATATTTTCACTTTTGGCTAAGGATGTGCTAAAATAAAAGAAGGGGCAATAATTCTTAAAAGGTTAGACAATGGTAACATACAAAGATTAGTTATATTGTCAAGCGGTTAAAATAAGAAAAATGCCTAATTCACCTTCAGGTATGCAGATGGGAATGTATTTTCAAACAAAACCCTAAGCAAGTTCTAGAATACAAATCCAAAGAGGAAAACACACACGATAGTCCAAATCAATCAAGTGGCTCAAAAACTTACAGGTAAAGTGCATGTACTCAATCCAAATAATATAGTGAATTACCAATCATTTAACACAAATAGAGTTAATGCTAAGCAAGTCAATATAGTGGATGTGGTGCTACCCTATGCATGTAACCTTTAAAGCATCAAAGGAATGGTGTAAGAAACAAATGAAACAAAACAAAATATAAGACTCAACTAAAAATAAAAAGAAAAAATATAGAAATATAAAAGAGAAAAAAGAAAAACTTCCTTGTGGTGGATTGTCTCCCACCCAGTACTTTGCTTTATCATCCTTAGGTTGGATGGTTAGAACCCTCATGGAGGGTGTCGCAATCTCAACCTACAAAACCCCTATCTTAGCCCTTAAATCCTTAGGAGCTAAGGCCTTTAATCGGTGCCCATTGGCCTTATAGTAGGTCTTGGTCTTTAGGTCCTCTAACTCAACTGCACCCAAAGGGTACATATGTGTAACTAAGAATAATCCCTTCCACTTGGACTTCGAGTTCCTAAACATTAGTTTCATTTAAAGCTCGTATAACAAAATCTTCTGCCCTTACAGAGCTCTTTCCTCAATATGTACTAGTCATAGGACATCTCAGTCCTCTCATTATGTTTAGTTGAGAGCTCACAGGGGAAGGGCTTCAATTCTGAAATTTTTGACTACTATCTTGGTAGAGTACCTATATTTAGAAGCTTAGACAACCCTAAAATAGCAATATCATCATATCCCATGAGAGAAGAAGCAAAAATGAAGGGGTGTGCATCCTTATCAAGTACACTACTACATGCATCCTTTACTAGAGAGTCAATAACATCAATGCCAAGCACAAAGTGTTCCTTAAAAGGGAATTTAATAGCATCAAATAGATTAAAGTTAGCTTTGATATCCCTACATTCCATGGATAACATACCAACATAAACATCAATCTTGCATCTAGAAGTTTTCGAAAATGGTTTGCCCAAGATTAATGTATGCTGGCTTGCATTAGTGTCATCATTAATATTTAGCATATAAAAATCTGCAGGGAATATTAAATCATTTACCTTTATTAGCTTATCTTCCAATACCCCCTTAGCTCTATGATGTTGTGGTTTGTAAATTGGATTGTTAATCCGATGGCCTTGAGCTTCCCAAAGTGCAAGTACCAGTAGATTGACTTTGGCTCCTACCACTATCGCCAGTAAAGTATGGGAAAAAATCATCTAAAGAGTGTTGAGAGAAGGAGTCTTTAGATAGATCTGACTCCATATACACAGCATGCGAGTAGGATCTTGGAACATAGTCAGGATTCCCTGAAGCCTCTAACCTTGCCACATAAGCGCTGGTGCATCCCTTCGATGATGAGCGGAGACCCTCCAAAAGAACCTTACTAGGATAGGAGTAATATACGAAACCATACATTATCTACAGGCATAATAAATGGACACTACAGGAAGATAAATTCATGAATTTCACAACTTCCAACAAAGTGATATCCACGAAGATCTAGATCGTGAGCATATCTCACGAAGGCATGTCAAAGTATACCACGAATAATGCTATAACCCGTTTCAAGATGACGATGACGAAGAAAGGGATGCGAATCTCATACAAGAAATACTCCAACTCTAACATAGTTATCATCGCTATTATTCCTAGTTACTTTGATTTTCTTTATATCAAGGTGTACATACATTTTAAAGTTCAATTTTAAGCTTTCTAGATAGTTCATTATCCGAAGTTCATGTCCTTTAAGTGTAACGCCTCGAGTTTTCCTCCTATGTAAAATGACTAAAATACCCCTAAGGTCATTTTTGCATGAAAATCAAGGATGGCCAATCTAGGCCATCCTCAAAGAGGTATTTTAATATTAGGATGAGACTACATGCAATTTAGATAGCTATGTGTGCGAAATTTGCAATTGTCAATTTTTTTCGTATGCAAAATGATTAAAATATCCCTGAGGTTATTTTTCCCCGAAAATCAAGGACGGCTAATCCCAGCTATCCTCAAGGGGCTAGTTTGATGTTTGAAGGGGACTAGATGTGTTTGGATGGCAATAGATGTGAAAATCTTAATTCCTAGTTTTCCTATGCATAAAATTATTGAAATGCCCCTGAGGTAATTTAATGCGGGATTAAGTGTTGATCAGACCCGGTCATCACCCAACAGTTGGATATATTAATTTGAGGGTATATCTAATGTTTGGGTGAATCCCAGAGAGTTTTGTGGAAATTTATCATTTTATCCCTAGTTAGTGCTAATTAGGCTTAAAGTAATTAAGGAAATATAGACAATATTAGGCCCTAATTAAAGATAAATTATTTTTATTTATTAGTTATGAGTCAAAATAATTATTTTGAGTTAATTAAGGCCCAAGATTGCTTAGGAAAATTTTAATTACATTCTTAATCAAATATGCTTCATAAGACTAGAAAGCAAAAGTAGGAGACAAAAAGTACACTCTCTCCTTTTTTTCCTTAAGATTAGGGACATGTTGGTGTTTGAATTAATCAAGCTTAGCCTCCTTGACCGTGGAAGATAACCCTCTAACCTTGTTTTAAAAGTCTTAAACACCTAATTACTAATTCCTATCCATTCTCCTAATTAAACTTATCCTTAATCCTAATCGTAACATGCAGAGAACACAAAAATATCCCATTTAACTCCCTAATGAATTTTGGCCAGCCCTCTCCCCCATTCCTTCTCATCTTTTGATTTTTCAAACACTCTTACACTTGCACTCTCTTATTTCTTCCATCCACTTTGTTGGTCAAAACTTATCCACCAAGTTGTGTTAAAAAAACACTCTTACTCTCTCTAACCTTGAGTTCTTTTCTTTCTCTTCCCCTTCACCTGCAAGAACCTCAATTTTTATTCCTTATTCAAGCTCCAAGCTCCAAATAAAAAAAAAAAATACCACCACCATAGATCTTTCCCAAACACTTAAGCTTTCATCCTTATATATCAAACCAACACAAAAATCATTCCTCCTATTTCTTTTTGCCTTAGCTGAAATCTCCTTGTCCTCAAAGAGAAGATTTTTCTTCTTTTCCTTTCACAAAAACAAGTGTTTTTCGCCTTGCAAGAAAGAAAACCTCTTGGTAGGGATTTTGTTCTTAAGTTTTCCCTTTATTTCTACTCTTTTCTTTTCTTTTGGTTGTGATTAAGGTCAAAGCTTGATGATGAATGTTCTTGATTACGATTAGGATACCATCATGTGTTTGACCTCTAAAGCTCAAGGCTTGATCTTTTGTTTCAAAAAGAGAAAGAATACTTGTTTGTTATCTTAGGTTATTTTGAGCTTGATGGTGAGTCCAAGAAATGTGGTTCTTAGAACCATGGAGTTGAGGGGCTCTAAAGCTCAATCTTATTTTGTTAAGATTAATGGGGTTAAAAGTTTCACTCTTTAAAGTCTTAAGTTTTTGAGCTATAATGAGATAAAAAAATAGACTTGCATTCATGTTTATGTTTCAAGTTTTGCATCTCATGTTTATGTTTCAACCATTGCATATCATGTTTATGTTTCAAGTTGTCACTTTATAATCTCAAAGACTTAAAAAATGAACTTACATATTCATTTTTATATTTCAAGCCTTGCACATCATGTTTATATTTTTAAATTGTTACCTTATAATGCTAAAGACTCAAAATAAGATTGCATGGCATGTTTATGATTCTAGTTATTACCTATGACTCTAAAGCTCAAGACTTGCCTCTTTTGTCTTAAATGAAAATTTTAATCATACATACACACATAGATATATATATTTCAGCCATACGGAAATATTGGGTTTGAAGTTGGTTTTATTTTATTTTAAAATTTGAATCTTGAGTCCATAGTGTACAAAGAAATTTTGAAAGAGTTGGAAACTCAAAAGGAGAAAAAATGTGATTTTAAGTAAATAAAACCTTACCAATGAAATTTTAAGTTTTGTTGTAACACCCTAATTTTTTGTCTGAGTAAAAATGACCAAAATGCCCATGAGGTCATTTTTCACCCAGAATTCAAGGATAGCCGGCCCGACAGTCCTCGAAGGGTCAACTTCAATGTTGAAGGGGACTGGATGAGTTGGGGATGATCTCGAAGATGAAAATTTCATTTTTCGAGTTTTCGGCTCAAAATAACCAAAATACCCCTTTAGCTTCTTACATGGATATAAGTGCCATTTGAGTCCGGAACTTTCCCAAAAAGTCTAATATGATGATTTTATGTGTTTAATGACATCTGTTTAAGTCCCGATGGTCTTGGGCAATTTTTGTGTACAATGACGATTTTACCCCTAGAATAGTGATTTTGAGCTTAATGACATAATTAAGCAAACATAAGCAATATTAGGCTCTAATCAAAGATTAATTAATTTTTATAATTAATCTAGAGTCAAAATGATTTATTAAAGTTAATTAGAATCTAAAATTACTTAGATTAAACTTAAACTCTTTTAAAACTCAAGACTCCAAGTCATGGAATCTTAAATAGTGTTTTCACTATTCCAATCCTATGACTTAAGGAACCTAGGATGTGATTGAAAACCTTGATTAAATATTGTTTGACCCTACTAATAGGTAAGAATGCTCATTAATCATGCCTTAAATAGCCTTAATCACTCATCCTTTCAATTAAACACTTAACTACAAACTCCTAATCTTAAGCCTAATCAAAGCTATACCTAAACACACCTCTAAACCATAATTAAATGAAAGATTTTCCTCCCCCTTGGATGCTCTGAAATGGCGCCATCTCACCCCCCTCCAATGCATCACATGTTTGTTCATTCAAACACTCAAAGAACCATGCTTAGGACCATACCTTAGGCCATACCTAGCCATACTTTCCACCATACCTCACCATGCCTCCATGAAACCAATTCTCTCAGCTCATGGAACATGAGGTTTGGCCACTCCTCCCCCTTGCACCCTTGGTTTTGTTTTTCTATAAATACCCATGTAAATGAACTTGTAAGAACCTTTAGACCAATTGTAAGCTTTGAGTTTTTAAGAGCAACCTCAAGTTCCTTCTTTTCTCTTAAGCTCAAGAGTTTTCTTCCTCTCATTTTCTTCATCTCCTTCAAGTTCACTTCAACCTCACCATTTGGTAGGGAGTTTGTTCTAAAACTCATTCTTTCACTTGATTATGTTTTGTCCTTGGATTAAAATGTTATTTTCATGAACCTTCTTGGTTTCCTTTCTTTTTTGATTTTCTTCTTCTTCTTCCTTCTCCATTTCGGCCTTCAAGGCATTGTTTACTTTCCATGATGATTTTGTTCTTTAAAAGTTCTAACTTTCAAGTTGATGTTTGATATGAAAAGTTCTAGTTTTTCTTGGTTCAAACCCCTTCTTCTCTCTTTTTATTTGTAGTTATGAGGCTTGGTTGGAAAGGAAGTTTTCTTGGCTTGAGGATGGGGTTTCAAGATAATGGTCCTATGGTTATCATTTGAGAAACCCCTAAAGTTTGAAACTTAGTCTTGATCTTAACACATTTTTGGTTTTTCCTTTCCTTTTCTTCAAACTTGGTTTCAGTTTCCTTCTCCCTTCTCTTTCCTCTTAGCTTCGGCCTTATTTCCTTTTTTTTTATGTTCAAAGGTTTTGTTTAAAGATAGTTGTTGGATGATTTGATTCCTTTCAGTCCATTTCCTTGAAGCTTGATGATGATGTTCAAACCATAAGGTTTCCTTGAAACCTTGGTATGAGAACTCTAAAGCTCACTTTGCCTTGATAAGATATGTGTTGGATTGAGGTGTATACTCCTTTAAAGTCTTGTTTGAGCTCTAGTAACAATATAATAGAGAACTTGCATTCATATTTACATTTCTTGCTTAGCATCTTTATTTTTCATGCCATCACCTAAAGGTTAAAGATTAAAACAAGAGTTTACATTTCATATCACCTAAATAATTAATCTCGAAGCTCACCTATTTCGACCTTAAAGTCAATTATTGCGGAGCCTAGAGCACTAAAATAAAGAATTGGACTTGCATTCATATCTACATTTCCTTGTCTAGCATATTTACTTTTCAAGTCATCACACAAACTTAAAGATAAGAATGAAGTAGCATCTCATATTTATTTTGAGCCCTCACCTTACTTTTCTAATGAAGAATAAAATGAAGTGCATATCATATTTAGGTTCTTGTTATCACTTAAAGATTCTAGAGCTCAAAAACTTGTCCATTTATCTCAAGCAAAGGTTGGACATAGGAGCATCCTCTTGAATGAAAAATTTGGCCATATGATGATGATGAGCTTGGTGTGAGTTTCATCTAGTCACAAGTGCCAATAACCTATGTCTTAGGATTTTCTTAAGCATAGGTGAACTCAAAGAACATTTCAAGCATGATTTTATGTTTTAAAGGCCAACCAAGAAAGATTTAAATTAGGTGCTTCCCTTATCTATCTTATGATGATTTTAATGAAATAAGTTGGTTTCCAAAGAGTTTTAGAAATCGTAAAATGATTCCATGAGAAATTAGTGCCTTATGTGTATTAAAAATGAAATTCTATGCTCAATATGATGTTGTATGTTTTCGATTTTGCTTGGCATGTTTGCTACTTTTTGGTGATGTTTAATATGTTAGAGTGTGTATTAATTGATGAGAATTGAAGTGGAGGCTATTCTATGCATGTTAGATAAAAAGCTAGTTTACTAGGAAAACCTTAAAGTTGTAATTTTAGAGGTCTTTGGCCAAATTATCCTTAGCCATTATCAAAACTGTTTAGTATGATAAAATTCTATTTGGGATGGTTTAATTATGAAAAATTTGGTAGCATTTGGTGTAAGAATGATTTTTATCACTTAGAGATAAACTAGTAAGTAGAAAAAAAAATGTAAAAATGTGAATTCTAGAACCTTAAGGATGTAGATTATAATTTCTATTTTATGAACATGATAATTTGGTGATAGGTAGCTAAACACTTGGTGAAATGTGTGGGACACACTCATCATAGCTTTAGGAATTAATTCTAGTGCCTTAGGCAAAGATAGAACTTAGAAAGGGTCTAAGACGTAGTCTTTAGAACCCCATAGTTAAATGATATTGAATCTGCCCACGTTTTTATGATGCTATCCAGGTTTGTTTATGATCATAAAAATAAGTGAGGATTACTAGTCGTGAACCTATAGGTGCATAAAAGGTTAAAGATGGATAATAGGTTAGCTAGATTGCAAGTTTAATACCCGTAAGGGTCAAAAGCATAAAACTTTGTGAGTTAAGGGACATAATGAAGTTTGTTAGTATGGATGCATGTGTCATGAAGAACATGTTTATATGCCTTTGATGACTCATTTTGAATATGAAATTATGTACTTGCTCTATATATCTTGTGGCATAAAGCAAGTTGGGAAAATTTGGCACACCGCTGTTGTGCCGTCGAATTTTCACCAAACTTGAGGACTTAGAAAGTTTTTTGAAAGACATGACATACGTTCTGGGTAACACCAATTAAGACGAGCACGCCCAAGAACAAATGTGACACAGTACTGAGACGCATTCTGGGTGACACCGATTTAGCCGAGCACCCTTAGGAACAAAATCGTGAGGGTATTGATATCGAGCTTGCCAAAGCGGACAAATAACTATGTACTAGATACCAGTAATTGCGTTTCAAAGAAGGAAATATTCCTATGGACTCCCCGAATTAAAGGTTATGATAGGTGATCCTTGTGCCCCCTAGCCCGTGCTCTAGAAGTCGGGATTTTTATGTTACGCTTATCGAGAAGGATAAGTAAGAACTAGTGACGACTAATTAGGTATGAACTCATAATCGAAAGATGTTTTTAGGGTGGCCCCCATGATGCAAAGCATAATATTTAATGTCACATAGTTGAGATAAGAGAAAGTTTCACAAGAAAAGTTACATGCCACTTTATGCCACTTATATGATGTTGTTTGATGCTGTATTCTATCGTCCTCTTGCATAATGTATTATCATGCATTCATGCTTTGATATGTTGCATACATAACATTAAGATTCATTCTAAAATGAACAGACCTTGGATAATTATATTTCAAACCTAATAATGAACCATATGCCTGCACACCTTTTCATAATAAACCCAAGGTTCCTGAAGATGTGGATGATGTCACTTAGATAGAAGATTCCCTACTGAGATTCTTTAGTAAGGTTCTCACTCCCTATTTCTTTCTGACGTATCTTCAGATCTTGATGGAAACCTTCATGCTGTTCATTGATACCCCTACCTAGGAGGTTCATTTTGACTCGGAGCACCGATCATATCATTTTAAGGCGAGCTGTACTATCAGAATCTTCATGTTTTTGGGATGCCCTTTTGCACACCCAGTACATAGCTATCATTTTTCTCTGACATCCCCCTATGGAAATGACATGGTTTTTTAGTGCACTTGGATGTGCAACGAGAGGATTCTCTGTACCCACACCACTGCATCAACGGTGCGTGACTTTCCAGACTACATGCCACGCTCGCAAGGTTCGAAGGACGATCCCTTGGAGGACCCATTGACCCACTTGTACAGTGAGAGCTCTGCCCCCTTTCCTTTGTTCATGATAGAGGGTAGTGAGGAGACAGTGACTCAGCCAAGGCTGACTCGGAGGCAGGCCATGTGCCCCTATCGCGGAGCTCACGTCTAGCCACACCGAGTGTCCACTCTCAACGAGGTTCGTTTGTGGATCGGTTATGTTCCACCCTACCTAGACTACCAGCAGTAGGACTCTTGGGGGATCATCTGTGCATGCACTACCACTAGTTTAGGATAACCCTCATCTGTTTTCAGAGGGTATCCATTTTAGGTGCACGAGGGTAGGGGTGGTGTCCTTTATGCTTTCCATGTGTTTCCATTTCTATTGTATTTGTTGTGTTGTATCAAACTCAATCCGCCTTTCATTGGTGGACAGTTTATTATGGTAATATAATATTATTGTGGTGTGCATGTGAATGTTTAACGACATGAAGCTAATTGATGCTCTTATCTTGTGCTTCCTTTGAATTGGGTTATCCTTCATGATAATGCTCATCTAAGATATGCGCGGCTCTCACTTTGCATTTATATTTCACAAAAAAATTTATCCATATTTTTCGCTAAGTATTTTAAAGAAAGGTTTAAAGAATGAGACTAAAAGAGTAATAGACTAATGGTTAACCTAAATATATCCTTGGAGTATTGGGTTAAAAATTAGGATGTTACATTTGTCATTGTTTTAATGTTCATACTTATTTTCTCAAAGGGATAAAATGATATCATGTGTCTTAAATGTCTTAGAATAGCTTTCAGGAAAAATTAGTAACTAAAAAAGGTTAAAAATGTAATTTCCAAAGCTTTATGAAATTTCAATTTTGCCATTGTTTGACATTATTCAATACTGTTTGGCAATGTTCATGTGGTCAAAAATATTTTAGAAATTATTGTGAATGATTTCAAGTGTCTTCATTGTCTTAGAATAGCTTTTGGGAAAAACTAGTAACTAAAAAAGGCTTAAAAATGTAATTTCTAAAGCTTTTTGAATTTCAATTTTTCACTGTTTGGCACTGTTCACATGGTCAAAATATTAATAATTGTTGTAAAAATTATTTTTAGCATCTTGAAATTCAATTTTTGCCAATGTCTGGTACTGTTCAGCACTATTTGATACTGTTCATGAGAAAATAAAATATTAATAATTGATGTAAAAATTATTTTTGTCATCTTAGGTGCCTAAAATGATAATTACAAGTGTTAGATTGGATAGTTTTGCACAATACAAAAAATTGTACCTTGGATTTCTCATTATGGGAATTTTGGTCAAATGAGTTTAAGTAGAGTTAGTAATGATTTTGGATGTGTCCATGTATTCAAAATACTATTTATGATGCTAAGAATAATTTTTAGAAGCATTGACACTTACTAAATGTCAAAGAGTAGAATCTTTGCACTTTAACCCCTAAAATCTAACAAAATTGGCCAATGGTCCAAATGGTTTTTATGATTACTTAAAATGATCTATAAAGGGGTTTTGGTCTCTTGAAAGTGTAAATAAATCTTGAGAATCATTTGTTTTGAGCAAAAGTGTTAAATGAAAATTTACTTTTGACCCACATACTTTTAGAAATTTCAATTTTGACCCACATTTTGGGGCTAAAGTGTAACATCCCCTACTGCTTTATGGATTGACGACTGCCCCCACAAACCAATATAGGTCTTTTCAGCGTGCTTTGTCCTCACTCACACGCTTCCTTGGAAAACTTCCTAGGAGATCACCCATCCCAAAATTGCTCCAAGTCAAGCGCGCTTAACTGTGGAGTTCTTTCAGTTTGGGCTACCGAAAAGAAGATGCATCTTGTTGGTATAGGTAGTACAAATCAATTCATATAAGCCCTCCTCAACTGTATAGTCCCATACCTATACAATCTTAGGATCCTTCTTATTCAGGTATGTAATCGGTTCATTCATGTACCCCTCCATTTTCGAAGTCTGCCAGGAGCCGCTCCTTGTCCGTGCCTCCTTGCACCGGCGATCACTCCTCGACTTCGCAATCCCCGGGCGTTACAATGTTTATGCCCTCTGTGAAATTTATTTGATCATGTGTTTTTGTATCATGTTAAAACTTAAAAGGCATACCTTAAGTATTTATTACGATTGTGTGATAATGGAGGGGGAGAGTTTTATGCATTGGTCTATTTTGATTAAATTAGCTTTATGCATTAGTGATTAATAATTGAATTTTCATTATTAGTGATAATACTTAATTTATGCCTTAAATGAAACTTGATTTTATTTGATCATGTGTCTTCATCATGTTGAAAAGCATTACATGACTATTTGTTTCTACTATATGACAATTGAGGGGGAGAGTTTCATTTCATGGTTATTACTAATTCATGTTGTTGAATTTGCATGTTAATTTGTGTTATTAAATTAATAGTGAATTGTCATTAATGAATTTTATTAGTGTAATTTCTTGAAAGTTTATTCAAGATATAATCTTGGTTGAAATTTGACATGTTCGATCATTTGCTTGTTACTTATGTGATTATAATTTTGTGCAAATTTATTTTTTCTTTTATCACTTGGTGATGTTGCTCATATGAAATAAATATGATTACTTATTTTTGGCCTTGTTTAGTATAAGTGAATGCAAGTCACCATAATGACTCATTCATGAAATTAACAGAGCTATAGTATGTGTTGCATATTCTGCCCACTTGTGATTGTACAATCATACACTTATACTCCTTAGGACACACACATACACACACACACACATATATATATATATGCCTAGTTTCAAAATTTAGAAAATAAATTTGATGTGTGATTAATATTCTTTTATACATGTAATTTTTTGATATATTACATTCATTATAATCCAAAGAAAATGTGGAAGCATAATATGTTTGTTTATAAATGTATATGCTTATGACTTTATTAATCACATATTGATCTATGCCTTGATTATAAGATCATATTATAAATGTTTTATGAGGCCCTAAATTATATAATTAACATAAGGTTGAGCTTGCATTGATTTCTTTAAATTTTGTCTGGTAAAGATATGGCGATAATGAGTTGTTTGTTGAAATAATTTATGATGAATTTTGATAAAGTTTTGTTGCTTCAAACGAAATTACTTGTGGTTTAGGACTTGTAGTCCATGCTTCATATGACTCTATTATTATTTTATTTATCTTAATTGATGGGATTGTTGAGAATTGATAAGATGATATTGAATTTTTATGTATAATTCTTTGAAGGATGATTAAAGATCCCATTTATTTATCAATGATGACGATACAATTAATGTTTCATTGATAATGAAACTATGTTAGCTTACTTGGAAACAAAGATTAACTCCCCATTATTGACTATTGATTAAATTTGCGGGAAATAGTTGAAAACGAAAAGATCTTTGTTAAGCACATTCTTATTAGAGAAATACTTGTTGACTCCTCTAACTAAAGGACTTGGCTCGTTGTTGTTTATTATGAGGCATGTTGTTAAATGGGTCTTGTAAAATATTTTGATGTAATTGGTTAGTTAGACCTATTATTTTTGTGCAATATTTTGTCACATTGAATTTTACATAATATTTATTACATTGGATTTATAGTAATGTTATTTATATTGTATCTATGTGATGGTGATTTAATAAAATTGTGCACATGTTTATTTATATATATTAGTTATTACTTTCATGATAGCTTTCGTTGGCTGGTGGCTATGTTTATCTTGAGATGATTTCTCTTAGAAGAAATAATGTTTCATGAGAAGCATGTTTAATCTCCTTTAGGGGACTGATTATATTTTCTTAGTGAAAAACACAATAAGGATCTATACTTAATAGCTTAAAAGGAAAATGATAACAAACTTTGTTATGATATGTATCAACACTAGCACATTTGTGTTATGGTCATGCCAATAAGATTATTAGCTATGTGGTTATTGATGAATTCGCCTGCAAATAGTTTGTTCTCACTTATGACTGTTAGCTTATAGTATTTGTGAAAATCTTTGATTATATTTATTATGATATAGTAAGGTTATATAGTCGCCGCAAAGTTATTTAACCAGAGAGTCATAACCTAAGAGTTATTTTTTCTCTAAAATTTGTATTTGTTCAAATAATTTTATTTATTGTTTGACAAAAAAAAAGTGTTTTCTTTGTTTGAAAAATTGTTTTAAACTAAATCAATGTTGTCCAAGTAGGAGAATTGGACTTTTATTGCTTTATTGATAAAAATGATTAAATGGTAATTTGATAGTTCCTAAGATCCATTGTTATATAATTATTATTTGTAATTAGATAGATTATTGGAAATCAAATGTTGGGTTTCAAACCCAAATATGTTAATGTGCTTGTATATGTGTTGGCCTAGTTGCTTGGTCTATGATGGGAGAAACTACATAACCTTTGACGAAAGGACAAGTCCTTTCACAGCTCCCTCTATATATATGTCTGTCTCATAACAAGACAGAACACTTTTGACTATTTTATAATGACTTATGCCTTATGTATTGCCTCATCAATCCTAAAAGGAGATAATAAGGAAGATTTTATTGCTGATATACATACATGTATGAATGATTTTAGCATTCTTTTGGAGTGGATTCTTCCTGATTTTAAATGCCTTAAAAGGTATGCAGTATTGCTTGCTATTTGCTGTTCTAAATTCATGTATCATGATTTTGGGTTTATTAGGTATAAGAATTTTATCCTATAGAGACATCTAGCTCACCAGTTGAAATAAAAGGAAAATAGGAAAAGAAGCTCAAAGATCCAATCAAGAAGTTCACTCATAGTGGAGAAGATGAGATAATGCGGAGTTACTACACTGAACGAAATGAGCTCCTCATTTGGATTCAAAAATATTTTAACTTTTCTATTTTTATCCAATAACACAAACATTTCCCTCTATCTAAAACCATATGTAGGCTACCCACCTCATCCAACGAACAGCATGCAAGCCATGATTGCCACCTAAATAGTGGAATGATTACCTTTTATTTAAAGTATTCAATGTATCATAGCACAATCTCCCATAATCACGACTGCAATAGTTGAAAGGACATGCTAAAATATTATTCGAGAACTCGGATCAATTGAGCTTGGCACATAGTTATTGGTACATAAGGCTCATCATAGGGACCTCAACATTTACAACTCGGCCTATGACTAAGCTTTAGGACTATTTACTAGATTAAAAATATGGGCCAAAGACCTCGGTTGTTGTAGGATCTAAATATTATTCGAGAACTCGGATCAATTGAGCTTGGCACATAGTTATTGGTACATAAGGCTCATCATAGGGACCTCAACATTTACAACTCGGCCTATGACTAAGCTTTAGGACTATGTACTGGATTAAAAATATGGGCCAAAGACCTCGGTTGTTGTAAGATCTAAAGATGAAGATGCAAGAAAGGACGATTGCCTCTAATAAGGTGCCAAGTATTTCTACTGTGAAGGTTAGCCCTGTGGTTGAGAATTATTCCTCCACTAAAAATTGGGGTGATTCTTCCAACTGCAGTTATATGTGTTCCCAAATGGGAACTAGCCTGCCTGATTCTAAGATGGATTCTGGAAGGCGTTTGTTGCTGCTACCCTAGTAATTGAGTCATCTTAAAATGCTGCGCAGGTATCAGTGTGATGATCAATTGAGGTACATAAGCTATAGACATTGGGAACCAGCATAGTTGCTACCTAGCTAGCCATTAGTTGCTGCATGAGGTCAGAAAGTTGTTGTAAAGTCTAGGTCAATACTAGATTCTCTGGTTGACTCACTTCATGAAGGCCTCTTGTATTGGCTGCAGTCTTAGAACTAAATTGCTGAGAATTTGTAGCTATATTCTCCATTAAAGCACGAGCCTTTGCCAGAGTCTTATCCAGGAGTGCCCTTCCACTAGTAGCATCTATCATACATCTATCAACAGGTACTAACCCTTCATAAAAATACTGAATAAGGAGTTGCTTCGAAATTTGATGATTGGGGCAGCTTGCACAAAGGAGCTTTAAGCATTCCCAATATTAATCTAGAGTCTCATTAGGCTGATGGGTTCCAGAGATCTCTTTTTTGATAGAAGCCATTCAAGAGGTGAGAAAATATCTCTCCAGGAAAAGCCTCTTCATCCCTATCCAGCTATTTGCAATTCCATCTGGAAAATTCAAAAACCAATTTTCTGTACCATCCTCTAGGAGAAGGGAATGCTCTCAATTTGACAACATCCACCTCCTTCCCATTAGGTCTCATGCCAGAACACACCATGTGAAACTTCCTCAAGTGCTGGTGAGGATTTTCTCCAGGCAGTCCATGGAACTTAGGTAAAGCATGAACCAAGTACCCGTTGAGCTCAAAGTCATTGTCAAGCCTGGGGTATGTAATTGTCAAGGGCTACTAGGTAAAGTCAGGCGCAGTGAACTCCCTAAGTATCTTGTTCCTATCTCCCATGTCACCTGTATTTCCTGAAACACTGAACAGAGGATTAGAATGCTTAGATGGTTCCACTTGTTGACGCTTTGCTTGTCTAATTTTTCTTAAAATTATCTCAATCTTAGAATCAAGAGGTATCAAATTCCAACAAATAGAGAACGCTTCATACAAGGGAACATAAATTTTTTTCATTTTTTTTTCAGAAAAGATTAAACAGCGAAAAACTAAAAGCAGTAAATAAATAAAAAATAAAATAAAATTAAAATTAAAATAGAATAAAAATGGAGAAAAATAAACAACTAAGATTTAATACCCCCCGACAATGGTGCCAAAATTTGATGGAGGCTATTGCCTACCTCCTCAAATAAGACATTATTTTAATGCTAAGTTGCACCAAAAATGTAGTAAAGGGCACAACCTAGGTCTTCTCTCAAGGAGGCTTCAATATTCAATTGTGAAAGTTTGGGGTTTTGAATAATGAGAATTAAAACAATTAAAATTAAAAGTTAATAGCAACAAAATAATAGCAACAGTGAGGAAAACACTAGTGCAAGGTGTTCCTAGGATTGGAAATTATCATTGACCAAATATGAAATCCATTAGTGGCTATTAGTAATAAATTACTAGCAACTCTATTAGTGATCGATTGACTTCTAGAATTTGATCAATACAAATAACTAATAAACGAGATCTCAATTTATCTAGAAATTACATTAATTTAATGAACCAATTGCTATAGCCTAACTACTAATTGGAAAGTTAATTTTAATATTCTCCCTCAAATATAAACCAATAGATCTATCAATTTATGCCCAAAAGATTTCCCTAAACAATGATCACCAATTTAATTATTCCAATAAAGATTATAGCAAACATCACAATAATTATAGGAATAGAAACTGCAGAACATTAAGAAAACCAATGCGTTTAATATCAAAAGAGATCTCAAACATCATCCCAATCTATCCAGAAACCCTTATACTAGTAAAGAAATCTATTCCTCTATCTTTGGAGGTTTACAACAATGAATCTAAAAGTGTACCTGAAAATAATAGCAATGATCCCTACTATTATCCACAAAAACAAAGAAAATTCATCAATGGAACCCTTAAAGAGAAAAATAGAGAAGAAGAATAGAGAGATGTAGAGAGAGAATAATAGCAACTAATCTTAATAGCCTATACTGAGTCAAAAAACTAGGGTAAACATATGTGTCAATCCTTTAAATACTGCTCTCTAAAATAGTCCAAATTGGGTACTGCAATCTTGTTATCGTACCAGTACTGCAACCCTCAAGGAGCGTTGCAGCACTCTTTAGAGGGAATGGTCCAAAAATTTCATGGTTGTTGCAACGCTACAACACTCACCTGAAAGTGAGCCTCCATGATTTTCTTCCTTTTTGCTCCAAGCTCCTTCAAAAGAGTTTCTAGCCTTGTTCTTAACACTTTTCACTTGATCTAAAGCTCCTGTGCACAAAATCTTACTCAAAGAGACAAGTCAAACATAACAGGGTATAATTACAAATTATTCCAAAATCAATGCAAAAGTCAATAAATCCACTAGAATTACACAATGATGAATAAATAAAAATCCTAGTTAATCATACCAATAACTCAATAAAACCCATGCAAAAAGCTAAGGATTTGAAGCAAGATAAATAGTATAAATGCCTCTTGTCAGTGATACCCATAATACAGACATGTGCTCCTAGCTCTAAGAAGACCTAACCTATGTTAGTGCTACTAATGTGTTCTTGGAGGACCTCAGTATTAGTCAAAATACTAGTAGTACAAGCCATTCAATAACATATATAATTGGAGTTGGGAGGATAACCCAACATGAGATTGGGTAATTCTTCAAAAAGGTAGCCTCAAGCTCAGCAACAAAGGTATCAGCCACCCCATTGCTTTTCCATAACCACCTATATTTAGGCACCTTCATTGATAGCTCATCTATCTTCCTTCAAGCCTACACTATAGTAAATCATGAAATTTCTAATGAAAAATGATGTTGCTATGTAGGATAAGCATATAAAAGTGAATCATTTAGACAGCTCAACCTCCTACGCCTAACAACTTTGCACTTTACAAATTCTCTTACAAACCATTGCAAATTCAAAAAGAAATGTCATTGCCTTCACTTTGAGGTCCAAGGCAGTTCTTTTAGAAGCTGTTAGACCACATGATAAAATTGGTGTTAAGCATAAGGAACCCAAAGAAGTGGTTAAGAAGAATTTTAAGTCTATAAGCCTATTAAGAGGCCTGTCATATTGCCTTTACCTCACAAAGCCTTTCAAACTAGAAAGCCACCTAAGTGGAATAAAAAAGGAACTTTTGGAGACTTTTCAGAAAATGGAGATGATCATACCATTATTTGATGCAATCAAACAAATTCCAAAGTATGCTAATTTCTTAAAGGATTGTGCACTCATAAAAGGAAGTTGAAAGGAAATGAAAATGTCAATATGTAAGTGAATGTGTCATTCATCACCAAGCTTAGAAATCTCCCTCCAAAATTTAAAGACCTGGGCACATTCAACATTCCCTGTATTATTGGGAATTTTCACTTCAAGCGAGCTATGGCAGATATTGAAACTGCAATTAATGTGATGCCTATGTCTATTTTTAAGTCTTTACACTTTGGTAAGCTCAATTGAACCAAGGTGATTATTCAACTTGCAAACTGCAAGACCATACAACTAGAAGAATTATTAGATGTTTTGGTTAGAGAAATTATCTTACATTCCTTGCCGATTTTATTATTATTATTAGAAATGGAGGATGATGTCTATGTGAATTGGCGTACAATAATTTAGGGGAGGCCATTTTTAAAAATTGCAAGAGCCAAGATTGATGCTTATGTTAGCATACTATCCATGGAGTATATGGACATCAAAGTCCAATTTATCTTTGTTGATGCTATGAAATATCCTTTTAAAATTAATGTACAAAGCCCTGTTTCTGATTTGATTTTTTCACTTGGAATTGAAAATATAGAATGCACTTGCTCTAGGAAGCTTTCTATAGTTATTGCAAGCCTGGTTGATATGGCACTCACAAATTTTACTAAATCGAAAACTTCTAATCCACTAAGTGTTGATTCTATCATTCATAATTGTGTTTATCATGATTTTTTAGTTGTAGAATTTGTATATTCTCAACCTTTTATTCTTTCCTCTTCCATGGTATAGGATGATCTTGTTGTTTCATAGTTGTCCAATTTTATAAGTGTAGAAGCTCCTTCAAACCTTTATATTGGTGTTGCAACTGCACCCACACAACAATCATTTTCCCTTGAACTGAAACTGACCCATAACCACTTCATGTATGTATACTTTAGGGAGAGTGAGACTTGACAGTCATCATAGCTAATGACCTCTCAATTAATTAAAAGAAGAAGATACTAGAGTATTGAAAGACCACAAAAGTGTAGGTTAAAAATAGCGTGAGAATGGTGGGTTGAATTAGGCTTTAACTTCTTTTTGGCATTCTGAAAAACTTAAACAAAATCTGTCAAGTTTACACTTGAAGGCTGTAATGCCCCGATTTTCTGTCTAAGTGGAAAATGACCAAAATGCCCCTGAAGTCATTTTCGGCCCGAAATTCAAGGATGGCCGGCCCGGCAGTCCTGGAAGAGCCAACTCAATGTTTGAAGGGGATTGAATGACCCTTGAGTGGTTTCGGAGGCGAAAGTCTCATTTTCTGCAGTTTTGGGTCAAAATGACCAAAATACCCTTATAGCGTTTTTACGTTGGTAAAGGTGCCGTTTGACCCCAAAACTTTCCCCGAAGGTTTAAAACAATGTTTTTACATGTTTAAAAGCATCTATTTGAGTCCCGATGGTCCCGGGCAGTTTTAGTACAAAATTACGATTTTGCCCCTAGAATAGTGTTTTGAGCTTAATGATGTAATTAAGCAAACCTAAGTAATGTTAGGCTATAATCGAAGATTAATTAATTTCAATAATTAATTTAGAGTCAAAATAAACTATTAAAATTAATTAGAACCTAAAGTTGCTTAGATTAGATTTAAATCTCCTTTCTAAAACTCAAGATTTCACTCTTGGAATCTTGAATAGTATTTTCTCTCTCCAATTCCTTAAATCAAAGAATTATGTCTAGAATTGTTTATGCACTAAAATGAGTTTATAACTCACTAATGATGCAAGACCACTCCTTAAATATGTTTTGACAACCTTGATTACCCATTTTCTCACCTAAACACTTTCTTACAAATTCCTAATCTTAATCGTAATCAAAGATACACCTAAACACAACTCTAAATCACAATTAAAATGCAAGAAATCCTCCCCCATGGCTGATGCACCTTCAGCCACTCCTCCTCCAATTACATCACATGTTGATTTGTTTCTCACTCAAAGAACCATGCTTGAGCCATACCTTGAACCATACCTCACCATGCCTCAAGATCACAACATCTCACCTCATGGAACTCATGGGGCTGCCCTTGCTTGGCCAAAACTCCTCCTCCCTCTTGCACTTTGCATTTGTTTCATTTTTCTATAAATAGCATGCTTGGGTGAACTTGCATCATTTTGGGTTCACTTGCTAAGTGTAAGTTTTCAAAGAGCACTTCAAAGTTTTCTTTTCTCTCAAGATCAATGTTCAAGTTCTTCATCCTCTTCTCTCATCCCAATCTTCAAATCACTTGGTAGGGATTTTCTTTCAAGTATTTCCTTTGTTTAAGTTCTTACTCTAGTTATGTGTTTATGGTTTCTCTTGAGTCTTTTTAGAACTTCTTTCCATCTCCTTTTTCTTCTTCATTTCGGCCATGGGCCTTTGAGGACAAGGGAATGAGAGCTTGATGATAAGGTTTCATGATGATGATGTCCATCACTTGAACAATCTCTAAAGTTTGATCTTTGTTCTTAAGTTAAAGATGTTTTTAGTTCTTTCTCCTTGAACCTTGAATCTTTAACTTTGATGATGTTTTAAATGGTTACATAAACTCAATGTTGAGGACTCATGATATTGGTGTTAATGCATCATCAAGATCATGGTCTCTAGAGTTTCAAATGTTTCCTTTTCTTCTTAAAAAGTTTCGGTTCCTTTTCCTTTCTCTCTCTTCACATTTTCGGCCATATTGGCCAATGAGATTCATAATGGCTTGATGATGAGAGCTTCTAGATGATGACTATGTGTTCATCACAATGAGGCCTCTAGAGCTTGAGTTTTAATAAAAATGTTATTTATGACCACATTTCAAGAAAAGAAACTGTGTGTTTTAAAGAACCCTTGAGGTTCACTCTTGTCTTCACTTTATCTTGTCATGATGAGTTTGGGTTGAGGTTTAAGCTTCTTTAAAGTCTTGTATGAGCTCTAATAAGAAATAAAATGGACTAGCATTCATGTTTAAGTTCAAGCTTATGCATTACATATTTACTTTGAGCTTTGCATTCATATTTATTTTCCAAGCCATCACTTAAAGTTAAAGGATAAAGAATGGAGTGCACCTCATATTTACATTCTTGTCTAGCATATTTACTTTTCATCACTAATGAACGTAAAGATTTAAAATGAGAGCTTGCACTATCACCTAACTAAATCTCAAAGTCTTTCTATTTCGGCCTTAAAGTCGATTGTTGCTGGGCCTAGAGCACTAAAATAAAGAAATGAACTTGCATATTTATATTTCAAGTCTTGCATATTTATTTCAAGCCTCACATATTTATATTTCAAGTCTTGCATATTTACTTTAAGCTCTCACTTTACTTTGTAATGAAGAATAAAAATGAAGTGCATAGCATGTTTAAAATTACGTCATCACTTAAAGACCTTAGAGCTCAAAGACTTGCCCATTTTATCTCAAGTTAAAGTTTTATATGGGAACATTCTTTGAATGCGTAATTTCGGTCATGTAGTGATGATGAGCTTGGAATGAGTTTCATCTAGCTATGAGGGCCAACAATCTAAGTTTTATGACTTTCTTTAAGCCTCACGAACTTTATGAGATTAAGACCAAACAAGTATTATGAATTTAATTCTCTTTTAAGGAAGGATCAAGTGGTCACTGACCTAATGATGTTTTTAGCCTCTTTTACAAAATAAAATGGTTTGCAAAAGAGTTTTAGAAGTCCTAAAAATGGTTCCAAGAGAAACTAGCAACTTATATGTTTTAGAAATATCAAGTTATGCATCTTTTTGGGACTTGATGTTTCGGTTCTACCATGATGAGTTTGCTGTTGTATGATGATGTTTTGATGTGTTAGAATGTGTGAAAATTATGTATGATGAGGTAGGAACATTTCTATGCATAATAGGAGAGAAACTAGCTTTCTAGAAAAATCGTAAAGTCAAGATTTAGCATAGTTTTAGCCCATTTATTTTTGGATACTGCCCAAACTGTTTCAATGGGAATATAATCAGATTAGGATTGTTTAATCATGAAAAATTTGGATACAATTGAAGTAGGATTGAATTTTAGCACCTATAGAGAAACTAGTAACTAGAGAACCGTAAAACCGCAATTCTAGAACTCTTAGAACATTTAATTTTTAGAATCTGTCCAGCAACTTTATAATATAGTGAACATGGTTTATAATTAGTTCTTAGGAATAGAAATGCCTCATAATTGATTTAGGTCAAATCTATGGCGCCTTAGGCGAAGACAGAACCAAGAAAGGGTCTAAAACGTAAGTTCTAGAACCCCGTAATTGTAAGTTTATAATGCTGCCCCTAAGGAATGGTATTGTCCAGATTTATTAGAGAGCATAAATAATAGTAAGATTTGTTATAAGAGAATCCTTAGGTGCATAAGAGGTTGATAGAAGATGATAGATTAATTACATCACAAGTTTAAGGCCCGTAAGGGTCAAAGCATAAGATACCGTAGCACCAAGAGCATAATGAATTTTTAATGTTGCTTGTGAACGTCTGAGAATGATTATATGAATGCATGAAATTATGATGGAGGATGCATGTCTGATTGACTTATGTGGCATAAAGTAGAATTTGGAAGAAATTCGGCATGTTGCTGTTATGCTACCGAATTTCTGACAAATTTGGAGACTTAGAAAGTTTTTGAGAAAACTATGAGATTTTTATTATGAGGTACTAAGATGAGTTCTCGGATGACACCGATTCAGCCGAGCACCTCCAGAGAACTCATGTGACATCGGTACCAAGATGAATTCTTAGGTGACACCGGTTCGGCCGAACACCCCCAAGAAATGCCCCCTAGCCCGTACTGGATAAGTCGGGATTATGTTTATGATTATGATACGCTTATCGGGATTGATAAGTAAGAACTAGTGATGACTAGTTAAGGTATGAGCTCATAACCTAGAGATGTGACACGTTCTGGGTGACACCGGTTTGGCCGAGCACCCCCAGAACGATTGTCTTTTAGGGTGGCCTATGAGAAAGTAAAGTATGATGTTTATGTCACCAAGTTTCCCATATGAGAATTTAATTGCCACTTTATGCCACTATTACGATGTTCTTAATGTTATGACTATTATTCTTGCATTAAGTAGAGCCATGCATACATTCTTTAATATGTTGCATCCATGTCATTAAGAATCATGCTAAAATGAATGGACCTTGGCTAATTATGCTTTTGAAGCTTAAAAATGGACTTAATGCATGTTCACTTATTTTGTATACTAAACCCAAGGTTCCTAAGGACATAGATGATGACACCTAGGTAGTAGGAGGCCCTACTGAGATTCTTTAGCAAGATTCTCACTCCCTCTATCTCTTTCTTTCTGTCACGTCTTCAGATGGCGACATTCGTAGTTTTTGTGGACACCCCGATGTGGGAGGTGTACTATGCTCTGGAACACAAATCATACCATTTTGAGGGACAGTGCACGGTGCGAGTCTTCATGTTCATCGGATGTCCCTTCGCTCACCTCGTTCATACCCATCGCTTTTCCCCGGCAGCACCCTATGGCGACGACGAGCGGGTTTTTGTGCGCACGCGTACTCATAACGAGAGAGTGCTCCGCATGCACACCGTCGTCTCAGCCATGCGTGACTATCCCGACTACGTGCCTCGGACTTACTTCTCGGAGACTGACCCGTCGGAGGACCCGCCTACCCATCCATATAGTGAGAGCTCCGCCCCCACTCCACCACTGATGAGAGAGGGCAGTGAGGATACTGTGACTCAGCCATGGCTAGCACGACGACCGGAGATGCGGCCACGTCGCGGGGGTCACTCTCGATCCCTGTTCCGCCTTTACACGCCGGAGGAGCTCGCCCAGTTTTCCAAATATGTGTCTCACTCGCAAGATAGACGTTAGTAGGAGGTGACGTACGACCGATGGAGTACTCAGGTAGAGCACACACCACTTAGATGAGGATGAACCTCCTTTTGTTTAGAGGTTATCCCTTTAGTTGCACTTGGGTAGGGGAGTTGCGTTTATAGTTTCCGTCGCACTTTCCTTTGTATTTCCTTTCTATATGTATTACTCATGATATACTAAACTAAGCCCCACTCTCCATGAGTGGGCATATCATATTATATAAATATGCAGTTCAGTTCTATTGTGATGTGCCTCTACTTGCTTTCTGTCATGCTATTATGAGATGCTTGATTTATTTCCTTTCCTGTTCATCAAGTCACGCGGCTCTCACTTCGCATTTATAATTCAAAAAAAAAAATTTTACCAGTATTTTCGCTAAGTATTTTAAAGTAAAAAGGAGACTATGACGTAACCGCCTAATGATTAACCTAAATATGTTCTAGAGTATTGGGTTAAAAATTAGGATGTTACAAAGGCAGTGAAAATCTTTGTTAACCAGGTTACTTTCTAAACTAAGTGTAAACTTAGAACTATTTTAAATACATTTTTCAAAAAGTATTGCATAGTAAATCACAAATGCTGAATATAAAACAGATAAGAAGTGATAGAAAGATACTGCACAATGACTTTTATATTGGTTCGGCCTACCCTCCCTATATTTAGTTCTCAATAACTCATTGAGTTTTACTAAATTTCTTTCTTAAACTAGAGAAAAAATGATAGTCTTTGTATAGCCTTCTCAAGCTATTTCCTATGACAAGTAATTCCAATTTATAATCACATCCATGTTTTCTTTTCACTAGCCTCTCCAAGATAACCTTACAAAGATCACTAACAAATTAGGGTATAAATATTTGGTTTGAGTTTGGTTTTCTCCAAAAAATGAACACTCCAAGTTTTTCTGTGAATGAAATAGTATACGTTATGAAAACTTTGACTGACTTCTTCCTAAAACTTTTCCTAAGAAAAATATATCATCTAATGAAAGCTTAGAAAGAAGAATTTAATCAGAAACAAAAACTGATTACAAAATGTAATGTTCTTTATAGAATAGGAAGAGGGATTCGCGTTTAAGCATTCTTGGCAAAGTGGTAAATGTCTTGAGTTGTAAGCACATGACATCCTTTTATACTAGATCAACAAATCAAATCATTGCCCCTTGATTTCACTTCCTCTTGACACATATTGATCTTCTTTTTGTGTCCTAGGAAATGCCATCTGGAAGACTACCTCAGCTATGTCAAAACTACTTTTGTAGTTACAGAGACACTTTTTAACTTTTGGATATTGTTTCTGAACTTTTTCTTCTAGAAGATTGGATAAGTGACTAAATGAAAAATTAAGATGTCACTGTCAACCCTTTTTGAGAGTTGACTTAATTTCAAATTTCAATTTACCCCCTTTTCTGCAAAGTGTGCATAGTTTCTAATTGCGTGTGCTTTCGGATGAGCTTTTTAGTTTTTAATGTTCTTATTGATCTTCATTTCTTCAATCTAAGTTTGATACAAATCTTTTGATCAAGATTAAAGATTATAATCACGAGTTGCTTTAGAAAACAAGGTACTTTTTTTTATTGATATTGCACGTTCTGAATGCGTGGACTCCTTTATGAAGATTTGAACTTAGTTTTTGATGCTTGAGATTCCTTTCTCATGTATCTAACACACGTATCTTTAGATCTATTTTTCACATCATTAGGATTCGAAATCTCTTTAAATATGATTAAAGTAATGTTGAACCATGACAATGTGAAAAATATCTTGTTAATTGGACTTGTATGTTTACGAGTGTGGTTCTATTTAATGCTATGGAAACTTAAGCAAAAGATTAGTTCATTCTTCCAAACATTTTAGTAGAATTTACTTTGTTGTCACTCAAAACTTACGCTATAAAGCTTTCTGAAAGGTTCTAGAGCTAACAAGAAGAGTCCTTGGTTAGACCTTGGCTGATATCACAAGAATCAACCCCTCAACTTGTGTTCTAGAATCTTCTTAAAGGAAAGCCTGTGAGGCAACCTAGAGATATTTGAATCCATTTATACAAGATATAGTTAAAAAATAGGTGATTAACCTACTAGTTATGGATATTATTTACCCAGTCTAGGACAATCAATGGGTGGGTCCATTTTAAGTTGTCTCTAAGAAGTCTAGCATCATAGTGGTGGAGAATAAGAAAAACAAAAGTACATAACAGATGGAGGTTTGTATTGATTACTTGAAGTTAAACCAAGCCACTAAAAAAGACCACTTCTTGTCTTTTATTAATCAAATGTTGGAGCAGTTGGTGGGCATGTCTCATTTTTTCTTCCTTGATGGACTTTTTAGGTACTTCCAAATTCATATTGCTTTAGAAGACCAAAAGGAAACCACATTCACCTACCCATTCGGCACATTCACCTATAGACACATGCCAGTCTGGTTTGTGTAATACCCTAGGACATTTCATAGGTGTATGGTGATTTTTTTTCACTTTGTAGAGATTGAATGGAAGTCTTCATGGATGAGTGCACTATTTATTGATCTTCATTTGATGTATATTTGGATAATCAAAATTTTGTAGATGTGTTAGGTCATGAAGTGATATTCTACATCCACATGTCCTAAGCCAAGACTATCACGACTTTTAGATACCTCAGAACCAACCTTGTTACTGAGAAAACCCAAAAACGCAGAAAACTAGAAAGTTTTCTATAGAAACACTGGCAATAGGAGAATGGTTGGCCATAGCAAGTGGGTTGTAACCTAGGATATGTTACAGTATGCTAGCCTTGCTTTTGCAAGCCTAGGCTCACTTTTGCGAGCTTAGACTTGCTATAAGGAGCCCTAAATATAAGAAACTGTAAGCTCTAGAACCCTTGAAAAGCCTTCAAAAGATTGGTTTTGAATGACAACAAATCAATCTTTGGTTAAGTTATTTGAGAAAATATCCCTATTCCATGAGATTTGGACAAGTTTAATACATAATATGTCTTAGAAAGTTCAACTATTAAAAAGTCATCACTTCTCCTAAAAGATGAGTTTTATGTTTGAACCTGATCTTAAAAGGTAAAAGGATCTTAAGAAAGTTTCTAAACTATCAAGAAACTCATTGTAAACTTAGAATCCTTCAAAATTCAACATGTGCTACTTCACTAGACCCAAAAAGGATAATAATACTACTATAGCCATTTTTAGAACTGTGACAACCACAAAGAAGAATGTAGCCCTACAAGGATGATTGAAACGCTATTCCCCATGTAATGAATCCTAGAAAGACATGTATAAGGTGATCCCATAGCTATGGAACAATGCTCAAATCCAAAATCACTATAAAAAGGAGCATCATTTGAAGATGGAAATGCTTGCTGACACAAAAAAGAACATTCTTTAGAAAGCTCATCCTTTTGAACCTTTAGAAATATCTTTCTATCATTGTTTTATTGAATAAAGAACCTTTATACATATTCTTAGCTTAGCTAATATTCTCTTTTAGGATTTGTTCTTTGCAAGAAGTCATTCAAATAACTCTTTACGTCATTGTAAAATCTAGAGAGCTTGAGTGGTTGTACTATGAGTGTTTTTAACTAAACACAAACCAACTATAAATTGTATCCTTGACCCAGTAGAGGGTAGGACAATACCACTTATGGGTAGCTAGGGAAGGCTAAAGAAAGATTATCTATTGTTAGTAGAATTCTCAATGGTATGTTGAGGACTGGATGTAGACAAGTGGTTGGCAAACCAGTATAAAATTCTTTATGTGATCTTCTTTATCCCTTGCTTTATTATTTTGTTTATCTTTGTGCCTGCGTTTATTACATTATTTTTTTTCAAAAAGTTTATCATTTTGATGTACTAACATTGCTTCCATATTCTCTAAGTTCTCAAAGCATAAGAATACTTGTTTAAGTTTTTAGAAAGCAAAGTTTCACGATTGAACAATTCAACCTCTTTATCATGGTATTGCTTTCACCTACAAAAACATCTCAAAATGATGTAGTTTCATTTTAAACATCTTCTGCCCTATAAATACGTGTCATAACCAATCCAACCACCATCAACTCCAACCATAACATCCCCAAGAGGACTCATCCCTCCTCTCTCACAAAATCCAAAGTCTCCTCCAACTCCTCAATCATCTTGGTAATTGTTCTTCAAGAAATCTTTCAAGTTTATTAGTGACAGCACCTATGTGCACAAATTTCTCATGTTTCCTTTCCCTCCAAACATCATGTAATGTATTCTTAGTCAAGCTTATTATTTGTTTATGGTTTTTTAATATTCCCATGGCAGGCATTAGTGTCATCTCTGATCCTCGAAGCCTTGTCAATGTCCATACCACATCCTGACTCCTCATAGTGAATGGGTTTGAATTCATGACATTATTTTGGTCATTATAATAATTTTATTTATATTATAATTTCTATACATGATTTTAGAAGTAGAAACTATGCCATATACATTATTTTACAAAATACATCAATTTTTGAATAATTATGGTTTTTGACTATAGCATCAAAATTTGTTTGGAAAACCATGGGTCATTATTGACACTCTTGTATGCCTTGAAAATGTTTTTACCTCTCCACAAAATTATTTATTCGAAAATAATGGATTGAGCATGACTTTTCAAAATTGCTAAACATGTTTTATCGATTAATAAAAAATATTATGTTATGAGATTACAAATTTTCTAATCATGATTTTAGAATTTTAGTCATATTTGACGGGCAAATTATCATAATTACATAAGTTATAGAGGTTTTAGATTATCCAATTTATTTGCAAATTAATTTGTACATGGTAATTATAGAGAAACAAACAGTGAGTTAATGATTGTTAGCCTTAGTACCTTGTTATGAGTCCACATTATGGGATTGGGACCTAATTAGGTGCCCTTTCAAATATTCAAAGATCAAAGTAATTATCATTTATTATGTTTGAATTCTAGAGATTTCAATTTCTTTATTAATTACTGCACTATGAAAATTAAAGATGTTTTTCATTATTATGTAAGTATAAAAATGCTTGTGATTGTTGCATTATATTATAATGTATTCCTTGTAATTGTCCCATGTAGGTAGTTGGTAAGAATTCACTCACTAAGTCCGATGACTCAACATTCTTCCTATTTCCCTTATAGCTATAGTTGTAAATCCTTATACCTTTTGACCTCCATCTCAGTGGGCTAATGTTGCTCTAGTGGTGAGTTTCGCTTCATAATAAGGCTTATATTAGGATTATATTAGATTATAGTGCTCCAGTAGTTGTGCATGCAAGATCCAAACTATGCATTTTATTTTGATATTTTGTATTTAATTTCTGACTTTATGCTTTCTCTCAGATGCATTTAGTTTTCAAGTATTAAGTTGATTTACGAATTAGGACTAAGTTTATTTAACAAACCAATTGATGTTGTTATCTTTTACTGAAGCACAAGTTGGATTTGACTAAGTTGATTTTATAACTATATGTTAAAATATTTTTGTTTTATGAATTCGATTATTTTGGTTTTAGTTAGAGAAGTTGACAATGATTTAGATTAAATTAAATTTTTGGAATGGAAATCACATTTAGTTCTGCATATAGTAAGTCATGTTTAGTTCTGCATGTCTTTTTATAGTTAAACAAAGCGTGGTTCTAGGCCATATTGTATCTAGCTCTTTTTTTGGAAAAATCTAAATTTTTGTTATGTTATCCGTGCATTTCCCCGCTTAAATGATGGATATTCATTCTTTCCTTAGCCATGCTGGCTTTTATAGGAGGTTTATAAAAGACTTCAGCAAGATCATCCTTTTATTCACCTCCCTGTTGAAAGTGGATATAGAGTTTGTGTTTGATGAAAAATATATGGAGACGTTTGATACCTAACAATAACTTCAATCATCCAACTTCCTGATTGAAGCGTCCCATTTGAATTGATGTGCGATGTTTCTAACCACGCCATGGGCGCTATGCTTGCACAATGGGTTGGCAAGGTCTCTCATGCTATCTGTTATACTTCTAGGACTCTAGATTTCACAAAGTCCAATTATACTACCACAGTAATAAAAAAAAACTTTAACCATTGTCTTTGCTTTGGAAAATTTCAAATCTTATATGCTTGGTGCAAAAGTGTGTTTTTAGATCACGTGGCTCTAAAGTACCTTTTGAAAAAGCCTAAGGCTAAGCCTCGGCTCATCAAATGGATGTTTTTGCTTTAATAATTTGGTATTAAAATTAGGAATAATAATGGATCTGAAAATCTTGTTGCAGACTTTCTAAGTAGGCTAGAACACCTTGATCATGACCCCTCCCCTTGAATAATAGTTTTCTTGATGAACATTTGATGCACGTGAATGTTGTTCCTTGTTATCCTCATATTACTAATTATTGGTTGTTTGTATCATACCCCACCACTTTATTAAAGCACAAATTTCAAAATTGAAAAGTGATTGCAAATATTATGTGTTGGATGACTCTTACCTCTAGAAATTATGTACTGACCAAGTAATTAGGCAGTGTGTACTTGATAAGTTCTAGTCTATTTCATAGTTTTGCCACACTTATGCATGTGGTGGCCCCTTTGGGCTCCACTGTACTACAAGAGAAGTCTTGGATTGTGGTTTTCTTCCATGTTGTTTAAACATTATGATGTCTGAGGCTCACATTTCCCCAGATAAGTCTAGTCTGGCCTTAGGGTTCTCTCGAGACCCACCCATGTTCGTAGGAAGGCTCCAAGCTCATGAAAACATCAAAAGTGCATAATCAAGTTCCCCTAAGATTGCTATAGTGGTCAAGGCTACGGAAGGGATAGCTATAGCAGTTATAGACTGCTATAGCAGGTAGTGTTGGCATCTTGTGTTATGGCCCTTAGAGACCGCCATAGCAATTAGCTATATGTGCGATTATCTTTTTTCTCATGTCAACTGCTATAGTGGTCTCTCTGATATCAGTATGTGTCAAAACGATGCAGTTTCATTAAAATTCCCCCTCACACTATATAAACTTATTCATAGGCCTAGGTTAGACATGCTAGCCATTGTTAGCACTTTCTGTGTCTTTCTCACATATTTCTCTTCTATTCTTCCTCCTCCCTAAGCTTCCAGTAAGTGATTTACATGGGTTTTGGCTAGTTTTCTTCTGATTTTCATCAAGTTTAAGTTAGGACATTATCAGGCATGGTTTTTCACAACATTCTTCCACCCTACCATCCCAAATTCCAATAATGTCAATTGTTTATGCTTTCATTATACTCATTGGCAGTTACTATTGCCATTCCTACTCCCATGGTCAAGTTGTTAGTGGAAGCACAATCTTGGCTATCAATGGTGAGTAGGTTTAAGCTCATGGCCATACGTTTGGTCATTATCAGCACTTTCTCAATAGTATGAAAATTGTTTATAAATATATAGAATGATTTATGCCAAGAAATAGCCTTTGATGGATTACAGCAATTTTAGAAAATTATTGTTTTCATAGTTTTCATGAAAAGTTATTATTTTAGAAAGCTCATGGGACCATACTTGTTGTATGTAAGATTTAGATTTATTTTTATCAGTCAAAAAACTGCATGAACCCTAGTTTAGTATGAACAGCATGAAGTTTTTAGCTGATAATTAGTGAAAAATAGAATAATGAGTTAACAGCTGCAAGATCATTAACCTTAGTACCAAGTGGTCTATTAGAGGACTAGCTCAACCCTAGTTACAATAAGGATCCCAGTCTGGTGTCTGCTTATGGGACCTAGTCAGGTGCTTGTCAATTTCAGCTATCAACTCAGTACAATTATTTTATACAGTTTAACTCCTATTTCTCTCCTAATTATTGTTATAAATTTAGATGGATTATTGTTTTCAGAATAGTTATGTATTTAAATATTAAAATGTTTTGTATCAACTACATGTATATTTATGTATTATTTATGTTGTACCATGTAGGAGCGAGTTAAGACCCACTCACTAAGTTTTGATGAACTCACCCTTCTCTTTTTCCTCCGCTACAGATATAGTTACAGGTTTAATTGCACCACAAGATCCTCCTCAGCAGTGTTGCAGCATCTCTTAGTGAACTTCACTTTAGAGTTAAGTTTATTATTGGTTCTTGTAGTTATAATAGTGCTTCAGTAATCGTGTAGGTAGGATCCCAGACATGCATTGTATAATATTTATTTATTTTTTACTCTCAGTTATTTCATTAAATTTGAATTATTTTGGAGTATATAATTTATTAATTTATGCATATTAGTCAGTCACATTATTGGAGTCTTCCGTGGGGACCCAACCCCTCATGTGCTGGTCATGTTCCCAATTTGAGTCCTAACAAAGTGGTATCGAAACACCAGGTTTCCTTGCATATTACTAGAGAAAATGTCTACAAATTACATGGTGTTTATGTAAATGGGAGCGTACCCATTTTCATTGACATAATGTTATTTGAGGCATTTAGGAAAGAGTCAGTCATATCTAGGTTTAGTAAGAGTCTGTCTTTCCTTGGCACTCATGATCTTCTTATATGTCCACCCTTTTCTCAAGTGTAACCATACCGCCTATGCACCCTTCACATCTTCATTTTCATCGTAGGAGTGACTCAACCAGTAGTAGTGATCATCTCAGAGCCTTCAAGCTGATGATGGAAATTTGATAAGTATGATGACTCGATAGCTTGAGGTGACTACAAAGCCACCCCCAATTCGAGACATTGATGACTCAACCTTAGAACGCTTTAAGAGGATGGACCTGCCCAACTTCAATGGGCTTCTAATGACCGGGGATCCCTAAGGATTCGTCAGGCAAATAGAGAAGATAGTTGACATTATCTGCTATTCTTCAGTGGGAGTAATAAACCTAGCTGGCTTCTAACTAGAGGGTGAAGCAGAGTTATGGTATTAGGAGTTCCGATAGAGGCATGGCATCTTTGTCCTTCCCTCTTGGGAAGAGTTCAAGGAAGCCTTTTATATGGAGATTCCTATTAGAGGGTTAGCAGATACAGATGATTGAGGAATTTCTGAAGCTCCAGTTGACTCTAGGCATGACTGTTATAGAGTATGATGAGCACTTCACCTATACGGCCCAGGTAACCATTAGCATGTTACTAACGGAGTATGCTAGGATGAGACATTTTATTCAATGTTTGCCCAACGACATGTTCTTTAGTTTGTAGCCTCACATCGGAACCATGTATTATACTCATGTTGTTGATACAGTGATCAGTCTTGAGAGTGGACTAGCAGAGCATAAGATAATGTCAGAGGCCAATAAGAAGGCCAAGTTCCATGGCTTTTTCTCAAGTGGAGTAGGTTCAAGCAAGGGTCACCATCAGCAAGGCCGGTAGCAAGGTCAATCGAGTAGGGCTACCCTCTCAGACCCATCTCGGTACACCTAGCTGTATCACAAACTCAAAGCAAAGGGGGTAGTTAGTATAGTGGACCAAATTCATGGCAGACATATCCAATATGCCAAACTTGCAATATAAGACATCTGGGTCAATGCTTATTAGGCTCTTTAGTGTGTTTTGGGTGTGGCCAGCCAAGCCACAAGCATAAAGAATGTCATATGCTTCAGGGAGCTTCCAGTCAGGGGTCAACTAACTTTGCATGTTGGTTTAGTCTCTCTAGTCGACAGCCTAAGGTGGCTCTATTGCTTCAGCATGCATAAAACCAGGGCGCAAGCCCTGGTAAGAGAGGTACAGGTAGTAAAGGAATAGGTGGTAGAGGTCGGGTAGTGGGGGACAACCCTATTTATTCGCTTTGACTCGTTAGGACGCTGAAGCATCAAATGAGGTGATAACACGTATAACAACAGTGTGCTTTTTTTATGCCATGATATTGTTGGACCTGGGGTCCACCTACTTTTATGTGTCCCCATTCTTTGCTGTATAGTTCAGGAGATTCCTTAAGGATCTTGATGAGTTGTTCCTAGTTGGGATATCTTCAAGAGAACCCCTCCTTATTCAAATAGTACATAGATCATGCATAGTCAAAGTTGGCAATATGGATAGACTAGCAGATTTAACAATGTTGGACATGTCTAACTTTGACTTAGCGCTATGCCATGCCATTGTTGACTGTTATAGTAAGAAAGTGATATTTGAAGTCCCAAGTGTTAAGTTGAAAGATTTTCTAGGTACAGTGTGTTTGAACCTAATGAGTTTCACATCGGATATGAGTGCACTATGGTTGATGGATAGAGGAAGTTACGGGTTTTTAGCTGTAGTATGGAATATGGAGGTGGAGACACCGATTTTGGGCACAATTCCAATGATTAATGAGTTTCCAGATGTGTTTCGAAATGATCTGTCGGGAATGCCATTGGAGAGAGAAGTAGATTTTTGAATAGAGCTTGAGTTGGGAGTTAGGCCCATCTCTATAGCCCTTTATCACATAGCTCTAGCAGAATTAAAAGAATTGAAAGAGCATTTGTAAGAGTTATTGGATAATAAGTTTATTCAGCCAAGTACTTCTCCATGGGGTGCTCTAGTGTTATTTATCAAGAAGAAAGATGGTTCGATGAGGATGTGTATAGATTACAGGCAACTGAACAAAGTGACAGTTAAGAACCGATACCCCTTGCCTCACATAGATAACCTGTTTGATCAGTTTCAAAGGGTAATTTGTTTTTCCAAGATTGACCTTTGATTTGGCTATCTTCAGCTAAAGATTAAGGATGAAAGTATACCTAAGATGGCCTTCAGGACTCACTATGGATAATTTGAATTCTTATGATGTCCTTTGGGTTGACCAATGCCCCAGCAGCCTTCATAGACTTTATGAACATGGTGTTTAAATCGTTTCTAGATCACTTTGTGATTGATTTTATCAATGATACCCTAGTGTACTCTAGGAACAAATAGGAACATGAGCAGTATTTGAGAATAGTTCTACAAGCTTTGAGGGAGAATCAATTGTACACCAAGTTCTCCAAGTGTGAGTTTTGGATTGATTAGGTGGCATTCCTTGGGGATATAGTGACTAAGGATGGTGTTGTGGTAGATCTAAAGAAAGTGGAATTAGTGCAGTAATGGTCTAGACCTTCAACGGTTTCTAAAATCCGTAATTTTTTAAGCTTGACAGGATATTACAAGTGGTTTGTTTAGGATTTCTCGCAACTAACATAGAAGAATGTTAGGTTTCAATGGACAGAAGAGTGTAAAGAGAGCTTCTAGAGACCCAAGACATGCTTGACCACAGCCCTAGTTTTGGTATTGCCTTCTAGGATAGGAATCTTTTTGGTATTTGTGATGATTCGAGAGTTGTACTTGGCTATGTCCTGATGTAGCATGCCCAAGTTATAGCTTATGCCCATAGCAGCTCAAAAAGCGTGAGCAGAATTACCCCACACATGACTAGGAGATAGTGGGAGTGGTCATTGCATTGAAAATTTGAAAGCATTACCTGTATGGAAAGACTTATGAGATCCTTATAGACACAAAAGCTTGATGGACATTTTCCAATAGAAGAATTTGAACCTAAAGTAGGACAGATGGCTAGGATTTTTTACCACCCAGGGAAGGCAAATATAGTAGCAGATGCTTTAAGCAAAAAATCTATGGGCAATTTGGTCCATATAATGCCAGTGAAGCAGTTGCTAGTGGAGGATATCTATAAGCTGGAAGCTAAGGGAGTTCAATTTAGTCTTTGTGACACATGGGTTTTTCTTGCTCATATCAGGGCTCAGCAAACCTTGGTAAAATAGATTAAGGCACAATAGGGTGAAGATCTGAAGCTAGCTAAGTTGGTTGAGGATGTCCACAAGGAAGACAACGCAGAGTTCTCAGTTAATATTGAGGGTGTGTTGCTCTTTGGGAATCCTTTGTGTGTGCAATGGGCGAGTTGAGAAGGAAAGTGATAGAGGAAATCCACAGTGCAATGTACTTAGTGCATCTAAGGTCAACTAACATGTACCAGAATTTGAAGCAATTATTCTAGTGGGATGGTATGAAAAAAGACGTAAGTGACATCGCGGTAAGGTGTTTAGTATGCTAGCAAGTCAAGGTTGAACACCAGAGGCCTGCAAGGTTACTCCACTAGATGGATATTTGAGAGTAGAAGTAGGAGAGGATAATCATGGATTTCATGGTCGGGTTATCTCGAACCATCAATGTTTTGACTCCATATAGGTAATAGTAAACCAGAATAACCAAGTCAACACACTTCCTACCAGTGAAGACTACCTTCAATGTAGTGTAGTATGCTCAGTTGTACATCAATAAGATAGTCAGACTTCATGATGTCCTAGTATCCATCAAATTAGACAAAGGGTCCCAGTCCACTTCGTGATACTAGAGGGTGTTTCAGAGGCCCTTGGGACATGTGTGGACTTAACCACAACCTTAGATCCCCAAACAAATGATTAGTTAGAAGGACAATACAAACTGTAGAAGATTTGCTTAGAGCTTATGTGTCAGATTTGGGAAGGAGCTAGTGTGACCATCTACCCTTGACCAAGTTCTCATACAATAACAGTCATCAGGCGAGTATCCAGATAGCATAATTTGAAGCCTTGTATAGGAGGCGTTGCAAGTATCTGATCGAATGGTTTGAGCTTGGGGAAGCTAAGTCCCTAGGCCTGAACCTAGTCCAAGAAACCTTAGAGAAGGTTCAGTTGATCAAAGTGTGTTTCTTAGCAACATAGTCTAGGAAAAAGTTTTACACAACTAACCATTGGCGACACTTGGAGTTCACAGTTAGAGACCACTTGTTTCTGTGGGTATCCTCCATGAAAGGAGTAGTGAGGTTCGATGAGCGGGAAAAGTTGAACCCTCATTAGATCAGCCCATTTGAGATTTTAGAAAGAGATAGAGTGGTGGCCTATATATTGGCACTGTTTCCCAGTTTATCAATCATACACCCAACATTCCATGCTAGTATGCTCAAGAAGTATATGCCCAATCAATCTCACGTGCTCACTCTACAAATGGTCCAAATTGATAAAAGTTTGTCTTATGAAGAGGAATAATCACCATTCTAGATAGGCTGATTAAGACACTTCACTCATAGGAGGTAACCTTTGTGAAAGTCATTTAAAGGAACTATTCTGATGAGGAAATGACTTGGGAAGCCGAAAAGGCCATGAAGATCAAATATCCCCTTCTTTTTCCACCTCAAGGTACGTTTGTTTAGATTTGGGGACCAAATCTTTTTAAGGGGGTAGTATGTGATATCTCAGGTCCACCTATCCCTAGACAAGTTTAGTCTAGCATTAGGGTTCCCCTAGGACCTAGCTGTATTGCTAGGAAAGCCACAAGTTCATGAAAACATCACAAGGGTAAAATCAGGTTCCCTTGAGTTAGCATCTTATGTTACCGTCCTTGGAGACTGCTATAGCAATCCTAGACCACTATAGCAATCAGGTATATGCATAGTTGGCTTCTTTCTCATGTCAATAGTTATAGCAATACAAGATCACTATAGCGGTGGCCCCCATATTAATACACGTCAAAACGACAGAGTTTCATTAAAATGTTCCCTACGCTACATAAATCTATCCATCGGCTTGGTTACACACCTTAGCCATCACCAATACTCTTTGTGTCTATCACACGCTTCATTTTCATTCTTCCTCCTTCCCAAGCTTCTAATAAGTGATTTACATGGATTTTAGCCAGTTTTCTTCCTTTTTATCAAGTTTATGAGTTAGGGCATTATCAGGAATGGTTTTCTCACAATATTCTTCCTCCCTACCATCCCAAATTCAGTTCTTGGCAATAATGTTAATTGTTTATGTTTTCATTATACCCATTGGTAGTTTTCGGTGCCATTTCTACTCCCCGAGGTCAAGTTGTCAGTAGAAGTGCACACTCGACTACTACCAGTGAGTAGGTTTAAGCTCATGGATATACTTTTGATCATTATTAGTACTTTCTCAATAGTTTAAAAATTGTTTATGAGTTTCTAGAATGATTTATGCTAAGAAACATGCTTTCATAGATTATAGCAATTGTAGAAAATTATTATTTTTGCAATTATCATGAAAAATTATTGTTTTAAAAATCTCATAAGACGATACTTATTGTATGTATGATTTAGATTTATTTTTATCAGTTAGAAAATTGTATGAACCCTAGTTTAGTATGAACAACATCAATAGCAAATTATTTTGGATATTAATTTTTAACCAATAATTAGTGAGAAATAGAATAGTGAGTTAACGGCTACAAGATCATTAACCTTGGTACCAAACAGTCCACCAGAGGACTAGCTCAACCCTAGTTATAGTAAGGAACCCAGTGTTGTGTTTACTTATGAGACCTAGTTGGTGCCTATCAATTTCAGCTATCAGCTCAGTGCAGTTATTTCATTCAGTTTAGCTCTTGTTTCTCTGCTAATTATTGTTATAAATTCAGTTGCATCATCATTTTCAAAATCGTTATGTATTTAAATATTAAAATATTTTGTATCAACTGCATGTATATTTATGTATTATTTTTATTGTCCTATGTAGGTTGTGAGTAGAGACCTGCTCACTGAGTTTTGATGAATTCACCCTTCTATTTTCCTCCCTTACTGATACAACTACAGGTCTAGTTACACCACAAGATCCTTCTCAATTTAGTAAGCTTCACTTTAGAGTGAAGCTTATTATAGGTTCTTATAGTCATTGTAGTGCTCCAATAATCATGTAGGCAGGATCTCAGACATGCATAGTATAATATTTATTTATTTTTGGCTCTCAGTTATTTTATTAATTATGTTTGGCTTTGGCCCAAATTATAGTTGTTGCACAATCTATATTTAGGATTTATATTTTTAAAGTATTTCACGATTACAGAATTTGATTAAATTTGAATTATTTTGTAATATACATTTTATTAATGTATGCATATTAGTCAATCACATTACTAGAGGTTTCCGTGATGACTCAACCCCTCACATGCCGATCACATTTCCAAGTCGAGTCATGACAAATATGGATATGAGTTTTGCAAGACTTGTGAACAATGCCAAAGGGTAGTGAATATAATAGGATTTTCACTCTTCTATAATTTCATTATTAAAAGGAGGTTCATCCTCCATGATAGCCATTTGATGGCCAACAATGTGAGAGCCAAGTCAATGCTATCCTTTCATCTCTTATAGTTATTACCAGTAAGGATCTCGACATGGTTGGCCATATTGTTCACAAGGAAAGGCCATAGAGTTTACAAACAAAATAATTATTTACATGGGCAATGAACAGTAATGTATGTTACCAAAAACAAGATAAATGTGTACCTCTTGAAGTCAAATTGCAATATCATATTGATTTGCATACACGTGTGTAATGTGTCAGGTACAGGAATCCAACTCCCCCTTTGTCTCCAATGCTAGACATTGCATCAATAGAGTAGTAGCCATCAAGAGTCTTCCTAGTGGAGTTGGGATCCTATCCAAATAGGGAATATATAATGTAAACAAGTCATGTCTACCGTGGATGTAGGTTACTCTAGACCTTCACACCCTTCTGCACACCCATCATTAGGCTCAAGCTAAATAACACATGGTGAATCCAAACCAGTAATGGATCATAAAATAATAATAATAATATGGGTCTCAAGGGAACAATCAAAATATCTATTCAACCCGTTTTATTAAACCAAAATACTCCAAACCTAGAAAATTCTAAAATTCTAACATCCCTGTCTCCCTTTCCCTTTCCAAACCCCTCTCACAATCATTGAGTTATTTTTATGTCTATATTTCATTTGGTTTATAACTTTTATTTGGTCAGAAATATATTTTTCCTCATGTATGGTTGTGAGCTGCGTTTTCACTAGAGATTGGAACTCTAGAATTCATGCAATTATAAGGACATTGGTTAATGAAGGGTTGTTCATGGATTTTTTTTTCTATATCATAATTCACTTTGAAAGAAATGGAAATAAAAAATATTTGATTAGAAATTAAAGAAAAAGTAAATTTGAATAATATTTGAGGTGAAAGTGTAAGAACAAAATTGTGTCTGGGCATAGTTAAGATTTGACCAACAAATGATGGCATGACATTAAAATTAGGTTTGAATGTTTTTTTATACCGAAAAATAAGTAAATTTTAGCTTTGTTCTCTAAAAAAAATTTATTTGATTTTATTTCAAACATTTCTAAAACTATTTGGTTTTTGTCTCTTTGTAATATATAATTGTTGACTGTTACGTAAGATTGAATGATTAAACCTTCTATTAGTCAATTCAATATTCAACAAAGGTAATCTAATGAAGGGAATTAAAACTAAGCAATTTTAGAAATATTTAGATAAAAAAATTCTAAGGCAAAATCAAAATTCAATTTTTAAAAATAACCAAAGGCATATTTAAGCTTCAAAATCAATGCACGTTTCGTTTATGGTGGCCCCAATTTGAAAGGGTTCTATACCTTCCGAATAAATAAATAAACAGAAGTTAAAAATTATAATCACCGTATCTAAAAATAGATTGCGAGGGTACAGTCGCTTCCTCCATATATTTACCTCGATTAAATGTTTCTGAATAAATGTGAAACGTGCATTGCCTTGGGTATTAGCAAATGAAAACCTCAAGGTGTACGAACGCATTAATTCTCCCTTAACTCATATTTAAAACAAGAATTATGCGGCCAAATAAACATTTGCCATTCTCCCACTTTTTGCAGCTAGTATTCTTGATTACAGTTTTTCCGCTACATATATTTTGCTTTGTTTATTGCACGAGTGGCTTTGAGATAAGTGCAATTGAGTTCTCATTGAAACGAGTAGTTATAGTTCATCAGAATCAAAAACAAGAAAAACAAAAAGAAACGAGTTATAGTTCATGGTCAACAATGAAATGAGTTACTACTCTACTACCAAGAGGTTGGTATATAATATATGAGAAAATATAAATGACGGTTGTGTCAACAGAGATTTTTTATTACAGTAAATGGGTTTGAATTTAGAAGTCCAGTCAAGAGGTTTACTGTTTCAATTACCAAAGATTCATTCATTGACGGTGCCTTCTCAAGTGCAAAATAGAATTTTCAGTGACTATAGAAATGAGGTGGATCAATGAATAAAGTATATGTATAAGTGGGATCAATAAAAAGTTATAAACCTATATAAAAATATTATAAATAAATATATAAATATTGTAAGTTTATGTGGACAATACAAATATTTCTAATAAATATTTCTAAAGGTGATTACTATAAAAAAAAGTTATAAATCACCTAGTAAAATATTAAAAATTACTTAATAAAATATTATAAACTACTGAATAAAATATTATAAACCTCATTTTTCTATAGATATAGAAAACTCTTTGTTCTACACCTAATAATTCCCCCTCATTGACAACAAAATAAGATTCAGGTACGAATTCATTTGGCATTGGGTTCTTCGCTCAGCCATTGAAACTAAAAAATGTTGACGAAAGTATTCTGGTGTTGCCTCTGTAGTCTGTACTCTAGAGGTTAGTTGTTTTTATTAGAACTTCTCCTGACCCTCCAATATAAGTCAGCTTTTTGGCTTTTTTTTTTTTTTTATATATACCAGTTCAAAATTCTCCTTACGTTTTAGAATAACCGTAAAATATATTAAAAAAAGTACCTTGATAAGTATTAAAAAAATTATATAAATTGATAAAACTATGTATAGAGGTTGAATGATAATGGTATTATGTCTTTTATTTTTATTTTTTAGAAGATCGATAATTAAGATTTAATCATTATCTTAATTCTTGTACAAAACCTAAAAACGACTTAAATTAAGGATCAAATAGAGTGAAGTGGAAAATGATTTCCTCCTATTAAATCCCCTTAAATATTAAATTATGTAAGTTTTGATGACCTTTTAAAATTTTAAGACAAGGATTGCATTTAAGATTTTACTCTATTTGTTATGTAGATTGATTTGTTTCAAAGATTTATAGGAGACCTGGCGTTACTCAACTAAAGTATACATTTCTTGTATACATGTAAATTTTAAAATATAAAAAAATTACTATTTTTTTAAAAAATAGGTAAATATTGATGACATATGTGATACTCCATCGTGATATCTTTAAAAGTTTTTTTTTCTCTTCAAAAAAATTCAAGCATATATTTCTCTAAAAGAAAAAGGTTTATTAAATTTGACCTGTATTTATAGCCTATGTTTATGCAACTTGCCTGAAAACGCGTGCTTACTCCAATTAAATGTGTACAAATATTTTAGAGGCATTAAATAATTTTTTATATTACTACTACAACTTTGGTAAAGAATAATTTTTTTTGCACACATGCATCATTCAAACACGTGAAAAAGAAAAAATAAATATTGAAAATGATGAGCGAAAATTTGTTCATTTTGATAAGATACTTAGCTGTCTCTTTCCTGCTTCCGAAGTGTTCGATTCAAAGTTTTGTAGATTTTGTGCATTTATTCCAAGCTCTAAATAATCATTTTAAAGCACTTTAATGTCAGAAGATAACAATTAACAAAACCTAACTTGTTAATTGTGGACCGTCATGCCTTTTTACTTCCGATTTTAATGGCTGAGGCTCACTAACTTGTTAATTGCGGACCGTCCAAAAGACAAAAACTTATTAAAACAAAAACACTATTTAATTGCAGTACCTATTAGGAGTAAATTATGCATGTGCTTAATAGAGTTAGAGATGGCAGTTAGGTTGTTATCTTCAGTTAGTTTGTTATTCTTCTTCTGTTATATCAGTTAGTGTTGAGTTGTGTAGTAGACCAAAAATATGGGCCCGAGACCCTGGACCAGTCTCAGAGAACTTGGACTGGGGGCTCCACGAATCGACCACATGACATAATAATCCCTTAGAGGTTCTCCTTTATTTAGTAGAAAATATCTCCTAAATCGCCCACGAGATAACTGAAGATCTCCTATTATCTCTTCATATCTCCTATTAAGTCATTTTATCTTCTATATTGAATCATATCTCCACTAAATCTTAGAAATATCTCCCTTATGCAAAGAAGATTATCTCCAAATAGCATGGGATCATCTCTCACTATAAAAGAGGGCTTACTGCCCCTTAGGTATGATATTACAATTCTATCACTCATATACTCTTTATTGCTCTACGTCTTATTTACTCACTAACTTGAGTGTCGAAGTGCCTATGCAAGCATCCCAGCCCTGCTCGCACAAACACAGGAGGACACCTGCCACTTTACCTCTACTTTTAGGTAAGAACATTATCGCCCACCGTGGAGCAGCGGTAAAGAAGCTTCCCCACAAATCCAACACCAATAATACCATGGCTAACACCACTAGCCACCATACACAAGCTATAAGAGGAAAACTGACGGATGGCCGATCACTTCAGCAAAGGAGACCCCAAGATTGTTTTCCCTAAAGGAGGGGACTACAACGAAAATATCAAATATGATAGCTACTAGTTTGGCAACAATAATAGGCCATCATCCTATCCCTGATGCACCACATGGAATGTTGCACACAATGGCTAACCTGCTGTAATCCATTGCGACCCCTTCTCCGATGAACTCATGGCCTTCGACCTCCCTACCACCTCAAACCGTCAACCTCCCTACGCCTCTATGACAGGATGGGGGATCCTCAGACCTTCACTACAATGTTCAAATCCATTATGCTCGTCAATGGAGCAGCTAACCAGATCCTTTGCCGAATGTTTCCTACCTTCCTAGAGAAGTTAGCCCTCCTTTGGTCCTGCTCCCTACCTCAAACTCAATGTATCACTTCGAGGGGTTGACAAGGGCATTCATTGTAATATCCCAGTTTTTCTAAGTTTTAAAATGAATTTCTAAATAATATAATTAGAACAAAGATCATCTAGTTATATTGATTAAGTTGTGTAATTTATAAGTTTTAGGGCAGTGCTAACAAATTAAAGGATTGTCCTACAACTTAAGGTATGTCATGAAATTTAGGATATGACCTATGGATTTGAAAGTAAGTTGTATGATTAAAGGGAATGTTCCTTAGCACGAATCCCAAAGTTATTGGGCCCAAAAACTCCAAAAGCCCAATTATCGATGATCTATTGGGCTTTGGCCCATAAAACTTTTGAAATTGATGAGTTAAGCACGTGCCTAGCTTATGAGATGAGAGCCCAATAATGTATTTTGTGTCATTGGATTATATTGAGTGCTAAAAATGAACAAACATCAATTTTCCTCAAAAAACTACAAAAGACCAGTGGTCGAACTCCACCAGACCAAAATTGGCCTATGCTCAGGCCCTTTTAAAGAAAACTTAGCAATCCATAGACCTCGACTAATGCAAGAGCTTTGTGAGCGAGCAATTAGTTATATTAACTTCAAAGAACTCTTTTTGTGCCAACGAAAAGAATAACCACAGGCCCCAGCCAATAGGAAGACGCTAATCAGAAAAAGGAGACTAATCAAAATGCAAGAAAAGAAAGGATGAGTCCAGATACCACGAGCCAAGGTTCAATACCTACACCTCGCTCAATGCCCAAGTAGGTACCATTCTAAAAGAGATTAACACAGCCAGGCTTAACAAAGCCCTAAGGGGCAAGCCCCAACCAGCTCCAGAAAGCACAGATAAGAACAATAAGTGCGATTAGCACAGTGCCTTCGATCCCTCAACTGAAGAATGCCAAGGCTTGAAGAACCAAATCTAGTGACTCATCCATTAAGGTTACCTCAAACAGTTCATTTAGAAAAAGAAAGGGCAAAGTAAAGAATGGAAATACAAGCATCATAGATCCTTGTCCTCCTCTACCAGTAAAACCCCACCTCAGCACTCAAAAACCGATCACAGATGCGATCGACTAAGAGACAAAACCAATATTCAAAAGTTGATCAACCATATTGCTAAAGGATTCATTGGAGGCAGAGAACCAAGCTCGGCCAAAAAAAGATCACTTTGAGCCATCATGTCATTCGAGGGCTCATCCCACCCCTCATGACCCAAGAAAAAAAAAGTTTGGTAATATCTTTCTCAAATTCTGATTTGAAAGGAATTGATGAAAATTTACATAACCCTATCACACTTTCTTTTATTCCCGGTGGCTTCCTTGTTAGGAAAGCTCTAGTGGACTAGGGAAGCTCAGCCAAAATCCTATTATACCCCACTTTCAAGAGAATGAAACTCTTTGAAGCCTCTTTGCTCTTCTACAATGGTAACCTAGTTAGATTCATAAGTGCTCACATCAACATCCTCGGCTGCATCTGGCTAAGAACAACCTTCAGGATAGACCTCCATACCAACACAATTGATTTGCAGTACCTCATCATTAACTATCAAAATCCGTACCATATCATCCTAGATGACATTGTCTCAATGGCCTCGAAGCCATTGTCTCAATCACTCACCTGGCAGTGAAGTTCCTCATCTCAGAATCAAAGATAGATGTAGTACATGCTAACAAAAAAAAAAAAAAGAAGCAATATTGTGCTACTACAAATGCCTTAAGCAAAAAGCGCCCAAACCTTTAAAGCCACAATGGGTCCATTCTTTCTTCTAAACTAATCAAGTCCCTTTCATGGTGAAATACAAGGCTGACCTCAACCCGTCGACACTTTATTTCCAATCCGGATTAGAGACTAACCAGAGAAAATCACATTCATAGGAGTCAACTTGCCAATGGACCTTGCGACCAAGCTCACCATACTACTACTCTTCAGCAATTCCAGCCTCTTTCCTTGGACACTAGCAAACTTGCTGGGAATCGACCTCAAAATCATAAGTCATAGACTTGCAGTCAATCCCAAAGCTCGACCAGTCGCCTAGAAGAAGAGAACCCTTGGACCTTAAAGACAATAATCCACCTTGGAGGAAACCAAAAAAAAAACTCTAGAGGGCTAGTTTCATCAAGGAAATCTAGTACCTGGCTGGTAAATGTCATCACAGTAAAGAAGAACTTAGGCAAATGGCGGATGTGTGTAGACTTTATAGAGTTGAATAAAGCCTGCCTGAAGGACTCATACCCTTTGCTTAGTATTGACAAACTCATCTACAACGCCTCAAAATACCAATACTTGAGCTTCATGGATGGCTACTCTATTACAATCAGATTAAGATATATATCTTGAGGATGAGGACAAAATAGCCTTCCTCACGAAGTATACAAACTTTCGTTACAAGGTCATGCCTTTTGGCCTCAAGAATGCAACGGCTACATACCAAAGACTCATGACTAAAGCCTTTGAAGAGAAGATCGACTGGAACTTAGAAGTCCATTTCGAAAACATAGTGGCATAGACCTAGCCAAATAGAAACCATATCCCAGACCAACAAGAAATCTTCAGCTAATTCAGCAAGTACAACATGAGGTTAAATCCCAAGAAATGTGCTTTCAGAGTCCATGAAGGGAAGTTCCTTGGATTCATGCTAACCCACCAAGGAATTAAAGCTCACCCAAATACGTACCGAGCTATACTGGAGATGAAAAGCCCAAGCTCAATCAAAAAAGTACTACAATTCACAGGATAGCTCGCCATCCTATCTCATTTCCTCTCAAGGTATACTGAGCGAGCAGCACCATTCTTTAGGACTCTATGAAAGCAGGCAAATTTTGAATGGACCCAAGAATGTGAAGCTACATTCATAGAGCTCAAAGCATTCCTCATGACCCCACCGGTTCTTATCGAACCACAACCCAGAGAAACTCTCTTTCTATGCCTTTCTATGATCGAACATGCCATAACGTCGGTCTTGGTCACGAAACTGAATAGAGAGCAATAACCAATTATAAAGACACTTCAAGGCCTTAAACAGAGATACTGAAAAATCAAAAAGCTTACTCAGGCCCTACTTCTAAAGCCATCACATCGTAGTTAAAACAAAACAGCCTATACAGCAAGTACTAGTCAAGCCTGAGCTCCCAAGTCGGATGATTACATAGTCCATCGAGCTCTTTGAATTTAGTCTAGAATACTAACCAAAGGAACCAATCAAAGCCTAAACTCTAGCCAACTTCATTGCTGAACTTATACCCCCAAGTCACCATAAGAACTCGACTCCTAGATGCTCTACGTGGATGGAGTCTCCAACGATAGAGGAAGCAGAGCTAGTATTTCTTTAGAGAATTATGAGGGAATAATCATTGAACAATCTCCCCAATTCCAATTTTGAGCTAGCAACAACCACGCTGGATATAAGGCCTTCATCGTCAGACTCATGCTTACCCAATAAGTCGGCCCTTGCCGACTCTAGGTAAAAGCAAAATCTTAACTCATCGTTGGACAAGTCAATGGAACTTCGTTACCCGAGACCCTCTTCTCGAGAAGTGCCTGGCACTAGTCAGGCATTCATGAAGACTTATGAGATTTACGAGATATCACACATCCTCAGAGAGCACAACACAAGGTGGATATCTTCTCTAAGCTCATCGTACCAACAAACCCTAGAATAGCAAATCAGTCATATAAGTAAAGCTAGACAAATCAAGCAACCTTCAATTAGAAATATACAGTACAAGTACTGAGAATGAGGATCACTAAACCCCTTCATCACATATATCGCCATGAGTGAACTTGTAACACCCCGATTTTTCTGTCCGAGGAAAATGACCAAAATGCCCCTGAGGTCATTTCCCGACCCGAATGCGAGGGTAACTAACTCGGTCATCCTCGAAGGGTCAACTCAATGTTTGAAGGGAATTGAATGGCCTTTGAATGCTTTCGGAAGCAAAAATTTCGTTTTCATAGCTTGTGTCAAAATGACCAAAATACCCCTATAGCGTTTTTACGCGGGTAAAGGTGCCGTTTGAGCCCGGAACTTTCCCTAGAGGTTTAAAAACATGTTTTCATATGTCTAGAGGTCTCCGTTCAAGTCCCGGTGGTCCCGGGCAGTTTTAGTGAAAAATTACGATTTTACCCCTAGAATAGTGTTTTTGAGTTTAATGATGTAATTAAGCAAACCTAAGCAATATTAGGCTCTAAACGAAGATTAATTAATTTCTCTAATTAATCTAGAGTCAAAATAATTTATTAAAGTTAATTAGAACCTAAAATTGCTTAGATTAAACTTAAATCCCTTTTTAGAACTCAAGATTCCTAGTCTTGGAATCTTGAATAGTGTTTTCTCTCTTCAATTCCTTAAATCAAGGAAATGTGTCTAGAGTTGTTTAGACTCTAAATTGAGGATTTAACTCATTAATGGTGCAAGACCACTCCTTAATTATGTCTAGACCACCTTAATTATCCATTTTTCCTTACCTAAACACCTTCTTACAAATTCCTAATCTTAAGCATAATCAAAGTTACACCTAAACACAACTCTAAACCACAATTAAAATGCAAGAAACTCTCCTCCCTTGGCTGCAACATGGCCGAACAGCCATGCCCCCATTGACCACATGTTTAATTATTTTCTCACTCAAAGAACCATGCTTGAGGCCATACCTTGAACCATACCTCACCATGCCTCAAGAACACATTATCTCACCTCATGGAACTCATGGATGCCTCGAATTCTGCACCTCATGGCCAAAAACCCCTTCAGCCCTCACCCCCTTCATTTGTTTCATTTCTCTATAAATAGAATGCCTTGAGGAGCTTGCATCACTTTTAGATCATTTGCTAAGTTTAGGAACACTCAAAGCTTTTCTTTTCTCTCAAAGTTCTAGTGTTCTTCAAGTTCTTCAAGTTCTTCAAAGTTCTTCATCTTCTTCTTCCATCTTCAAGTTCATCACATCAAGTAGGGATTTTCTTTCAAGTATTCCTTTCTTTAAAGTTCTTGTTCTAAGCTTTATGTTCATAGTTTCTCTTGATTCCTTTTAGAACTTCTTTTCTTCTCCTCCTTCCTCTTTATGTTTCGGCCATGGGCCTTTGGGAATGAAGAAGTGAGAGCTTGATGATGAGAGTTTCATGATGATGTTCATCACTTGAAACAAACTCTAAAGCTTGATCTTTGTTCTTGAATAAAAATGTTTCTAGTTCTTCCTTTCTTGAACTCTTGAGAACTTTAGCTTTGATGATGTTTTAAAATGGCTCTATGAACTCAATGATGAGGACTCATGATGTTGGTGTTAATATATCATCAAGATCATGAACTCTAGAGTTTTAAAATGTTCCTTTTTCTTCTTGAAGATTTCGGCCATTTCCTTAATTTTTCTAAGCTTCATGGTTTGATTTCCTAAGAATATTATGTTGAGTTTTAAGAACTCTAAGCTTGACTTTACCTTGTTTGGATGAGTTTAGGTTATGGTTTAAATTTCTTTAAAGTCTTGTTAAGAGCTCTAGAAAGATAAAATGAACTTGCATAATTTATTTTATGCTTGCATTCATATTTACATTCTTGCTATGCATCTTTACTTTCTAGCTATCACCTAAGAACATAAAGATTAAAATGGAACTTGTATCATCACTTAATTTGATTCTCGAAGGCTTTCTATTTCGGCCTTAAAGTCGATTGTTGTTGGGCCTAGAGCACTAAAATAAAGAATTGAACTTGCATTATCACCTAATTAATTTCTCGAATGCCTTTCTATTTCGGCCTTAAAGTCGATTGTTGTTGGGCCAAGAGCACTAAAATGAAGAATTGAACCTTGCATCTTTACTTTCAAGCTTGCACGTTTAAGTTTATGCCTCGCATATTTACTTTCAAGCTTGCACGTTTAAGTTTATGCCTTGTATATTTAATTTATGTCATCACTTTATTTTGTAAGCAAGATTAAAAATGAAAAGTATGAGCACGTTTATGTTATGTCGTAACTTAAGAACCTAGAGCTCAAAGACTTGCCCATTTCATTCCAAGTTAAAGTTTAATGTGAAACCATTCTTTGAATGCATATTTTCGGCCAAGTAGTGATGATGGGCGTGCAATGAGTTTTCATCTAGCTACTAGGACCAATAGTCTATGTTTTAAGTTTTCCTTAAAGCTTTACAAATCTTTATAAGGTTATGTCATCACAAGTTGTGACTTTATTCTCTTTTAGGGGATGGAATATGTTTTGGTCACTGACCTAAGGCTTCTCTTAGCCTCTTGATGAATCAAAATGTTTTGAAAAGAGTTTTAGAAGTTCTAGATTGATTCCAAGAGAAACTAGTTAACTTATGTACCTAGAAACGTCAATTTAACTCTCTTATTAAAGTTAAATGTTTTTGGTTCTGATATGATGAGTGTGATGCTGTATGATGATGTTTTGATGTGTTGGAATGTGTGAAAATATCATATGATGATGTAGAAGCGATCCTATGCATGATAGGTAAGAAACTAGCTAACTAGAAATACCGTAAAGTTGGAATTTGACATAGTTTTAACCCATTTGTTTTTGGAACTTATCCAAACTGTTTTAATGGGAAAATAATCAGATTTAGATTGTTTAGACATGAAAAACTTGGTAACATTTGGATTAGAATTGAATTCTAGCACCTATGGGGAAACTAGTAACTAGAAAATCGTAAAAATGCAAATGTAGAACTCTTAGAACATTTAATTTTCTGGATTCTGTCCAGCACCTTACAACATGATAAACATGATTAATAATTAGTCCTTAAGCATAGGAATGTCTCATAATTGATTTAGATTTAATATATAGCGCCTTTGGCGAAGACGGAACCGAGAAAAGGTCTAAAACGTAAGTTCTAGAACCCCATAAATACAAGTTAGAGATTCTGCCCTATGCTTTTCAGATTTAAGTATGAAGATGAGGATTAGGAATGATGATTAATTATGATCCCTTATGTGCATAAAGATATGAGCGACGGATGTAGAGAACTATATCTCAAGATTAAGGCCCGTAAGGGTCAAAGCATAAGCTACCGTAAGGGTAAGCGTTTGAATGTTTTATGATGATGCATGTAGTATGCAAATGATGATGATGTTATTCATATGAGGAATTCATGAGGTTATATGTTTATGTGGCATAAAGCAAATTTGGAAGGAAATTCAGTGTAATGACTGTTGTGCCGCCGAATTTCTGACAAATTTGGGGACTTAAAGAGATTTTGAAAATTAAGGTACTAAGATGGGTTCTGGGATGACACCGGTTCGGCCGAGCACCTCCATAGAACTCATGTGACATCGGTACCATTTTATACTCTTAGGTGACACCGGTTCGGCCGAGCACCCCTAAGAGTTTTGCCCCCTAACCTGTACTCAGATAGTCAGGATTTATGATTTATGATACGCTTATCGTTAAGTGGTAAGTAAGAACTAGTGACGACTAGTTAAGGTATGAGCTCATAACCTAGATGTATGACACGTTCTGGGTGACACCGGTTCGGCCGAGCACCCCCAGTTCGATTGTCTTTTAGGGTGGCCCATGAGGAAGAGATGTTTCATGATTATGATTATGTCACTAAGTTTGTCCCATATGAATGTTACTATTGCCACTTTATGCCACTAAGTATGATGACGCTTGATGTTATGTTTTATGTATGTGCATTAGGTAGTGCCATGCATACATCTTCTATTATGTTGCATTCATGACATTAAGATCATCCTAAAATGAATGGACCTTGGCTAAAGTATATCTTAAAGTTTAAAATGAACTTAATACATGCCCAGTCATTTTGTATAATTAAACCCAAGGTTCCTGAGGACGTAGATGATGACACCTAGGTAGTAGGAGGCCCTACTGAGATTCTTTAGCAAGATTCTCACTCCCTCTATCTCTTTCTTTCCGTCACGTCTTTAGATGGCGACGTTCGTAGTGTTTGTGGACACCCCGACATGGGAGGTGCACTATGACCCGGCTCACGGGTCATACCATTTTGAGGGGCAGTGCACTGTGCGGGTCTTCATGTTCGTAGGATGCCCCTTCACTCATCCCGTGCACACCCATCGCTTCTCCCCGACTGTACCCTATGGCAACGACGAGCGGGTTTTTGAGCGTGCGCATACGCATGATGAGAGAGTGCTCCGCATGCACACCGCCGCCCTAGCCATGCGAGGCCATCCCGATTACGTGCCCCGGACCTACTTTTCGGAGACCGACCCGTCCGAGGACCTGCCTACTCATCCGTATAGCGAGAGCTCTGCCCCCTCTCCACCATTGATGAGGGAGGGCGGTGAGGATCTTGTGACTCACCACGACTTGCGCGCAATGACGAGATGCGGCCACACCACGGGGGTCACTCTCGATCCCCGTTCCGCCTCTTTACGCCCGAGGAGCTCGCCCAGTTTCCCGGATACTTGCCTCGTTCGTGAGACGGACGTCAGTATTTGATCATAATTCTACTGTCATATTTGATCATCATCATGCAATAAACATATTCATAGTGATAAAACTAAGGCTATGAGATCAACTCATTGACTATTTAGAGCCGGAAGTATGTGGGCACCACCAACTTGACCTCCGAAGCATGTTATAACACCAACAACTCTCAAAGGGCAACATTGACTCAAGATTAATCTCCGTTAATCTCTAAATAACTCTAATATAGCTCTAACAACATTGGGGGAGCACCCCCACTTGACAATAATGGGAGAAACAGCATAGCCCAAACCATGGAACATGAAAAGGAAAGAAAAGAGATGACCAAACCCACAAAAACTCTTACCTTTGATCTTGGAAAGAGAAGGAATGATGATGGATTGAGAGAGAAAGGGTTTGAGGGGTTAGGGTTCGATTTCTGCCAAGAAAGCCCGACCTTAAGGTGTTTTATAGGAGTGGAGATCTCACTTATCAAAACTGCATTATTTTCTACTGTGCAACAACTCCAGCTCTTCATCCCTTAGCCTTTTACACATCTAGGGCCTTCTCAGCAACACAGGTAGGTCCCGAGGGACCCTAAGACCATACTGGACTTGTCCAAGTACACGTGTACCTGGGGTGTCACAGTTGGAAAAGTGTTTGGAAAGGAACGACTTTGTTTTCTAAAGTGAAAACCTGAGAATGAGGGTTTTAAAAGGGTCGGGGGTTCTCTTTCCAAAACTGCATCATTTTCTACTGTGCTGATATTAGGGATCCTTGTTGCAGAAAGTAAAGCTCGCTGCAGCAAGCCTGGCTGACCCCTGAAGGACAACTCAACTCACGCACTTGTTGTAGTGAGTAAAGTTCTCTGCAGTGAGCCTATTCTGCATAAATTCTGTGGAACTTTAGCTGCAACATGGTTTCTACATCTGGGGCCTTTCTGGAAAAGCCTGTAGGTCCTAGGAGGCCCTAAGGTCATATGAAACTTGTCTACAGACATGTGTACTGCGGGCATCACATACTCCCCCTTAAAAAGATTTGGTCCCTAAATCTGAACTTTGCTTAGCTAGAAGATCAGGGAGATGGAATACTTAACCCATACCAGGTTTCAAGGATGAGACTGAATGCCCGAAACACTCTAACATGATATTCTGGCTATACTAACTGGTACTTTGGGTGACAGTGCCATCTTGAAGGCCACTTCTCAGTTACTCTAGCTGAGGATGTAAATTGTCACACTTGGGCGGCTCTGACTCCTAGGGTAGCCCTTTTCCACTTAGCAACAATAGCTTCTACCATGTCACTTACACTAGGCAGCTCCACCTACAAGGGCATCCTTTTCCACATTGCAAGTCTCAGATTGGCATCTTTGCTCTGCCACCTCATGCATGTGTGAACTCTCAAAGATGGGGGCTAAACATTTCTTGCGTCCTTACTTTAGTTCTCTTTCTCCTATGTCTAACTTAACTGATACCACAAGGACTATTAGTCCTTAATTCTTGAACTTTGTTATTCTCTATTTAAGTGTCATGCATAGACATTGAACTACTCTATTCATGTGCATAGAAAAATATGAAAAGCAACCATGTGTATATACTCTTAGGATGCATAAATGCAACACATCACAAAGATCATGAACTAACTTTTCTTGCACTTAACCTCCTAATCTTGTACGTGTAGTGCCAACTTAAGAATACTATCATACAAACATATGGGATTCTATTTCATGGTACACAACTCTTTGAAAACATTTCATCTTGAATCAAGCTAATCACTATGGGTATAAAACAAACTATCTAACAAGCTTGTACCCAAATATCTTAAATCTCATTCAAGTAAAACATGTTTCTTGTAACGCCCCGATTTTCGCTAAACTTTCAAAATGACCAAAATGCCCCTGAGGTCATTTTCACCCGAAACACGAGGACGGCCGGCTTTGGCCATCCTCATAGGGTTCATATGTTATATGAAGGGGGTTGTATGATTGTGAATGTTTAGCAGCGAGAAAAACCTCATTCTGAGATTTACATAAGTGACCAAAATACCCTGATGATTTCAGTGAGTTTAAACTTCTGTTTTGACCCGAACCCTGTCCCGAGGTGTAAAACTATGATTTTAAGGCATGAACCATGTTGTTTAAGGTTTGGTTAAGTCCCGGTGGTCCCGGGCAGTTATTGAGCAAAATTACGATTTTACCCCTGCTTAATGCATGTTAGGATTAATGAGTTATCTAACTCAGAACCTAGGCAATATTAGGCTCTAATTAAAGGTTAATTAATTTTCATAATTAATCTAGAGCCAAAATCATTATTTAAAATTGATTGGAACCTAGAATTGCTCAAGGAAACTCAAAACCTATTTCTAGTCTTATTCTTTAAAGAAAGCATCCTAGAATAGTGTTTTCACTATTCACTCCCTAAATTGAGGAATTTGTCACCCTTTTTTTTTACTCTAGTCAAATGGAGTTTGACTCCCTTAAACCTACAAGACCACTTCTAACCTTGAGGATCTTAGCTTTATTTAACTAATTAGTTTACTCAAAGTACCTGGTTAACAGGCCATTAATCCTAAGCCTAATCTATGCCACACCAAAACACACTTCTAGAACATGATTTGAGGATATATCCTTCCTCACCAAGGTTGCCCAAGTGGCACCACCCTCTCTCTAGAAGTCAATAAAGGTTAGTCTAGGTTGTCAAGCTACCCTATGACACATGTCTTGTACTCTTTTCAATCAATGTCCATCTTTCAAGAAAAATGTCATTCAAAGATTTAAAGAATAAAGTATATAGTCAATCAAGGTTTTCAATTCATTTCTAAATTTAAATATTTATGTCTTTCAAGATTCAAAAAGAACTATATTTTATCTAGTCATTCAAAGTTTTCTTTAAAGGCTATACATAGACTATGCTTCCTTTACATCTAAACCATGCTTTGAGTTGACAAGTTAAGAAGATATTTTCTTCTTCTTGGGCCATGAAACCACACGGTTTCCTCCTCCTTTTTGCAGCCCCAATTTTAGTGATTTTGTTCACTCAAGATTTTAAAAAATAGGTCACATTTTCAAGACATGTCATAAGCTACACCTAGCTACACTCATGACCATACTTTGGAATGACAACTCAAAGAGATTTTCCTTCTCCTTGTGACCACAAATTCGGCCAGCCTTCCCATCCACACATCCATGGTTTAGTTGTCTATAAATAGCTTGCCTTGGTGAGCCTTTGATCACTTTGGTCTTTTGCAAAGGTTTGAGCTAAGAGTAGGTGCTAGTTTTCTCTCAAAGTCTCAAGCTTTCTCATTTCTTTTCCCCTCAAGTTCCCAAGAGTTCCTCAAGCTCAAGTCCTCTCCTCCTTTTCCAAGACACAAGGTAGGGAACTCTTTCTAAATATGTCTTTGATTCTTATGCTTGAATCTTGATTGGGAGTTGATGAATGGTTGAACCTCTATGTTGCTTTCTTTTTGGTTTCTTTCTTTTCTTCCCCTTAGTTTTTCAGCCTTAAGGCCTTGAATATGATGGCTTGATGATGAGTGTTCTCTAGATGTGACCATGAGTCCATGAGACCTCTAAAGCTTGAGTTTTTCTTAAAGAAAGTTTCATTCTTTACAAGTTTAGTTAAAAGAGTTTATGTTTCTCTTGAACATTTTGGATCTTCTTCCTTTTCCTTCTTATGTTTTCGGCCATGGAGCCTTTTTACATGGGAAAAATGTAAGCTTGATGATGAGAGCTTTATGTTGATGCTTGTCACATGAACAAACTCTAAAACTTGAAGCTTTGGCCCTAAACCAAGCATGGTGTTGGTTTTGCTTTCTCCTTTATCATGAACTTTGTTTAAATATTTGTTTTGAAGGGAGCTATGTACTCAATGATGAGGACTTAGGATGTTGATGCTTGGATCATCAAGATCTTGGTCCCTAGAGATTTAAAAATGGTTCCTTCCTTTGTTAAGATTTGACCACTCCCATGACTCTTGAAGTCATGTTTTCTCTTGATGCCTTGGTACCAATGGTTTTTCTTTTCTTGTGAAGATGAGTTTTGGGTTGGGACTATGTTCCTCCTTAAAATCTTGTAAGAGCTCTAGACAAGATACAAAAGAAACTTGCATTCACGTTTACTTTACGCTTTGCATAGCACGTTTATTTCTATGCAACCACTAAACCCCAAGACTAAGAATGAACTTGCATTATGCACGTTTAAATTCCAAGCTTTGCATCTCATTTTATATTTCAAGTCCTCACTAAACTCAAAGAATGAAAATGGATATGCATTTCATATTTACTTTGAGCTATCACTTTACTTTCTAAATGACTCTAAAATGAAGTGCATAGCACATTTATTTTATGTCATCATCTAAGATACTAGAGCTCAAAGATTTGCCCATTTCATCTTGAGAAAAGGTTAACCATGGAAAACATTCTTGGGATGTACTTCTTGGCCATGTGATGAAGATAGTTCCAAGAGGAGTTTATTAGTCACAAGAGCCTATAGCTCATGTTTTAAGTCTTTCCAAAACATATGTTGTACCAAAAAACATTTTGGGTATGTTCTTAGAATTATAAGGGTTTTGACAAGTTAAAATGGTTGACAAGATGTTTTTGAAGTTCAAAATTGTTCCAAGAGAAACTAGCCACCATAAGCATTTCAAAGGAATGACTCAGATATGTTTAGACCTCATATTTCGGTTTTTAAGATGCTGGTAATCGATTACCCAGCCCATGTAATCGATTACCAGAAAGCTCGGATGAGCTCAAACATGAACTTTTGCCCAAAGTAATCGATTACTATATAGTGTAATCGATTACACATTCTGGATTCTAGTAATCGATTACCTAATAATGTAATCGATTACCCAGATATTCTAGGGGCCCAGCAAAGTGTTTTAAACAAAATAATCGATTACAATTCCATGTAATCGATTACCAGAACCCCTATCTCCCTTGATTCAAAATCTGAAGGTAATCGATTACAAATCCGATGTAATCGATTACCAGAACCCCCCGACCTCCATGTTTTGAAATCTCGAGGCTGTGTAATCGATTACAAGACTTATGTAATCGATTACCAGAACCCAACTTTACAAACAGAATGCTTTTCTGATTTAATGACTTGAAGCTATGATCTTGCATTGCCTGAATCTGAGAATTTTTATGACATGAGTCTATGCTTTAGCCTAACATGAATACATGATCTTATATGTTCGATTTCAAACATGATCAAGTTAAGAGGCTTATTGCTCTTGCTTACCTTATGATGATTTTACTCCATGAGTCAAGTATGATGATACCATGTGAACTATTATTCTTCGATGATAGTTTTATGTTTGCATGTTATTGTTCTTTAAAGACTTCAAAGATGCCTATGATGTAATTATGTTTGACATGCATGAATTATGTGGCATCTTGCATTAACATGCTAAGACTTAAGGTGACATAGACTATGAGAAGATGATCCTTGAACCACCGGATTAAGGGTGGGGATAAGGTGATTCTAGCCCCCTAGACCCGTACCTTAGGTCGGGATCTTTAAACTTATCAAAAGGGATAGGTCCATGTATTAGTGACGACTAGTAAGGTATGAGCTCATAACCTAGAATTTTCTTCACAAGGAGATCAGTTAGGGTGGCCCCAGGAAAATAATGATGATGATGTTCCAATGTCACCTCAAGTAACCAAGATATGTACCATGTTCCATGAACTATGTTTTTATGCACCATACTTATATGAATTTGCGTGCTATGCCCCATGATATGAGAATCATAAAGTTATGAGTTTATGTGCTATGACCCACGATATAGGAAACCATGTTCCATGATCTAAGGTATATGATTTATGTTCTATGATCCAAGTTATGTGATTTATGTCTATGATACAAGTGATATGTTAAAAGGAACGGATCTCAGAAATTGAGACTTTAGAAAACTCATAATTGAACCAATAGATGTCCATGGTTTCCATAAATAAACCGAGATTCCTGGAGACGTAAATGATGACACCTAGGATAGGAGGAAAACCCTACTGAGTTTCTTTAGTAAGAAATTTCACTCCCTCTATCTCTTTCTTTCCATTACGTCTTCAGAGCGAGATGGCGACGTTCATGCTGTACGTTGACACGCCACGGTGGGAGATCCACCATGACCCGGAGCATGGGTCATTTCATTTTGAGGGCCGGTGTACTGTGCGCATCTTCATGTTTTTAGGACGGCCATTCGCACACCCCTTGTACAGTTATCGCTTTTCCCCAGCATCCCCCTATGGTGACCCCGCGATCTTTGAGCATGCGCGACCACGTCATGAGAGGAACCTGTGGACCCACTCTGCCAGTTCAGCTGACGTGCCGCAGTACGTGCCATTATCGCAGCACTCAGAGGAGGACCCTTCAGAGGATTCCCCCATGGACCACGAGGACTCTGCCCCACTCCGCCTCAACGACCGAGGGGCAATGAGGAGACAGTCACTCAGCGTCGAAGGGCCTCGGTGCCCGGACCACGACCCCGACGGGAAAGACACATCGATCCGCAGAACGCCTGCACCCACCGAGCTCCGCCCATGGATTGGCTACGTCCCTCTGTACCCGTGATCCCGCTGCATAGATTGGAAGGTAGTCCTTAGTACACTCACGTCACATAGTATGGATGAAACCTCTTTTGTGTTGAGGTTATCCATCTTAGGTTGCACATGGGTAGGGATGCTTCTTTCCAGTTCTTTTCCATGTATTCTGTTTTTCTGCCGTATTCATGTTATTATGTACTTGAAGAGCCCTGCCCCTTAGGGTAGGCATATTATAAAGATGAAATATTTCAGTTATGATGATGCTACGTTTTGGAGCCACCTCTATGTTTATGTTTCTGCACTTTATGATACCGACCCGATAGGATACGCGCGGCTCTTATTTTAAGTAATGTTTTAAGAAAAAAAATTGGCTCATATTTTCTTTAAGTTACTTTTTAAAGAACCATGTCAGTTAGTAACGACTAATATTTGGCCTGAGTACGTACTAATAGTATTGGGTCGAATATTAGGGTGTTACATTTCTAAATTCTCTTTTTCTATAAAACAAACTAATCATGGTAATACAAGGTTAATGAAACTTCTTTGAGAAAATCCTTTCATCTAGAATTTGCAAAACTTTGGCCAAGACCCACAAGTATTCATAAAACTCCTTTCAAAGGTACTAACAAAGTCCTCAAACCATATGTCAAGCTCATAAAACATAACAACATGATAGCACTTAAGGAAACCAAATCTCGCTAAACATGAACTTTCAATATCATGGGAAGCTACTTTACTCTTTGTTCCAAAAGGCATATTAGAATAAGCATGCACATGCATGAAACCTCATGCTTAATAAACATAAACACATCACTCATGCACTTTTGTTTGTTTAAACTAATAGAAACATAACAGGCCTCTATAAGGTTCTAGGAAATCCGAATACTAAAGCTATAACTATCACTTGATACACATATATCATCCAGTCACCCTAGCCATTATGCTAACAAAACATGATGGGTTCTTCCAAGAACATGTGAAATCCATGCACCAAGGCTCTCAATATCACACAATGTACAAATATTGTCTACTCTAATTCTTATTCTACGAGGTCATGTTCTTTATAACTGGGCATGCATACCATACAAATATCATGTAGAAGCACCATTCCAAACATGAATCATACAATAATATATATTTTTAGAAACATGACATAAAGATATTCATGGCATCAAAATCACTTTAGATAATTTCACGTATTAGAAACTATTCATCAATCTTATAATATGCATACATGCATGATTCGTGGTTCCATTATGGTTCTGTTTCCTAACCATGGGTCACTCTCATGCAAACCCTTATCAATTGGGGTGTCGTGTTTCTCTATCCTTTTACTTATAACTCTGTGAAACAATGGCCAAATCATTCTTCTTGCATTTTCTCTAAATACGTTCCTTGCATGTGAGTGTGCCCTCTAGCCATTGACCTCCATATGGTTTTCCACACGTCTATCAAATAGGTATGACTAACTGGTCTATACTGAACTCTGCCATTTTAGCTAGCTGTTGCCTTAACCCTTTGGGTTGTACAATAGGAGGACATGTTGAGGAAGGCATTGAGAGGGGTGGCCCTAGCCAACGGTACCTACAACTGACCTTTGTCTAAACTGATTATTCCTAGTTGTGCTCCTTTATCTTGGATGTGCTCATTAACTATCTCTTGACAGGTTCAGAATGGCCTGTTCAAAGTGCTATATATAACCAATGCTGATTGACATGTGCTACTATGGTGGCGATAGCAATGACAATTAACGAATGACACAGCTCATTCGAGAAAAGGGGAAAAAGATAAGGGACCGAATCAAGAGTTCCAAGAAATGACAAAGATTCTTACTAAACCTATACATGACTACTACTTTTCCTGTAGGCCTCAAATAACATTGTGGCAATGCACATGGCTATAGTTCTATTTAAATAAACGTCATGCTATTTGTGGATGCTTGCTCTAGTACCATGCAAAGAAGCCTATGGCTCTGATACCACTTTATCACAACCTGACTTGGGAACGTGATCAACAGGGGATAAATCTCATCCTATGTAAGCCTCGTGACCTTTGAGTCTTTCCATATGCATAGTTTGAATCATAAAATCCATTTTGAAACATAATTTCAACTCTGACATGAATCATTTTCTCTTTGAAATCTAAATCATCATAAATAGTTTCATAATCAAACTCTAAATCTATGGTCATAATGCAACATATACTGAGTTGCTCTTTATACAAATTTAAAACCATGAGAGCTATAACCCTGCAAATACAATATAATATGAATCATGGTAAAACAAAATGCAAAACATCTCTATGGTCTGGGACCCTACCCGCAATGACACTGGAGCACTCTATAACATAACCAAAATGGGTACTTCACTCCGAAGTAAAGCTTACCAACTGATATCTCTACTACTAGGGAAGAGGTGATTGAGAAAGAACTACAACAGCTACTAAAGCTGTAATGGAAGAAAGGAGAGGATGCATAATGGTAATAATAATTAAAAAAAAGGTCCAAGGTATTTTTTTATATTTACCTATATATATATATATATATATATATATATATATATATATATATATTGAATCAATCATAACTTTCATCTGTATCATAAGTACCAATACTTAAGCATGATATTTTTATACATAAATATAATAACTATTCCTATCAACTGAAAAGAAGTGCTTAGTCCGTGGCGAACAAGAGCTTTTACTTGTAGTCTTACAGTCCCTAGTAAACCACATCCCTGGTGGACAAGCTATGGGCACCTAACTAGGTCCTATCTTCTCTGATCTTTGAAAAGCCTGCCTCCATGGCCGCTTGACATACCACCTCTATGGCAACCAAGTATGCCAAGGTTAAAGTCTTATAGGATTGGCTCCATGGTCGCTTAGTATACTGCCTCCTTAGTAGCTAAGTATACCAAGTTTAGCATCTCATAAGACTGCCTCCGTGGTTGTTTGGTACACTGCCTCCTTAGCAGTTAGATGTATCAAGGTTAACAACTTTCTAAACATGAATCATAACTTTGGTTTAATAAACCTCATTGTGCATAACTTACTAAAAGGGAATAAAAATTAATAATAAACTCAAATACTGAACTCCATACTTCTTAATTGCATGAAAACTCTTAAAACTCTTACTGCTCTGAGAATTATAGATTCATGTAATTCTAATAGTCTAACCTTAGTATAACTGTAGCCACAAAATCATGTCCATGAGATCACCCACTTATGGATATTGTGATCTTGAGACCTACAGAGTATGTAGCCATCAATTGCTATGAATCATAGGGAGATCCGTGCTTGTGGACGATTCTAATATCATCCTTCAACCATTGGGTACAAAATCTTGAAAACTCTAAAATTATGATAGCATAAATATTTGAAAAGCTAAATCGTACTCTTTGTTCAACATTCTCCAAAATACCTCAGCTGGTATTCTAAGAACATATTCTAAAATCTGATGTTATGAAAACATAATAATATCATAACCTCATAAAAGCATGTTTGATAAAATAGTCAACTTGCTACGATACATATTTTCATAATAAATCCTTTCTTGTGCACATAAAGCATTTTCTTAGCATACGATATATCGATTATGATCCCATGGTTTTCTAAAACACATTGTTTATGGTATTTTGAAAACTAAAATTTTCATAAACTTGATAGATCAACAATAATCTCTGAACTCTTTGAAATGTTCTCTAAAATCATTTTATACCACATTTTAATGAAAATAACTGTAATGATTAACATAGAGATCACAGGATTAAACTCACTTACTTAAAAAAGAGGAAGGAATGGTACTAACACTAACTGGACTCTGTGGAGCAAGGATGGCACCAATATCTACGATTGAAGCCACAAAACTCTAGATTAAATCTAACAATATTAGGGAGTACCCCCACTTGATAACAATGGAGAACAACAACAACGCAAACCATAGAATATGAAATAGGGAGGAAAAAGATAACAAAAACCCATGAAACTCTCACCTTTGATCTTTGGAGGATGAAGATTGATGAGAAATTGAGAGAGAAAGGGTTGGAGAAGTGTTTAGAAGGGAAGGCTTCATTTTCTAAAGTGAGAACCCAAGAATGACAGTTTTAGAGGGGTTGAGGGGTTCACTTTTCAAAATTGCATCATTTTCTACTATGCTGACATCGGGGGTCCTCGCTGTAGCGAGCCTATTTAGCATCTTGCTTGCTACAGTGAACATATCTCGCTCCAGCAAGCCTGGCTAACCCCTAAGGGACAACTTAGCTCACTCACTGGCTATGGCGAGCCTATTCTACATGAATTTTGCAGAACTTCAGTTGCAACTTGCTTTCTACATCCAAGGCCTTTCCGCTAAAGCTGGTGGGTCCTAAGGGACCTTAAGGCCATACGAAACTTGTCAACGGACAATGTACTTAGGTCATCACAATTCATGAGTATATTTTGCTATCATGATTCAGATTGACATATATTTAAACTTATATGGTTTTATGGTTTTGTACAGAGCAATGCAGTTTACATTTTATTTGAAGATTATGGATTTAGACTTGTTTTATGAAATGGATTTATACATATTAGTTATGTTTTGAAAATACAAGTTTGTTTATATTTAAAAATGGAAATTGTATTTAATTATGCATGTAGCATGACTCAATGGCTATGAGGCTTATGTAGACATGGGATTTTTCATGTGCCGATCACGTTCCCAAATCTTTTCATGACAGAGTTACCGATAGAGACCAGGAACCCCAGCCCCTTTTGTCATTTCCAAGTCCTCAAGATGGTTGAATAACTAATCCATGAACTCCGAAAAAAGGAACTCTAGACTCCACAAGCTAGAAGCATGTATGGTATCAAGGAAATCCTTGATCCCCAAGCTTCTACCAAGGCAGAAGATGAAAATGGAAAGGACCCAAAAGCTCCTTGGGGGACCTTTACCCTTGTTTGCTTCTAACCTTGAAGAGGCATGGGGTTCAACTATGTCCCAAAGCTCAACCCCACACCCAGTGACTCTATTTTAGCTCAGCCAACACTAGCAATAACCTTTTTCATGGCCACAAAAGCGACCAACTTCTTTTGGGCAAGCTTGGGAGCCATCTTAGCTGAAAAAAAAAAAAAAAAGAAGATCAATGCAACATTACATTAGCAAATGTTAACAGGCCAACAAGCATAAAATAGAAAAAAAGCCATAAACTATCTATGTGATTGAGGACCCTCTGGTTCTTATAACCCCATCTAATAACACACCACAAGACAAGGGAAAGTTTGAGTTCACAGTCTCCTCTAGATAGTTGATTACTATCTAGTCGTCTAGGGGGAGGGAACCATACTCAACTTTCAAAATATAGAGGGGGCTTGTGCTACCAATACTAAGGAAACCTTTGTATCCTGCTCCCATCTAAAAAGGAAGGGAACTCAAACTCCACTGACCTCAATTTCAAGTATTTGTCCTTGAACCTCTTAAAATTAGAGGTTAGTAAAGTTAATAACTATTTTTTAAGGATACTACTAAAGGACACCCAGGTCCTCCTTATTAACCCCTTTTACCTGAAAAAAGTAGAAAAAAGGACTCCTACACTAGGCTCAAAGTTGAGCACCTCAAAAGCTCAGATGAACACCCAATTGTTCAAATGTTATTAGGAAAGAGCCATGTTGACCTTATTCAAGCACCCCTCAAATTGGATAAAAGGCACCCACACATCTAGTTTCTCAAAAAAATCAATGTACATATAAATAAAATCACCCCATCCTCCCTCAACCTAAAATGACACACCCTATTCCTAGGAGTGTAAGGAGACATTTGATTTTCCCTTCCCTATAGGATGACATGAAACAACACTCCATAAACCTATGCACACTCTCGTCATTATCAAAAATCGAGGCCACCTCTTTAACCTTGGGGTTGACCAACCATAAGGGTCATACTCTGCCTCATCTACTAAGGCTTTCCCTTTTCCTGAGGTAGATGCACCCTTGCCTCTTGCCATTTATAAATAACTAAGTAAAGCAAATGGAGAAAGGTTTAGGAAGAGGGAATAGACCCAGAATAGAGAGAAAATTGAATGGAGAAGCAGAATCTCTTACCCTAAAGTTCAAGCAGAATCCTCTACTCTAAGGTCCAAGCAGAAATCAATCGACGAAAAAATAGAGGAAAAGTAGAGAAATTAAACTAGCTGATTGAAATATGGTAAGAAGTAAGTTTGGAAGCTTGAACCAAAACTTGAATGAGCACTATTGAAGCAAAACGAGCGAAAATAACAGCAGAGTTGCATGAAAATGGCCTTTGTGTTCATCTCACTTTTGTTTTTGATCAACTTGGCTCATCTAACGATTACAAAACGCATCTCTCCACTCACAAACATTTGAGACGTTCCTTTCATCCAACGGTCAGGGATTTTTCACATTACATGAACAATTCAAATTGTACTGGTCATAAATTGTACTAACCACAACATGATTGCCTAGCATTCAAGGTGTGACACGTGTCATGACACATTCTCCAACAACTGTCACTATTGTAATTGAAGAGGTGCATTAAACAAGTTGACTTATTCAAGCATAGAACATAGTCCTCGACTTACATATCTTGGTCATGAAACCTTGGCACCACTTACTCAGCCTATTGCCAAGCTTGGGAGCTATATACTAGACTAGAAATATGGGTCTGAGACCTCAGCCTAGCCTTGGAGAACTCGAACAAGGGGCTCCATAGATCACCATGCGATATAATGATCCCCTAGAGATTCTTTCCTGATTTACTAGAGATTCTCTCCCGATTTAGTAGAGGATATCGCTTAGATCGCCCATGAGATAACCTGGAAATCTCCTATTATCTCTCAATATCTCCTATTTTATCATCATATCTTCTATATTGGATCATATCTCCCTCTAAATATGGAATATATTTGATATCTACTAAATCCTAGGAATATCACTCCTGTTCAGGGAATATTATCTCCTGATATATCATGGGGTCACCTTTCACTATAAAAGAGGGTTTAGCACCCCCCAAGTATGATATCGCAATTCTATCACTCATATACTCTTTACTACTATTGTAGGGAAAGATATGCATGAGAAGGGGGTTGAATCGTGCATATATCCATTTAGCATTTTCTAAAACTTCTAAAAACAATACTATCAAGTATAAAACTTGTAGTGCAATGGAAACATAGTCAGTAGCTTCAGAAAGTAGATTTTTGAACCTTGTTAAATGAAAAGCTCATTATTAAAAGAGATAACAGAAAAAAGAGAAGGATATATCATATTACGAATAAGTAAATGGTGTGATATAAACAAATAAAAGAGATCACAGATACAAAGAAAAGACACAAAGGATTTTATATTGGTTCAGCTAACCTATTTACATCCAGTACTCAACAACCATTGAGGTTCCATTCAAAATAGCTTTCTTAGCTTGAGAAAGTAAAGTTGGATAGTCTTTACTTTAGCCTTCCTAAGCTCTCACTTGTGTTAGCAGACTAACTCAAAGACTGTCACAAGTTGAGTATTCTTTTACAATCCTCTTCAACCTAAACCGAGTTGTATTGTACTAGCCTTTCCAAGCTAACATGAGTAGTATTGTACTAGCCTCTCCAAGCTAACCTTTGTGTCAGCAGACCAACTCAGAAACTGCCACAAGTTGAGTATTCTTTTATTAGTCTCTCCAGACTAAATCGAGTAGTATTATACTAGTCTCTCCAAGCTAACATGAGAGTATTGTACTAGCCTCTCTAAGCTAACCCATGATTAGTAGCTACCTCTACAGTTACGTTGAAAGTAGTCTTGACACTAGCCTCTCCAAGCCAAACCATGAGCAATAGCAACCTCTACTGTTACGTTGAAAGTAATCTTGACACTGGCTTCTCCAAGCCAAACCATGAGCAGTAGCAACCTCTACAGTCACGTTGAAAGTAGTCCTGACACTGGCCTCTCTAAGCCAAACCGTGACCAGTAACAACCACTACTATCGTGTTGCAAGTAGTTTTACAGTAGCCTTTCCAAGCTAGCTCATAGCGATCATTACTGAATTGAGGATACAAAGGTTAAGTGTTTGGGTTGCCACTCAAACTAATCTATACTCAAGTTTCCTTAACATATATATAAAAGGTCTCTAGGAAAAACTTGAATGACTTTCTTCTTCTACTTCTTCCATAGGGAGAGCATAAATCTAGTTAAAAATGTAAAAGGAAGATTTTCTTACACTTCAAGGATAAGACTGATCACATGATAAAGATTGAATATTCTAGGAAGTGGGAAGAGATTTTTACAGAATTTCTTCTCTTGAATCTTCAAGTCTCCCATTGGTCTTCAAGCATAGCATCTCCTTATATAGTGGTCTTTCTTTTGTGACTGTTGCCATAGATCAGTTCCTCAAGTGACACATGTTGAAAATCAGTTGTGTCTTGAAAGAACCAGCTAGAAGAAAGGTTGATAGATCTATCACATCAGTTACAGAAGCCGTTGGAAAGTTGAGTTTTCTTATCTTCTTTCAGAAACTACTTTTCTACTTTCTAAGTAAGCTTTTTGAACTCCTCCTTCATGAAGCCAAGGTGATTAATCCAAAAGGCAGAAGAGATGACATACCAATTTGAAATTGGATTTAACTTGATTATTTGAAATTCAAATTTTAAATTTCCCCCTATTCCTATAGCATTCTTTGCTCTACTCACGGGTGAGCTTTTTGATGTACCCAATCAGTTCCTTAAAGAGTTTTTCACTTTCTGATCTTCAATCGCCTTCTTTGTTGATTATATCTTTGTGGTTGTAATGATTGAAGATTAAGTAACACATTGCTCGTTGGACATGAGTTAATATCTTTATCTTGAGTGTACTTTCTGATATCTCATGCTACTTTCTAAAGTCTTTGAACTTGGTTCCTTGTAGCGTTGAAAACTTATTCTCATTGCTAGCTATCAACGCTTGGGTAATTTCACTTCTGTTTTATTTCAGATCTCATAACATGAGATGAACATGTTTATACATGTATAGTGAAATATATTCTTATTTGAGTAAGCCTTGCTCTTGCTAAATGATAGAAACCTATTATAATCTTACATGGAACTCAATAGAGACATCAGTCGTTCTTCGAAGTATTTTCTTTAAATTGACTTTGTTGTCATTCAAAACAAATAAGCTCAAAGGGTTCTAGAGCTAACAACTATTTGTCTCATTCATTCACTGATGACTTGAGCATCAGAATGTTTTTCTAGGTATCCCATCCCCACTTGCATGGACGTCGGAGGACACCTGCTACCTTATCTTCACTTTCAGATAAGAACAAGTTGATATCACCATATATTTCATGTACATAACTCAATGAATCTCATCTTCAATAATATCAGTTGTACTCATTCACCAATATTTCCTTTTCTCTAGAATCTTTCTCTCCTTTTTCCCTCGAGTGATTCTTCCCTGCATTCATGGAGTTTCGTGTTATTATCAAAGCCATGCACCATCAAAGTTGCTTTTCACACCACTATCACACTGTGCATGTATATTGGCAGTATATCATTCATGCAAAACTTAATCTAACTAGCATGATTTATGAAACTATTGAGTTACATGAGTTAGAATTTGTATTCAAGTTAACTTGCTTGAAAACTTGAATTTGAGTAGACTCGGATAAACTCAAGTGAACTTGAGTAATCTCATAAATTCAAATAGACTCAAGTAAACATAATAAACTTGCAAGTTTAATTTTTTAATTTAGAATTTGATCTCTTAACAAAGCATAAAATTTCACAATAAGTACTCATAATTAGACCTTCTAAAATTAATGTTATAATGTATTGACGTAATTTATTTTGATTTTTACATCTTAAAGCCTAGATATATTGTATTTCATATATATATATATATATATATATATATATATATATATATGATTTTGATTTGAATTTCATATTTTAATTACAACTTGTATTTGCTTAATTATGATGTTGCAGTTGAATAAATATATTTGTTTTATATATCATAAATTAATTTTATTATAATTAACTATTGATTTTTGTTAATATTATTTTTACAATAAGTAATCAAACTCTTATGAGTTTGCGAATAGAGTTTACGATTCAAGTTTATCTCGACTCCATAAGTTTTGAAAAACTTGCGAGTTTGATAATTTTGATAGTTAGATTTAATTCTCCTCCTTTTATAGTTTATCATTTTTTTAACTTGATATGCTTGTTGTATATATTCATGAAGGGCCCTATACAAATGAGTTGGTGTTGACTGATTTTTCTTCAACTATTTGTTGCACTATTTGATTGACAAACGCGGTGTTTCATTCAAATATTCAAATAATCATATAGAATTTTTATTTTGTTCCAGTTTATAATACTATTCCATTCCAATTTATTATACTCATTATTATATATTTTCATTCTACTCTTCATTATTATACGAATAAACTATCTGAATATATATACTCAAAGTAATATAATTGATTTAATTTTATTTGTAAATATATATTGTGTGTCCAAACAAAAAATTACAAAATTCAATTTATAATTTTATTTTGAAATTTCATATATAGGTTAAATTAAAATTTTCAAAATTATGAACAAAATTGAATTGTTGTCGAGTCGAAATTGAAATTATACTTCTAAACTACACATATACTTACATAAGATTCATTATTGAATTACTGACTATATTTCAAATCAATGACTTGCAAAACCTAACGTAACTTTACGTCAATAATGTATATAATGTTTTTTTAAAAATATATAGAGTGCTTTTTATTTTATTATTTAATTATATGTTTTTTGTAAGATTTTTTTCAAAAATGAACTTGTCGATCTCTAAATAAAAATAAAAAAAATCCCATTTATCCCTAAAAAAAAAAAAATAAAGTGCACGGAAATAAGCATTCAAATATAAGTTTTATTAGACCGTTAATTTCTCACTTTATAAACGATCTCATTTTAGAGGAGCATTATTATTTTTTAATATTTTCATATATAATATTATAAAATTAATTTCATATGGTAAGTATAATTTAAGAAGTTAATTCTCTACTATATCAACACATTTTACTGTATAGAAGCTATTTAACAATAAGCGGAAATTTCCCTTAAAAAAGCATAAGCGGAAATCAATTAATTAATTAAGAGTTCTTCGGATGTGAAAGCTCATTTTTAATAATATAAGTGACAATATTGACTTTTTTTACAACATAAAACAGTTATTTAATGATAAAAGAATCTGTTTGAATATAATAATATTCAATCATGAATTAGACTTTACCTTTTTAAAGAAATTATTTAAAAATCATCTGCCGACACCTAAATCGAATCTTTGGAAGATAAGAATACTATTGACAATTTCTTTTTCTCTACTTTTAAAATTATATATTAATCGTAATATGATTTGTTTATTGAAAACATACATATTATTCAAACCCTTTAAGAGTAATGCTAGTGCCTTTTCACGATCGAATATATTATACTAATATTTCAAACTCATTTTATGAAAACTATTATACATATTATTCATATAGTGATTTAGGTTTCACATGTTATTCATATAGTAATTTAAGCCCCACTTTTCTCAAGTTTTATGTTTAAAGTTTTTTCTTTAAAACTTAATTTACAATTTACTTATTAATTATTTTTCATATAAAATAAAAATAAATATTATAATCATTAAAGAATCAAATATTATAATTATTAAAGATTACAATTTGTACTAAGAGAAAACTCATGCCAATATAACTACGATCTACAATTAAATTAGGAATCATTAATAGCCGCACATTATGAAAGTAATACAAAAAATTATAAAAGAAATATTTTCAAAATAAATAAGTTTTAAAATCAGCGTATATTTTTTAAAGAAAAAGGAGTAGGTTAAATTGTTAATGAATTACTAATTGATTGATTTTGATATGATAATAATTCAAAATTTAATTTATATCAAATTTATTTTTAATTAAATATGATAATAATTGATATAATACTAATATTTAAAACTCATTACATAAAAAAATTTTCATGTGTTATTTATAGAAAAATTATAACCCCATCATTTTCATAATTTTCACACTTAAAGTAAGTTTTTAAATTTAATTTATTTTCTAATTATCAATTATTTTTTCCAGTTATACTTTTATATCTCTCTACCACTAACAAAAATACTATAAAAAATAAAAAAATAACATAAATAAAATTATAATTCAATATTTTATACTATAAAAATTATATATATAATTATAGTATCAATGATAACAAAGCTATTACTATTGTGTTATATTAATAGTATTTATTATTATAGATATTTATGTTTTGAAGTTCAAAATATTTTTAAAATTTTTTCTTTTTAAAATTTTTTCAATAAACCCATAAATATCAATGGAGATTCAAATTTTTACATGAAAATGAGAAATGAGGACCCGTGACGAAAATGTGAATGAGAATGGAATCAAAATTCTAAATGAAAATGGGATTAGGGGAAAAAATTTTAACTTCAAATCTAGAATTTAAAAATTATAAAAAAAATATCTATCTACCTGTATCACTATATCATATTTAATTTTTTTAACTTGAACATTCTAATCTATTAATTCTATAATTTTTTTTATACTACTTTTTTTGAAAAACAATACCTTCAATTTTTCAACACTAAAATATTTGAAAAAATCAATTCCACAATTTACACTTCTTTGATAATGATATAAAATATTTATTAATTTTTAAAAAATTAAAAAATTATATTTTTATTAAAAATAATATTATAATTGGTATACTACTCTAACAATTGACATTATATAAATTAGAATTATATATGATTTTTTCACTAATTATTACACATTAATTATAACATATATTTTAAAATTAATATTTTAATTTATTAAAAGGATGTATAAGAAAAGAAGATGTAATTGAAATCATATAAATTAAATTTATTTATTATTTTTATTAATTATAAAATATATTTTTATAGTTTTATAAATTAAATATTTTAATTTACTAAAAAGATATAAATGGCTAGGGGTGATAAAAAAAATTAAAAGTGGATATATGCAGGAATTACCCACAATGGGAAAGGAAATTGTGACATATTTTGTTTTCATAAGGATGATCGATGTGAGTTAAGTTCTCATTTATTAAACGGAATAGGTACGAGATAACATACCTTCATTTTTTTAATTATTTTATTGTATTTACATTATGTATACATTTTTAATTTTAATTTCAATTATGTTACATTAATAATATTTGTTATTATAAATATTTATGTTTTAAATTGTAAAATATTTTTAAAATTTGTTAATAAACCCTGAATACTATAGGGTTCAAAATTCCAATAAGAAATAAGGACCTGTAAAGGAGGTGAAAATGGGAATGGGAGATAAAATTTAAAACGATAACAGGAGAAGTGAGACATGTCTCATTTTTCATGAATACTCATTGTTATTCCTATAACTGGCTCATGATATAGTAAAATTATCCAATTATTCTCTTCCTCTATTATTCAATTATTTTAACTTTCGAAATGTACAAAATTTTCATAAAATAGGCTTTTTATTGTTAATTATAGGTCATCTATCAAGATTTTTTTAATCTTATAAATATAATATTCAATATAAGATATAAAATAAAATGACATATTTATATTTTGTCCACTTATTTAATTATTTAACTATTAATTTATTTTTAAAATAAATTTATATACTCAATTTTTTATAAAATATATTTAAATAAATTATTTTTTATTTTTTATTTTTTCTTCGTACAGTGAAACGCCTGCATGATCATATGTTTCTGTATTAAACTATTGATTGCTAATTGGCGAATGCATAGTAATCACGCGATCTGGTTCTCTAATTATTACTCACCAAACTTTATTTTAATTAGTTCGTGCTTTCTTACATATTTTGCATTGGCTTTTCAACTCAGTAATCTTTGAAAAGGACTCCACCTGTCTCCTGAACTGTATATTTTCCATTTTGCAATATAAGAATGCATACAAACGGGCTGACAATAGTATTCTTAAATTAATAGTAACTATATATTTTCCATTTATTAATATCATTATAATTATTTATTTGTCCCGTTCATTTTGCCACACTACCATGAATTAACTGAAAGCAACCACTCACAATACGTAGCTGGCGAGTTTTGTGCTTTAAATTTTGTCCTTTTAAATTGAACACAATTCTATTGAACCTTCAAAAGAAATAAGAATAAATAGCACAAATTACTCATGAAATTTAATTGAATTGCACTTCACATCATTGATTCTATTAATAATTATAATGATATAATATTAATACTAATTAATAATAATTATTAATAATGATGATAATAAGTAAAAATAATAAAATAAGTTTACTCTACGAGCGCCCTCTTCCCCCTCTCTTTCCATATAAAATCCAAGGTTACAAACATATTCTTGTATTTGGTATATATCTGATAGAATAATATCTAATAAGATAATACTTGATAATATGCGGCTTAATAGTATTAGGCTCATAAAATTTAAATACTATATAGTGTTTAACGTGACACTGTATGATATCTTGCATTATATGATATATAATCATCCTCACTATCAAAAATAGTTCTTATCTTAACTAAATATTTAGGGAAAAAAAGTAAAATCATAATTAAATAAAAATATTTATTAATTACTTACAAATTTTTTAAAAAATATTTTAATTTACATTGATGTTATTTATTATTTACTATAATTTCAATAATTATTATTAATTTGATAAAATATAAAAATTAAGAATTATATAGCACTCTATTTTTAAATATTTCAATATTTTTAACTTATATTTTTCATAAAAAATAAAATTATATTAAAATAATAATTTTTACTAGTTATTTAAATGTAATGGTGCGAAGTGCAATTTTTTTATGAAGAATGGGGCAAAGTGCAATTCAACCAAATCTCAATGGTGGTTTATGCAATTTAGCCAATAAATAATTTCAACAATAAACATTTTTTTATCAAAAGAATATTAAAACAAAAGTAGTTACAATTTCTGAAATAGCCTATTTCCAATTTCACCGAGAGCCATAACTTGTTTTGATTGTTTCCTTTAATTCAACTCATTTTTTTCAATAATTGATAAACGCTCAAAACTCTCGTAAAGAGAGGAAGGAGCCAAGCGAAATGCGATTTAGAGCAAACGAAAAAGAGTCTCCTGTGGAGCCTCCGCCCACGAACCATTTGTATAGGATAATATTAATTCATGTATAATAAAATTTCATAATAAACATATATTATACATTTTAATACTATTAGATATAATCTGTTATTTCTACTCATTCTATTTATTTATCACATCTAATAATAATAAAATATATAATATATATTTATTGTATAGTTTTATTATATACTAAATATTATTTATTTTTATATATTGGTTGAAAGGAGAAATGTGCTTCGATAGTTGAACAGAATAGTTTTGAAAGTGTACAAATAAATACTTTCCAGCAAATAAAAGCAATTGAGAAAAGTAGACTTTGGTTCATTAATGTGGAGAAATCGATAAAATGTAATTCTAGGAGGTTACCTTGCAACAAAAGGTGGAAGTTCCGCTCTACAAAATAGGACATGTGATGACGTCATCAACTGATAGTTTCTATTGTAGGCCATGTTTGCGGACGGCAGAGTTATTTGGTACAGAACATCAGACAACATGTGTGGAGATATGTAGGATGGCGAATTTTACGGTGGAAAAATATAAGTTTGGGATTAGGTCTGACAATATTTATATTAAAAAATTGATTAAAATTACTGTCATATCCAGTCACGAAAAGGTCGTGGCCCCCTTTCGCTGCCCTCATCATCGCAACCCAAACTGCCACCACCACTCCTTTGCGCGGCTGCCATGGTCGCCGTGCGTCCGTGCTGTCGTGCTTGTGATGTACCCAGTCGCGGTGGCCCCTTGGATTGAGTCTCTCCTTCTAGCTCGGAGTGACAATACTCCCAAAACCCCTTTTATTTATTTTTTTTCGTTTTCTTTTTTTCTCATTTCAACGTTGGTTTCTTTTTTTCGCTTTGGTCAAGGCTGGTTCGTTCTTTGGCCAACTTCAAAAAGCCAAATGTTGCGTACAAGTCACGAGAAACTTCTCTTAATCTGCAAGTTGCTGAATCTTCTTTCCTGTCCTTTTTATTATTATTTGTCTTCAATTCTTATTAGAAGCAGAGATGGTGGTGTACAGTGCCGGTAGAGTTGTGGGATGTCGAGGTGACGAGAGGAAGAGAATGAGAGAAATGGGTAAAATTAACAAGTTATTTATAAACTAAATTTTATAAATATTAGAATATAAAAATAAATTTTAATTATAATTAATTATGCTTATTAGATTTAATTATCAATATCTGAGATTTAGAGATCACATAATTTCAAACTCAGTTTCTTCGTTGTAGAATTCGCCTACATAGGAATATGGCTATTAAATTCTCCTCCCGTTTCAACATGTCATTTTTCTTACTTTTTGGTTACAAATTAAAATCTTTATCCATTCATGATATTTACATAGAATTAATTTTTTTCTTTCATGCATATTTTTAATTTATATGTGTTGATACATTTATCAAAATAAGTAATATTGACTATATGGGAATAATTTTATCAATCCATACAATTTTATATATTTATGATAATGACTTTTTTTTCAGTATGTGTTATTTAGTTTTTAATTTCACAGATACATTAAAATGGAGGGGTAATTGTTTCTTGTATCTATAAATAGCTTTGTTCGTTACTTGTAAAGGAGCAACATATTATCAACACAAGCCTCTTTTACATTCCAATTTCCCTTACTTTTAAGCACTTTAATTTTTTGCACTTTATTTTTCAACCTTTGCTTGACCTTCATCATTCAACAAAATTAAACTTATTATTATTAGGGTCTATGCTCTCTCTCTCTCTCTCTGAACTCCCCATGTCCTAACATATTACATGGAACTTGGAAGACTTGCGTTAGCCCAATCAAAGGAAAGGATGGTTGCCCTTAAAATCTTTAATCTATTCATTTGAGTCCCTCGCTAGTTAATCCTAGCTGAGCATAGTTTTGTTCCATCACTGTCTCTGCCGGCATCTTGTCACTTATTCCTCCCAGCCACCACCTTCACGCTTGCATTTCATTTTCATGCTCCTATTTTGTCCACCACGCGTCAAACAGTGTCCATGCCAACTAACACTATCTGCAAAAATTGTGCTTGTATGTTCTCCACGTGTCAAAATCGTGTTGCTAGTGGAAACTTCTCCCAGGGGCCTTTTATTTTTTATTTTTTAATTTTGTAAATGGGGTGGATTTCCACAAGAAGAGCCCTCATGGATACGTGCAAAGTTGAATCATGCGAGTGAAACGACAAGGTAAATGTCATTTTCTACAGGTTGCGCGTTTTGTACAACTTTGTCAGTAGCATTCATTGTGTTTCTATGTAACAGGAAAATTACCACCTCCATATGTTATAAATATATATTATGGTTTTCTTGTTACCGATTAAGGATTTTGGAAAATACAAGTTTCAAAATTTTATCATGGTCCCTTGCTTCAAAACTATAAAATTTCATCTTTCTTATATTAACATTTTCTTTTTTTTGGCTTCTTGATCAGTATCCGAAGAATCGACGCTAGTTAGATAAACTCGTTATGGATAACGGTTATATGTTCTATATTTATTTTGATAGTAATTTTGATGGGTTCAATTTGATTCAACATTAATTTGATGCATGAAGAATGCAAAAATAATCTTTGTATATATTCAATTCTGCACTACCAAAAAGACACGAATTATCGGCAAAATTAGTGACCAATTCAAAAATATTTTCGACGAAAAGTAATATTGTCAAGGGGTACATCATTGGCACTTATCCGTGGAAAATTAATGAATCGCAACAAATTATCAATGGGTATTTACTTCCCTTGTATTTTTTGACAACTTTGTAGACGGCTAATTGAGATAATTCAGTCGGTAATATTATATAAAATTGTGTTGTTTATTACTTTTTTGAAAATTATTACCAACAGAAACTTCCGTCTATAGGGAAATAAATATTTATTTATTGTTAATATTACCAACAATTATTCCACGGGAAAATACTAAAATTAAAACGTAAATTACATTTTTAAAGCTGTTGAAAATTAATAGCAAAATTATTTGTGTTTTTTAATTGATTTTATTATTGTTGTTATGGTGGAGGTGGTGTTATTCGTACTATATTAGATGCTATTATCATTATCATTGAAATTAGTATCAATATTATTTTAAAATATATAAAAACTAAATTTAAAAAGTTAGAAATGAATTAAAACAAAGAGAAATCACAATTAAAATAAAATGAAATAAAAATTTACTAATAGCATAACATTGTCAACAAAAAAAGAAAAAGAAAAAGTCAAATATAACAAATGATCATGAGTGGTCATTGTGATCCGTGTCTGCAATTCCCTGGTCGAAGTGATCATAAAAGACAAGGAGGAGGAAGAGTTTCCCACCGTACTGGTGGTGGAGGAGGAGGAAAACAAGACACGCACGCTCGCATCATCTCGAAATACCTATGCATGTGCTGCTTCCACCTCTTCTTCCTCTTATTGATCCTTTCCTTCATCTTCTTCTTCACCTTTTCTACAACAGTAGCTTGAATGATTTCTTCCATGAGGCCTTCTTCTCCGATCCCTCTATTTCTGCTCCTACTTCTCCAACCTCTTTTGCAACTCCTCATCAAAGGCATGGACTTGGGAGCAAACCATGTCCGGCCTCAACCTCAGGCTTAAGGGGCGAGTCATCCCCACTCACAGAGACAGGGGACAATGAACAACTATAACGAGTCTCTATGCCATAGTATGTGACCCTCGTGAGGAACGACAATCATTTGTGACCACAACTCCTCATAAATTGGACGACCGTCATCGGCATTGGTGCCATCACGGGATGCATGCATTTACTGAGTCCTGGCCTCCTTAAGCCTCTGCATGTACTCAACCTACAATTAATTGAAACAACTATTATACTTACAAGATAATTAAAGTAATAAATTATAATTATAATTAATAAGGCCTAATATACTAAAACGTCAATAATGATACTTACATTTGTGGCCTCGGGGTTGGCGTCAACCCAATATGAGTTGTCCTGCTTGTGAATGTGAGTCTCCTTAAATCCCTCTACATGCATCGGTGTCCTATTCAGGACCTTTGTCTACAATTCTACATAATTAACAAATAATTAAAAAAGCAATTCAAAAGAATGGGAAAATATAACATAAAAGTGCATTAACTAGTATAAATCACCTACCAAATTGGCATTAGTGTCGGCCAATGATGTGGTAGATCCACCAGTATCTACGGAGCCACTACTAGTGGAGGCGCTATTGGTCTTGGCTTTCCCTGATATAGACAAAAACTCTAGAGAAGCTTCATACTCCTGCAACACTTACAGGTGGACCTCTACTATCTAGTTGATGGTGTAGGTAGGAAACCATCCAGAAGCGGGCTTAAATCATGCTTCGTTTTTTCTTTCCTTTTTTACTTATGAAAAACTCAACCAAGATACTATCAAGTTACAAGCTTGAAGTGCAGTGAAAACAGCGTTAGAAACGTCAGAAAAGTGAGCTTTCTAGACTAAGAAAG